>OZ057406.1:11990728-12083706 GCA_964056735.1 Allodiplogaster pararmata
TACCTCTCATGAGCAATCTTCTTACCTCTCATGAGCGATCTTCTTACCTCTCATGAGCGATCTTCTTACCTCTCATGAGCGATCTTCTTACCTCTCATGAGCGATCTTCTTACCTCTCATGAGCGATCTTCTTACCTCTCATGAGCGATCTTCTTACCTCTCATGAGCGATCTTCTTACCTCTCATGAGCGATCTTCTTACCTCTCATGAGCGATCTTCTTACCTCTCATGAGCGATCTTCTTACCTCTCATGAGCGATCTTCTTACCTCTCATGAGCAATCTTCTTACCTCTCATGAGCGATCTTCTTACCTCTCATGAGCGATCTTCTTACCTCTCATGAGCGATCTTCTTACCTCTCATGAGCGATCTTCTTACCTCTCATGAGCGATCTTCTTACCTCTCATGAGCGATCTTCTTACCTCTCATGAGCGATCTTCTTACCTCTCATGAGCGATCTTCTTACCTCTCATGAGCGATCTTCTTACCTCTCATGAGCGATCTTCTTACCTCTCATGAGCGATCTTCTTACCTCTCATGAGCGATCTTCTTACCTCTCATGAGCGATCTTCTTACCTCTCATGAGCGATCTTCTTACCTCTCATGAGCGATCTTCTTACCTCTCATGAGCGATCTTCTTACCTCTCATGAGCGATCTTCTTACCTCTCATGAGCGATCTTCTTACCTCTCATGAGCGATCTTCTTACCTCTCATGAGCGATCTTCTTACCTCTCATGAGCGATCTTCTTACCTCTCATGAGCGATCTTCTTACCTCTCATGAGCGATCTTCTTACCTCTCATGAGCGATCTTCTTACCTCTCATGAGCGATCTTCTTACCTCTCATGAGCGATCTTCTTACCTCTCATGAGCGATCTTCTTACCTCTCATGAGCGATCTTCTTACCTCTCATGAGCGATCTTCTTACCTCTCATGAGCGATCTTCTTACCTCTCATGAGCGATCTTCTTACCTCTCATGAGCGATCTTCTTACCTCTCATGAGCGATCTTCTTACCTCTCATGAGCGATCTTCTTACCTCTCATGAGCGATCTTCTTACCTCTCATGAGCGATCTTCTTACCTCTCATGAGCGATCTTCTTACCTCTCATGAGCGATCTTCTTACCTCTCATGAGCGATCTTCTTACCTCTCATGAGCGATCTTCTTACTCTCATGAGCGATCTTCTTACCTCTCATGAGCGATCTTCTTACCTCTCATGAGCGATCTTCTTACCTCTCATGAGCGATCTTCTTACCTCTCATGAGCGATCTTCTTACCTCTCATGAGCGATCTTCTTACCTCTCATGAGCGATCTTCTTACCTCTCATGAGCGATCTTCTTACCTCTCATGAGCGATCTTCTTACCTCTCATGAGCGATCTTCTTACCTCTCATGAGCGATCTTCTTACCTCTCATGAGCGATCTTCTTACCTCTCATGAGCGATCTTCTTACCTCTCATGAGCGATCTTCTTACCTCTCATGAGCGATCTTCTTACCTCTCATGAGCGATCTTCTTACCTCTCATGAGCGATCTTCTTACCTCTCATGAGCGATCTTCTTACCTCTCATGAGCGATCTTCTTACCTCTCATGAGCGATCTTCTTACCTCTCATGAGCGATCTTCTTACCTCTCATGAGCGATCTTCTTACCTCTCATGAGCGATCTTCTTACCTCTCATGAGCGATCTTCTTACCTCTCATGAGCGATCTTCTTACCTCTCATGAGCGATCTTCTTACCTCTCATGAGCGATCTTCTTACCTCTCATGAGCGATCTTCTTACCTCTCATGAGCGATCTTCTTACCTCTCATGAGCGATCTTCTTACCTCTCATGAGCGATCTTCTTACCTCTCATGAGCGATCTTCTTACCTCTCATGAGCGATCTTCTTACCTCTCATGAGCGATCTTCTTACCTCTCATGAGCGATCTTCTTACCTCTCATGAGCGATCTTCTTACCTCTCATGAGCGATCTTCTTACCTCTCATGAGCGATCTTCTTACCTCTCATGAGCGATCTTCTTACCTCTCATGAGCGATCTTCTTACCTCTCATGAGCGATCTTCTTACCTCTCATGAGCGATCTTCTTACCTCTCATGAGCGATCTTCTTACCTCTCATGAGCGATCTTCTTACCTCTCATGAGCGATCTTCTTACCTCTCATGAGCGATCTTCTTACCTCTCATGAGCGATCTTCTTACCTCTCATGAGCGATCTTCTTACCTCTCATGAGCGATCTTCTTACCTCTCTCATGAGCGATCTTCTTACCTCTCATGAGCGATCTTCTTACCTCTCATGAGCGATCTTCTTACCTCTCATGAGCGATCTTCTTACCTCTCATGAGCGATCTTCTTACCTCTCATGAGCGATCTTCTTACCTCTCATGAGCGATCTTCTTACCTCTCATGAGCGATCTTCTTACCTCTCATGAGCGATCTTCTTACCTCTCATGAGCGATCTTCTTACCTCTCATGAGCGATCTTCTTACCTCTCATGAGCGATCTTCTTACCTCTCATGAGCGATCTTCTTACCTCTCATGAGCGATCTTCTTACCTCTCATGAGCGATCTTCTTACCTCTCATGAGCGATCTTCTTACCTCTCATGAGCGATCTTCTTACCTCTCATGAGCGATCTTCTTACCTCTCATGAGCGATCTTCTTACCTCTCATGAGCGATCTTCTTACCTCTCATGAGCGATCTTCTTACCTCTCATGAGCGATCTTCTTACCTCTCATGAGCGATCTTCTTACCTCTCATGAGCGATCTTCTTACCTCTCATGAGCGATCTTCTTACCTCTCATGAGCGATCTTCTTACCTCTCATGAGCGATCTTCTTACCTCTCATGAGCGATCTTCTTACCTCTCATGAGCGATCTTCTTACCTCTCATGAGCGATCTTCTTACCTCTCATGAGCGATCTTCTTACCTCTCATGAGCGATCTTCTTACCTCTCATGAGCGATCTTCTTACCTCTCATGAGCGATCTTCTTACCTCTCATGAGCGATCTTCTTACCTCTCATGAGCGATCTTCTTACCTCTCATGAGCGATCTTCTTACCTCTCATGAGCGATCTTCTTACCTCTCATGAGCGATCTTCTTACCTCTCATGAGCGATCTTCTTACCTCTCATGAGCGATCTTCTTACCTCTCATGAGCGATCTTCTTACCTCTCATGAGCGATCTTCTTACCTCTCATGAGCGATCTTCTTACCTCTCATGAGCGATCTTCTTACCTCTCATGAGCGATCTTCTTACCTCTCATGAGCGATCTTCTTACCTCTCATGAGCGATCTTCTTACCTCTCATGAGCGATCTTCTTACCTCTCATGAGCGATCTTCTTACCTCTCATGAGCGATCTTCTTACCTCTCATGAGCGATCTTCTTACCTCTCATGAGCGATCTTCTTACCTCTCATGAGCGATCTTCTTACCTCTCATGAGCGATCTTCTTACCTCTCATGAGCGATCTTCTTACCTCTCATGAGCGATCTTCTTACCTCTCATGAGCGATCTTCTTACCTCTCATGAGCGATCTTCTTACCTCTCATGAGCGATCTTCTTACCTCTCATGAGCGATCTTCTTACCTCTCATGAGCGATCTTCTTACCTCTCATGAGCGATCTTCTTACCTCTCATGAGCGATCTTCTTACCTCTCATGAGCGATCTTCTTACCTCTCATGAGCGATCTTCTTACCTCTCATGAGCGATCTTCTTACCTCTCATGAGCGATCTTCTTACCTCTCATGAGCGATCTTCTTACCTCTCATGAGCGATCTTCTTACCTCTCATGAGCGATCTTCTTACCTCTCATGAGCGATCTTCTTACCTCTCATGAGCGATCTTCTTACCTCTCATGAGCGATCTTCTTACCTCTCATGAGCGATCTTCTTACCTCTCATGAGCGATCTTCTTACCTCTCATGAGCGATCTTCTTACCTCTCATGAGCGATCTTCTTACCTCTCATGAGCGATCTTCTTACCTCTCATGAGCGATCTTCTTACCTCTCATGAGCGATCTTCTTACCTCTCATGAGCGATCTTCTTACCTCTCATGAGCGATCTTCTTACCTCTCATGAGCGATCTTCTTACCTCTCATGAGCGATCTTCTTACCTCTCATGAGCGATCTTCTTACCTCTCATGAGCGATCTTCTTACCTCTCATGAGCGATCTTCTTACCTCTCATGAGCGATCTTCTTACCTCTCATGAGCGATCTTCTTACCTCTCATGAGCGATCTTCTTACCTCTCATGAGCGATCTTCTTACCTCTCATGAGCAATCTTCTTACCTCTCATGAGCGATCTTCTTACCTCTCATGAGCGATCTTCTTACCTCTCATGAGCGATCTTCTTACCTCTCATGAGCGATCTTCTTACCTCTCATGAGCGATCTTCTTACCTCTCATGAGCGATCTTCTTACCTCTCATGAGCGATCTTCTTACCTCTCATGAGCGATCTTCTTACCTCTCATGAGCGATCTTCTTACCTCTCATGAGCGATCTTCTTACCTCTCATGAGCAATCTTCTTACCTCTCATGAGCGATCTTCTTACCTCTCATGAGCGATCTTCTTACCTCTCATGAGCGATCTTCTTACCTCTCATGAGCGATCTTCTTACCTCTCATGAGCAATCTTCTTACCTCTCATGAGCGATCTTCTTACCTCTCATGAGCGATCTTCTTACCTCTCATGAGCGATCTTCTTACCTCTCATGAGCGATCTTCTTACCTCTCATGAGCGATCTTCTTACCTCTCATGAGCGATCTTCTTACCTCTCATGAGCAATCTTCTTACCTCTCATGAGCGATCTTCTTACCTCTCATGAGCAATCTTCTTACCTCTCATGAGCGATCTTCTTACCTCTCATGAGCGATCTTCTTACCTCTCATGAGCGATCTTCTTACCTCTCATGAGCGATCTTCTTACCTCTCATGAGCGATCTTCTTACCTCTCATGAGCAATCTTCTTACCTCTCATGAGCGATCTTCTTACATATCAAAGGCTCGATTAGTGGCAACTCGTGCATACGAGGACAATACCTGCAACATGGTTTAAACTACAGGTAAAACTTACCCCTAAAAAAATATTATCTTTTTTCCCCACAAAAGCGAAGAAAATCACTGGAGAAAGGAACTGAAGCAGGAAATAACCTTCTAAATACCCCTTTTCTCTCTCATCTTCTAATGTTTATCACATACGAAAAATTCAGTTTGCTTTGATCTCGAAATTTATCACTCATCTGTATTGGAGGCCATGCGAGGACTGCGTATTATTCGATCTGTATATTGCTCTATCGTAATCTCTCCAGTCCTCTTTCTCTGTCTCTATCGTGATCTCTCCATTCCTCTTTCTCTGTCTATATCGTGATCTCTCCACTCCTCTTTCTCTCTCTATCGTGATCTCTCCACTCCTCTTTCTCTCTCTATCGTGATCTCTAAACTCCTCTTTTTCTCTCTCTCTCTTTGACGTGATCTCTCCAATACTTTCTCTCTATCGTGGTCTCTACACTTCTCTTTCTATCGTGATCTCTCCACTCCTCTTTCTCTCTCTATCGTGATCTCTCCACTCCTCTTTCTCTCTCTATCGTGATCTCTCAACTCCTCTTTCTCTGTCTATATCGTGATCTCTCCACTCCTCTTTCTCTCTCTATCGTGATCTCTAAACTCCTCTTTCTCTCTCTCTTTGACGTGATCTCTCCAATACTTTCTCTCTATCTCTCTATCGTGGTCTCTACACTTCTCTTTCTATCGTGATCTCTCCACTCCTCTTTCTCTCTCTATCGTGATCTCTCCACTCCTCTTTCTCTCTCTATCGTGATCTCTCCACTCCTCTTTCTCTGTCTATATCGTGATCTCTCCACTCCTCTTTCTTTCTCTATCGTGATCTCTAAACTCCTCTTTTTCTCTCTCTCTCTCTTTGACGTGATCTCTCCAATACTTTCTCTCTATCTCTCTATCGTGGTCTCTACACTTCTCTTTCTATCGTGATCTCTCCACTCCTCTTTCTCTCTCACTCACTTCCCGGTTCGACCCTTTTCATCATTCTTGAAGTTTATTTCAGTACTCCCCATCTCTTGAAACTCCGCTGCAAAAACAAACTTGGTCCCAAGAAGGCGGGAATCGTCTGCTCCCACGGAAGAAGAAGGAAGGAAGAGAGAAGCGGACGCATTTGCCGCCTCCGCTGCATTTGCCGCATTACGTCTGAAATTCAAAATTCATTAATGACCGAAAAAATGATCTCTAAAATCGTGATCTCTAAATCTCTTAACGGGACACAATTCCACGCTATTTTAATGGTTCTGTTTATGGCCTTGCTTGTTTGCAACGAGAGCGAGTTTTTATTATTATAACTTCTAACACTCGCATGTGAATTTTGTTGAACTATAAACCGAAGAGAGGAGAGGGGGAGGGTACAGGGAGTACAGTAACCTGTCACTGCCTCCGCTGAGCCGGGCAGCGAAAGCGAAGCCTTTCTTGTGTAGCCTGCCCTTCTTTTTGCCCTCCTTCTGACTCCCCGAAGTTGTCGTTGCGGGAGACACCGAAGGGAGACTCTCTTCTGCTCGACTGCTCGTCATCTGCCAACATTCACTATTTCCCTTCTGTTGACCTTGTGAGCGTAAATCTATTATAGAACCGTAAAATTGGGGTCTTCTATCTTGAACGGCTATATTCTAATGGCGTGAGAGACATTTTTACTTTACCAGTGTAACCTAAGGAATTTAAAAATCGATCACATTCAAAACGCCGATTCGATTTATAATTGAAAAGTACCAGTTTCGATCAATATCGGAATATTCACCTGTAGCTCCGCAAGGGGCGACATCAACATTGAGTTGCGATGCCTTTGACTGAGAGTCGGTTGCTGAGAACACCATCGTTATAAACATAGAATAATATTCCGCTAGCCCAATATCAACCAGGGTGTTTCTCTGAACCGCACCGCGGGTGAAAAAATTTTATGCGCTCTCCTAAACCCTAGAAAATATGGAAATCTATGCCTTTGGAAAAAAATTTTCTCGGATTTTTCGTAGGGAAAGTCTAAATCTTTGGAAAAATTAAAAGTTGAACACTGAAATTCGAAAAATCTATGCGCTTGAAAAAAAGTTGTGCGGGTGCTAAGAAACACCCTGATATCAACGCTTTCTCTCAAGTAAATGATACTTCTAACTTGAATCAACATAGTTCAATATATATTTCTTGATACAAAAACTGATGATCTTCATCAGTACGGAATATAAATCATTCGAGTTGTTTGTTTGTAATATTGTTTGTTAGTAATATTGTAATTTTGTTTGTTTGTAATATTGAGTTGCATGACGGAGACTTTCATACAAATCAATGTACCTCTTCTCTCACTTCTGCAAAAAGCCTTGGCGCTGAACTAAATTCTTACTTTATTCGACTCCCTTTCCCCACCCGCCTCATTCAAGATTTAATGGTCATGAAGTATTATCATGAGAATTCAACATACCTTAAGAACGTCATTGGTGATATCCCACAGGCAGAGCTGCGTGTCGTGGCCAACACTGCCGAGGCGATATGTCACTTAAAGAGAGAAATTCACTCAACTTTCACCGTAAAATTGTAATTTATACCACGCTTGTGAATTTTCTTTCTCTTATTCCTCTCCCTCCGTGCACGGTTGCTCCTCGCACCGCCTCTTCCCTCGTCTGTTAGAGTACTTTCCCCAAGAAGATTTAGCGCTCCGGGATCGTAGCACCATCATGAGCGACAGAAGAATGAGATGGAGGGACTACTTTGTCAAAGCCGTTAGTCCCCAATTCCTAAGGAAGGCAGAGAACGCTGAGGAGTGGAGTCGTCACATGTCGCAACAGATCCCATAATCGATGATGTTACATTACCGATGTGGCTTGCTGATCTTGATAAAGCGTTTAAATTGAAATTTAAAAAAAACTGTGAAGTTCAAGACACGATCTATTTTTCTGCCCGTTTCTTCAACTTCTCCGGGTGACCGTTCAAACAATTGTACAAGGTATATGTAGTGATTTAGGGGATTAGCTAGTGCTTCAACCAGGCTAAGCTTGTTTCTCATCTTAGGGGAAATGCCTAGAAGAGCACTTTTTTGTCAAGTAGTGTACACAGGATGCTTGTTGAGACCCGCAAAAATGCGTGCTGATTAAAAGCACTAATCACGAGAGAACGTGAACTTTGAAGAGGAAGAGCGTATAACTGGAAAAAAAGAATGTCACGCAAACAAAGAGTTGGTATGATTTTTGTGTGACTTGCACACAGGGTTCACCCTTCGTCCGGGTTATAATGAAACCCTGATAATACCTCCGCAGGGTTCACCCTTCGTCCGAGTTATAATGAAACCCTGATAATACCTCCGCAGGGTTCACCCTTCGTCCGAGTTATAATGAAACCCTGATAATACCTCCGCAGGGTTCACCCTTCGTCCGAGTTATAACGAAACCCTGATAATACCTCCGCAGGGTTCACCCTTCGTCCGAGTTATAATGAAACCCTGATAATACCTCCGCAGGGTTCACCCTTCGTCCGAGTTATAATGAAACCCTGATAATACCTCCGACACTGCCATGGGTAGAGTGAGAGATGCTTCCATTAGGGGTTCCTGCAGAGGAGAGACGGGAAGCGGACTGGGAGGCTCCGAAGGCGCTTGATGAGGAGGCCGTCCCAGTCGCGCTGCCCGCCCATTTTCGCGGCTTCACTGCACTCGTGGAGTCTGCATATTCTTGCACTTTTCTCAATGCAACAAAAAAAATTGGCTCTTAAACTAGGCAGCTTTTTCTAAGTTCTATAACATATTCTACAGAAACCAAACGAGTTTTGATTTTCAAAACACAGAAAGTTCAACATGATCCCGTGTTCAGAAATTTTCAACATTTCGGCAACAAAAAAGCGCTCGGAAGAAAAAAAAACTTCTTTTATGCAAATCAAATTCGAGAATTTTTCCAATGTCAACTTACCCAATTCCACCTCCCCTTCCTAATAAAAACACTCTTGATCTCCCTCAGAAACTTCCCAAAAAAGCTTTGCACTACATTTTCTGGAAAAAAAATCTAAAAACTGAAAAGACATTTTTTTAAAATTTCCATGTCACTAAGAATAATAACAATTCGGCACAAAAACGTGATAAACTCTTACACTTCTCTTCTTGCTCCAAAATAATGAAACTGACTCTTGTTGGTGTGATTGATGGATTCCTCATCGATCGATATTCCATCATTCCCCCCATCATTTCCATTCAACGTACACGTGAATGGATCGAATGCAACCTGCAGAATTTCAATAAGGTTTGTCAATAGCCTCGTCTCGTCAAATAAGCTTCGTCAAAAGGTTTGCAGCCAAAAACTTCAAGGAAAAACTTGTAGGTAATCGAATCTAGAATTATGCGACCAACTTATCAAAAAAAAGCAAGGAAAAAGACTTTTAATTTGACCACAAAATAATTTCTCGAATAAACGGCTTAGATAAATTTGACTCGCACCTCGGATGACATCTAGGAGTAATCCGGAGAAAACTAGCGATTAGAGTCATTATTCTATCGCATTTATAAACATCACACAAACTGTGGCTCTTCTTTAAGCGCGCCATTCCCTCTGCATTGGGCATCGTCGGTGAGTCATAAGATACAATCAATATGAAAAGAATCGATCGATAACCTGGGATATCCAACTCTTGTGACCGAGTCCCCGGCAAACCACTCTTCGCTCAGCGAAGGAATAGATCGTCAGCAAATCGTCTTCCCCACCTGTTAAACTTAAACTTTTAGTACTCTTCTTTCAGTCAAATTTTCTCTCCAATAAGTGAAAATGTTCTGAATTAATCACACTTTTTTGTTTTATTTCTCAAATAAAACTCAGACTTCTTGATAGGCAAAACTATCGATTGTACACCAAAAAGGAACTTTTGGAAATACTAATTCCAAGACACAATAAGAATGATCTTCAAAGAAGACAATTTAAGTGTCGTAGATCAGTCTGAAACTGAAAAAAATACATTTTAGCCATTTTCAAAATTCTTTTCCAACTTCAGATTGTACATGTAGTAAGAATATCTCTCCAACTTACACTGCGGGTGAAATCTACAAGTTCTCCGATTTTTGTATTTCATTCCAGATTTTGCACAGCACGTTTTCTATCCCTTTTCAAAGCGTGTCGTTTGCTAAAGATTCGTTTTTTTAAAATTAAAATTTACACGTTTCGTTTGCTACGCCTGAAAAACAAACTGAATTAAGTATATACAGTTTCAAAAAAGGAGTCGATATGTTTTTTTTGTTCCTATTACTGACTTTTTCATGGGACACTTTTCGATCATTTACTCCCTTACCATTCATCTTTATGGTACTGAACTTTTCTTTCGTCATTTTTAAGAAACATCCTGATTTCCCTTAGAACCAATCATTGGTCGCATGCTGACCAGTCGCGATGAGCTTCCCATCGGGCGACCAAGAAAGACAGAGCAATCCACCGAAGTAGGACACCATGAATGTCAGCAGTTCCATCGTATCGTAATTGAACACTCGCAAATAACCGTCCTAGAACGATATAAAAAGTGTTCACCCGCGCCATCCTTCAAAATGACTTGAAATATCAAAATCTCTACCAACAATTATTCTGCTGACATTATATGTAAACTACACACACATTAAAAGACCATTTCAATGAGTGGGTCACAAATTATGATGAGAATCCAGGTTTTCCAATAAGTTACTTGCAGTTTAAAAAGAAAAAGAAAAACGACCGCTTTCGGAGCTGAGATGAATAATGAGAAGAAAGATGGTTCTCTGACCCGCACCGCGGGTAAAAAAATATATGCGCTCTCCACAAACCTCGAAAAACCTTGAAATCTATGCGCTTGGAAAAGTTTTCATCGGATTTTTCGTAGGGAAAGTCCAAATCGTTGGAAAAATTGAAAGTTTAACTCTGAAATTTAGAAAATCTATGCGCTCGAAAAAATTTGTGCGGGTTCTATCACTGTGATGAGAAGAAGACCTGCCTTTGCAGTCTTAACTTTTAGAATGTAAAGTCTTTTACTCTTCTATGTCCCTAACCTTTTGCTTGCTCCTCATAATTTGAAGAGGTGAACCTTACTTATGGTGATGTTCGAAGGGTCTTCAATGAATGATTTGTTGATTATCATGTAGGTAACACTTACCATCAATTGTTTGAAAAATATAGCTTTGATTACAAAAAAAAAGAGAACTAGACTTTAGATTAAAAAGGCAAAGGACATAAGTGAAATTCGACTGACATGTCCAACGGTGGCTAGGATGCTGTTGTCAACAGGAGAGAAGGCGAACAACTGCAGCGCCCCTTCTCCAATCTGCCACTTGTACAGAGGATTCCGACTAGTCTTCGCTTTGCACGTAAACACCGTGTACTTGTCTCCCTGTAATACATCGCTATCATTAGTAAAGCTCGCACGTCCACTCGAAGCAACTAAACTTGATTTCATTACAAATCTGGCATTATTTGTGTTTAGAAACAACCGATTTTGAATTTTTTTGGCGCACAGCACCGAGATCAGGGTGTTTCTCTGACCCGCACTGCGGATTAAAAAAATCTATGCGCTTTCCAAAAACCCCAAAAAAACATTGAAATTTATGCGCTTGGAAAACATTTTCTCGGATTTTACGTATTAAAATTCCAATACATTGGAAAAATTGAATGTTAAATTCTAAAATTTTAAAAATCTATGCGTTCGAAAAAAGTTGTGCGGGTGCTAAGAAACACCCTGACCGAGATACGAGAAAACCGGTAGAACCGGCGGTTGCTCCCTGCCAGTCTGTATAACAGCAGTGAAGAGGATTAGATCCGTCCATGTACTAACAATACTTTTTAACCTCCTTGATTTGAGTGATACTGTCGGAGGAGAAAAGAGGGCGAACTTGCTTCCCTTGGCACAAAATTTGACTCAAGCTCTTTGAGAAGTCTATGCATTAAAAAAAAGAGTACAGTAACGATACAATCGCGATTTGGATTGTGAATAGAACTGCAATTGATCTCTGAGTTAAAATTGATGTTTGAGTCGAGTATTAAAAGTAAAGATAGCACTCGACATGAATGACTTGTCAGATATCGAATGAATGATCAATAACCGTCTTGAATGGCTGATAGAGTGGCGCGCTCTGGGTGCATGGCAACTCTTCCGAGTACAAATACATACAACCCGAACTATGAGATACCAGAAAGTGCTGCGGTTGACCTGGAATTGGCTTATTGCTTCAACTATAATTTCTTTTCAATGGCTTCCTTTCACGTTTGCCTATTTTATCCCTTGATGTTTGTCTACCTCTCTTTCTCTCTCTCTCTCTCTCTGCTCCCAGTTTTTAGGGCATGTCAACAGCCGGAGTAGTTTTACATACAGGGTGCGGCTAAAATATGGAACGGTGGTTTTGTAAATGATTGAGCGTTTCCATAAATCTTATCTTTGGTTCCTTTGCGGGCGCTTGCCGTCATTGCGATAGCTCACTCAGTAGAACTTTTTGAGATGGGAATGGAAGGGGAAGAGGGGAGTCAACAAAATATCTTTTTTTTTAAAACCGAAATTATTGCCTCTTTTCGTATACGGGGCCGGAGTCAAACATTCGAAATCTTAGTAAATGAGGAAAACTCAATTTCTGTTATGTTCTTTTGATTATGACAAAAAAATTCTAGGTAAACAGGTTAGCGACCGGAAGAAATTTTACTAGCTTGGTGAGCTAGTGTCACTGCGATACCCCGACCATGTCTTGCGACTCCGGTTACAATTATTCTGCATCTCAACTCCATTTCGTATACCTCTGTCTTCTTGGATCTTGTTCTCGTTTCTTTTCAAGAATTCTACCCTGATAGCTGTGTAGTGCGCACCTTGCAGAGTCCAATCCGCCAAAGTTCACTATTATAACTTTATTCGTTTGAAAAATCTCTGACCTCACCCTAGTATTCCCGCTTTTTACAAATTCTAGCTCTCGAGCCAAATTTTAGTAAAAGTTTTTAAAAATAACTTTGTTCACCTGGCACCCAACGCAAGCAAGTCACGGCTGTTTTGTCAATGAGCCTCTCTTCGTTGTAGAGACGGCTTACCTACAAAGTATGCCAGTAAGTTATGGCCGATGGTGATTCTTATCTATTTCGCCATTCTCAATTCTCAGGCTGTTCTCCCGCCGCAGGGGCTCAAGTTGGTGTCATCTCCCGCCGTAGGGGCTCAAGTTGGTGTCATCTCCCGCCGCAGGGGCTCAAGTTGGTGTCATCACCCGCCGCAGGGGCTCAAACATGGGAAGCAAGAGTAAGGGTAGGAGAGAAGCGAGAGATTGGAGAACAATTAGAGCACGGAGCGGTGAATAGAGGTTGATTGAGCAAAGAATGGGGGGACGGATGGGGTCCAATGTTTCTCTAACCCGCACTCGCACTGCGGTGAAAACTATACGCCATTCGAGAAAGGGTAGTGATTGGAGTTTGTAGCTTGTTGTGTGTTTTCATATTAAGCTTTTGATATCTCTCCATCGTCTGCCGTTTTCTCATTGTAGCTTGTTGACGTCGCTCAACTGCTTTCGTAGTTGCCTAGCATTTGGTTCCATACGCTACTTCTGTCCAAAACATTCTCGATTTTTGGCGCAGAGGCATCTTCCGGTCACATAGTCGACCTGTGAAGTCCCAATATTTTTTCCAAGCTTCGCTGACCCGTGGAAGCTCGCCAGAATCGATGTTTCCGGTTCCCTGGAGATTCGATCCAAGGTACCGGAATCTGCCAAAGTTCGTCCGATCTTCGCAAGTGATCTCGATTGTGTCTTTGGAGGGCACTGTATCCAAGTAGCCCGAACTGGCTGAGTTGGTTGCTCGAGGCCTGCACTCTCTACTACATATAACTCCTCTCTATTTTTCGCCATTAGAAACACGTCATCCGCGCTCAGGATGATTTATGCAAATTCATCCTGTTGCTTACGAGTGATTGTGTCCGTAACAAGAATCAACAAGAGTGGCGAAAGCGCTGATCCACTTTTACTGGGAATCTTTCTGAAATTCCAACGGGCAACCTTACTTTGCTTGTGACATCTACGTAGAGCAGCCGCACGCACTCAATTTAAAGTTCAGGCACTTCGTGGTCTGGCTGAGCGGACATGATGAGCTGGTGTGGTACTCAGTCAAAGGCTATTTTCAGATCAATGAAAGCGAGGTCAAGTGGTGGTTGCAGCTTCCCCATCAGCTAGCGAGCAGTGAAAATAGCGTCTGAAAAACCTGTTGCTTTGACAAATCCTCATTGGTTGCGTTGGAGCTCGACGATTTCTCGCATCGAGGAAACGTTCGAGAATTTCATTGTATGGCATACAAGGCGTATCAGCCGATAACCCGAGCAGTTCGCTGGGTCTTGAAATTCAAAAACTGGCGTCGAGCTCCTTGAACTAACTCAAGTCAGCTGATAGATCGTTTCAAATTTGGGCTTTGGAACTCTTCATACTGCAAACGGCTGTCAAGACTTGGGCGACAGTGATACGGGTCTGAGGCGGCAAAAATTTATTATTTCATAAAGATATGATGCTTTAAATTTAAAGTTACACTGGAAACATCAAAAACGAAAAAATTCAAGAAAACTGACGACATTACTACACGTCTGATACTCCTTTTGGAAAGGATCGATCAATTGGACTTGTCCGGCTGAGAATCCAATCAATAAACTGAAACAGAACTAATGTTTAGTTTGCGAGACTTTTTATAAAGAGGACATAGACCTCGAAAAATTCCTGCCTATAAAAACAAATGACTGAAACTCTGGTTCCTAGAATCATTTCGACTTCAAATCAATATCACCAAAACTTGTTGTAGGCTGTGAACAAAGGTTAAATTGTCATGTCAGACCTGCTGTCGGCGACCCTCTGTTTTTCCAAATCATAAGAGAGAACCTTATATAAAACAATAAAATTTCGCTGCCCTCTGTTTTTTTTTTTTATCATAAGGGGGACCCTTATGTGAAAACAATTTTTTCCCGCTTTTGGCGGGCGTCTGTACATTTTTCTTGTACACTAAAAAACCCATAGAAGTGATAGTTGCACGTTCAATCTATGTTTTAACTAGTTGAGCGGTCCACGACCGATTACTCAGTTTAAACATGTTGTTGTTGTTGCCGGCAAACGTCTCGCGTCGAAGAGAGTTGGTTATGGAGAGCCGCTCTCTCCCTCTCTCTCTCCTCTCTTTTTTTGTTGGTTTAAACATAGATTGAACGTGCGGCTGATATGTCGCACTATCCTTCTAACTTTTATGCCCTTCTATTTCAGCTCACTTCTCATGATTTTAGATTTTAGCTCGAATAGCGTACGTTTATCTAATTTTTTGATGAGTGCGGACGTCTGTACCTTTTTCTTGCACACTAAAAAACCTCTGGCGGTGAACACATATTCAATTAACGGAAACCTGCAAGAAGTATACGTAGCGGTTTCTTGATTGAAATGGTGACATGTTGGAAAAGTTCCTTTATAAACTCGTTTATCGATCGGTTTGTTCAAATCAGCTGCCGATGTTGTGCCCCTGCAAAAAAATCTCTTGCTGTATTAAACATTAAAAAAGATGAAACTCATCCGTTGGCTTGTGATATGTTTATGCTGTGTACCCAGTCGGCAGAGAGGTTCAGTTCCAACGGTACTGGTACCCAATTTCCCCTACTTCACCCGCTAAAGATATCACCATTGAAACAGAAAGTAGCCCTCCTCTGTATCAAGTTAGGTTTTTCGATCTCATATGAAAAGAATGCTTACATTGTTGCGAGACGTAATCACATGACAACAATGATAGTTTTGAGCTCTTTTTCATCTCAGATAATTCAATTAACTCGTATGTTTGAATGAATGTTGACGAAGATGTGTTTCGCATTCGGGGCCGACATTAGAATCTTCTCCAATACAAACTAAAATGAATGTTGACGAAGATGTGTTTCGCATTCGGGGCCGACATTAGAATCTTCTCCAATACAAACTAAAATGAATGTTGACGAAGATGTGTTTCGCATTCGGGGCCGACATTAGAATCTTCTCCAATACAAACTAAAATGAATGTTGACGAAGATGTGTTTCGCATTCGGGGCCGACATTAGAATCTTCTCCAATACAAACTAAAATGAATGTTGACGAAGATGTGTTTCGCATTCGGGGCCGACATTAGAATCTTCTCCAATACAAACTAAAATGAATGTTGACGAAGATGTGTTTCGCATTCGGGGCCGACATTAGAATCTTCTCCAATACAAACTAAAATGAATGTTGACGAAGATGTGTTTCGCATTCGGGGCCGACATTAGAATCTTCTCCAATACAAACTAAAATGAATGTTGACGAAGATGTGTTTCGCATTCGGGGCCGACATTAGAATCTTCTCCAATACAAACTAAAATGAATGTTGACGAAGATGTGTTTCGCATTCGGGGCCGACATTAGAATCTTCTCCAATACAAACTAAAATGAATGTTGACGAAGATGTGTTTCGCATTCGGGGCCGACATTAGAATCTTCTCCAATACAAACTAAAATGAATGTTGACGAAGATGTGTTTCGCATTCGGGGCCGACATTAGAATCTTCTCCAATACAAACTAAAATGAATGTTGACGAAGATGTGTTTCG
Source organism: Allodiplogaster pararmata (assembly GCA_964056735.1). Classification (NCBI taxonomy): domain Eukaryota; kingdom Metazoa; phylum Nematoda; class Chromadorea; order Rhabditida; family Diplogasteridae; genus Allodiplogaster; species Allodiplogaster pararmata. The sequence goes on from OZ057406.1 coordinate 12,007,306, forward strand.
CATTCGGGGCCGACATTAGAATCTTCTCCAATACAAACTAAAATGAATGTTGACGAAGATGTGTTTCGCATTCGGGGCCGACATTAGAATCTTCTCCAATACAAACTAAAATGAATGTTGACGAAGATGTGTTTCGCATTCGGGGCCGACATTAGAATCTTCTCCAATACAAACTAAAATGAATGTTGACGAAGATGTGTTTCGCATTCGGGGCCGACATTAGAATCTTCTCCAATACAAACTAAAATGAATGTTGACGAAGATGTGTTTCGCATTCGGGGCCGACATTAGAATCTTCTCCAATACAAACTAAAATGAATGTTGACGAAGATGTGTTTCGCATTCGGGGCCGACATTAGAATCTTCTCCAATACAAACTAAAATGAATGTTGACGAAGATGTGTTTCGCATTCGGGGCCGACATTAGAATCTTCTCCAATACAAACTAAAATGAATGTTGACGAAGATGTGTTTCGCATTCGGGGCCGACATTAGAATCTTCTCCAATACAAACTAAAATGAATGTTGACGAAGATGTGTTTCGCATTCGGGGCCGACATTAGAATCTTCTCCAATACAAACTAAAATGAATGTTGACGAAGATGTGTTTCGCATTCGGGGCCGACATTAGAATCTTCTCCAATACAAACTAAAATGAATGTTGACGAAGATGTGTTTCGCATTCGGGGCCGACATTAGAATCTTCTCCAATACAAACTAAAATGAATGTTGACGAAGATGTGTTTCGCATTCGGGGCCGACATTAGAATCTTCTCCAATACAAACTAAAATGAATGTTGACGAAGATGTGTTTCGCATTCGGGGCCGACATTAGAATCTTCTCCAATACAAACTAAAATGAATGTTGACGAAGATGTGTTTCGCATTCGGGGCCGACATTAGAATCTTCTCCAATACAAACTAAAATGAATGTTGACGAAGATGTGTTTCGCATTCGGGGCCGACATTAGAATCTTCTCCAATACAAACTAAAATGAATGTTGACGAAGATGTGTTTCGCATTCGGGGCCGACATTAGAATCTTCTCCAATACAAACTAAAATGAATGTTGACGAAGATGTGTTTCGCATTCGGGGCCGACATTAGAATCTTCTCCAATACAAACTAAAATGAATGTTGACGAAGATGTGTTTCGCATCCGGGGCCGACATTAGAATCTTCTCCAATACAAACTAAAATGAATGTTGACGAAGATGTGTTTCGCATTCGGGGCCGACATTAGAATCTTCTCCAATACAAACTAAAATGAATGTTGACGAAGATGTGTTTCGCATTCGGGGCCGACATTAGAATCTTCTCGAAGATGTGTTTCGCATTCGGGGCCGACATTAGAATCTTCTCCAATACAAACTAAAATGAATGTTGACGAAGATGTGTTTCGCATTCGGGGCCGACATTAGAATCTTCTCCAATACAAACTAAAATGAATGTTGACGAAGATGTGTTTCGCATTCGGGGCCGACATTAGAATCTTCTCCAATACAAACTAAAATGAATGTTGACGAAGATGTGTTTCGCATTCGGGGCCGACATTAGAATCTTCTCCAATACAAACTAAAATGAATGTTGACGAAGATGTGTTTCGCATTCGGGGCCGACATTAGAATCTTCTCCAATACAAACTAAAATGAATGTTGACGAAGATGTGTTTCGCATTCGGGGCCGACATTAGAATCTTCTCCAATACAAACTAAAATGAATGTTGACGAAGATGTGTTTCGCATTCGGGGCCGACATTAGAATCTTCTCCAATACAAACTAAAATGAATGTTGACGAAGATGTGTTTCGCATTCGGGGCCGACATTAGAATCTTCTCCAATACAAACTAAAATGAATGTTGACGAAGATGTGTTTCGCATTCGGGGCCGACATTAGAATCTTCTCGAAGATGTGTTTCGCATTCGGGGCCGACATTAGAATCTTCTCCAATACAAACTAAAATGAATGTTGACGAAGATGTGTTTCGCATTCGGGGCCGACATTAGAATCTTCTCCAATACAAACTAAAATGAATGTTGACGAAGATGTGTTTCGCATTCGGGGCCGACATTAGAATCTTCTCGAAGATGTGTTTCGCATTCGGGGCCGACATTAGAATCTTCTCCAATACAAACTAAAATGAATGTTGACGAAGATGTGTTTCGCATTCGGGGCCGACATTAGAATCTTCTCCAATACAAACTAAAATGAATGTTGACGAAGATGTGTTTCGCATTCGGGGCCGACATTAGAATCTTCTCGAAGATGTGTTTCGCATTCGGGGCCGACATTAGAATCTTCTCCAATACAAACTAAAATGAATGTTGACGAAGATGTGTTTCGCATTCGGGGCCGACATTAGAATCTTCTCCAATACAAACTAAAATGAATGTTGACGAAGATGTGTTTCGCATTCGGGGCCGACATTAGAATCTTCTCGAAGATGTGTTTCGCATTCGGGGCCGACATTAGAATCTTCTCCAATACAAACTAAAATGAATGTTGACGAAGATGTGTTTCGCATTCGGGGCCGACATTAGAATCTTCTCCAATACAAACTAAAACTATTAACTTCATAATGATTAGGACCAGGGTTGCTATTTTTTTCTCGTTTTTTTTCGCTCGTTTTTTCTCGTTATTAGACTTTATTTGCTCAAAAAAGAAAAATCGAAAAAAGGTTTCGACTTTTTTTTCGAGCAAGCCTGATTAGGACCATTCAATTCTCCTGATCGGTTTCTTTCAGAAGGAAAAAAAAAACTAGTTTGGAACAATAACTCTGAGGCTAAACTCACTTGTAGAGATACACATACAACTCTCGGCCCACATTGAAGCAGATTCGGTCAGGCGTCGATTCGACTTCCCGCAAAGCTTCTTCGTCCGCCTGTACCTTTATGCACTCACAGCTCATGATGAACGTATCAAGCTTCTCCCTGCTCACTCTTACAACCAAAATTTTCTCTGCCTTCTTTCCCCCCCAGATCTCACATTTGCTGGTTCTCTCTCTTCTTCGTGTTACCTTTTCCATAGTTAGATTCCATCACCAGGACAGGCTTGCTGTTCCTGCTGTTGTCTATGTAGGTTTGTTTCATCGTGTCGCTGTAACCCCACTTCACTTAGCCCTATGTTGTTGTTGTCTTGCCCATAGGTCCTGTCGAGGGGAGTCCTTTTGGGATAGGTTGGTGGTGAGGATCCTTTTGAGTCCGGAGAGAGTTTCTCCGTCTACACTCGCACCGCAGTCGGCTTAGGTGAACTGCCAACTGGCAAAAAAAGTTTTTCGGGCGACCGATCTACCGACCCTCTCCCTACTACTACCAACTCCGAAGCAGCGGGGCAACAACAACAACAACAACAACAACAACCCTCTTCCTCACTCAAAATGAATGTATCAGATTTTTCTCAGCTAAAAGCGAAATAAAAAACTTCTTTTTTAAATAGGACGTTTCTTTACTTATAATTCAGCCTCAACCGGTTTCTTCAAGTTAAAAGTGGAATTTTTTAGCTCATTTTAGCGATCGACCTATTCAAAAATCAAGACAGATTTTACCTATGGCAGTCGGCGATCCTCTTGGCGAGACCCATTCGTTAACCGGAGAAGGGCAAGAGGTTATTTTACTGGCGCCTCGACTCGCCATTGAAAAGTATAGCGGAGTATCGGCTGATGTTTTGTCCGGTGGCATGCCCAGGCCGTTCCGGCATCGCCCTCCTTTGACGAGCTATACTACCCAGTTTTGGTCCGCGGCGGGATTTCTCCCGCTACCTCCCAGCACGAATTCTTCGTAGGGAGGCGTCCCTCTATCCGCCACCTGAGGTCGCGCTCGATTCTGGACTGGATAATCCGGCTCCATCCGTGACAGACTCTTAAGGCTGTAGAGTCACGAATGGCCACTGTTGCCAGTGTGTTTCGAGTATCGACCTTTGGTGTAGGCCGCACTCGGTTGTTGATTTCATGTTCAATTAAATCTCTCAAAAAGAGAGAGAGAAAGAAGAAAGAAACAAAAGAAAGAAAAAAGGGGAGTAAAAATATAAAAAAGAGAAAGAGAGAGTGGGCTTACAACGGTGGAGGGTCGAGGGCTTTGACGACTTTCTTCAGTGTCTCGCGAAGGAAGAATTACCCGTTGGGCAAGACAACAATTTCCATCTCTAAATCTCTCGCTTCTATCTGGATTTAACCCTCTCGCTCACCTTTTCATCATTTTACTCCACACCTTGAATAGCGGCAGTTTCTTCTTCCTACCTATGTAACGGTCAGACAAAATAATCTAATCCATATCATCAACATTCGAAGCGTAATAGTGAGACTTTTTTTTGAAAAAAAAAACTCGTTCTCTTTTGTAATTTCCTATAAGGCTTTTTGGCAACAAACGGAAAAAACCAACAATGCTCCCGTTGACGAGAGCGGGCGGTGGTCCCCTCTGTGGCGTGATTGTTCCACTTTCGGTTCCTCCCGCGACAGAGAGGAAAGATACCCGAACGGGCGCACATACCACATTATTACCAGTCTGAAAAGATAAGTTCATCAAAAGATACAAAGTGTTTTCAACAGCGAAAACTAGACCGATAGCCAAAATGTTAAAACAGTGCATGCGAGCACTAAAAATGTGCTTTGAGTTGCAAGCTTTAGACTGAAAGAAGCGTGCTCTGACTGCGTTGAGTGGCACCCGGTTGGGTCGGGAGTACTCGGAAAGGGTCATCAGTCGGTAGGTCCCTTCACGTGTCACAAAGTGACTCTTGATCTCCTCTTTAGGGAGCGCAGCTGCAGGAGAGACTGTAGCAGGCGACGCGAGTGGGTGAGAGGAGGAAGTCAAGGGGGAAGGTCCGAGCAATCCGCTGCCACCTGCAAATCAAAAACACTCTCACACAGGGGTTTTTTAGTGTGAAAGAAAAAGGGACAGACGCCCGCCGAAGGCGGGAATTTTTTTCACATAAGGGTCCCCCTTATTATTTGTCAAACCGAGACCCGCCGAAGGCGAAAATTTTTTTCACATAAGGGTCCCCCTTACGATTTGGAAAAACAGAGGCCCGCCAGAGGCGGAAAAAAATTTTTTCCCATAAGGGTCCCCCCTTAGGAATGAAAAAATTTTTTGTTTTTTTTTCTCACATAAGGGTACCCCTTACCTTTTTTTCCCATAAGGGTCCCCCCCTAAAGATTTGGAACACAGGGGCCCGCCGACAGAAGATCTGTCATGACTAAATAACCCCTGCTCTCATAGCGGTTATATTGTAACTTTAACAGCTTTAATGGAAAACTTATGTTCGTACCGGGAAAAATCTACTTTCTTTACTCTTTTTGTTCTTTTAATTCCCCTTCTATTCTTTTTAGCCTTTTCAACTCACGCGGCACGTACAAACATGTTTTTGACCGGCCACATTCAACAATTTCTCTCATACCTCATCGCTAAAGCGGGCAAATAATCAGATAATCTTAAGGTTGAGTCATATCCTGTGATTATTTTCATAGTGATCATCAGAGAAAAAGAAGAAAACTTTGTTTGAGAAAAATTTGAGGCTAAAATACCTAATGGTATACTACCTTCTTTTTTTATAGAAAAGTAGTCCAATAAACAATTTGTCAAACAAATTTTTCAAACAAAAAAAAGCAAATAAACAACTTTTCCGTAGAAACAATACATTTCTTGATTTCCGTAGAAACAGTATAATTTAGTGTCCCGGAAAAGAATGTTTTTCTTAGTTGCTTCATTTCTCACCAGAACAGTACTAATAAGACAAATTTTAAAGTTTGATTAGCTTTACGTTACTGTTCAGAGAAGGAACTTTTTGTTGACGCTAAATTCAGATCTTTCTAGATCTTTCTAGTTTCAGCTAGGCTTCAAACAGTTATGAATTCGGAATATATTCGCAAGTGATCAAACAAAATTGAGAATAAAAACTTAAATTTTCTTTCTAATTTAATTTTTTTAAAATTAAAACAATATTCGAATGCGAATCGCTTCAATATTAAAAAAAGTCACACACAGAGCTTAAATAGTTATCAGTCCAGCTATGTTGGCGCATACATGTTCGCGCCGAGAATGATCTACATTATCTTCTCCTTCCGTCCTATTTTACTTTTCCTCTGCTTCTCTTTTCACTCTTTGCCTTTCCACATCCCTTTTCCATTTCGCTCGACGCGTACAAACAGGCAATAGACCGGTTTCATTCAACCACTGGTCACACATCAAGATTTAGCTAACTTATCGCAGTTAAAAATTGAGTCGTGCTTTTCTGCTTGAAATGCATAAACACCCTTTCTACGTAAACTGTTCTCGAGATTTTTTTTGGGAGAGAGTACCCGCTACGCATACAGGCTTATGAAACTGTTTTTCTCAAGTAGATAGAAGTGAAAATAATATATAAATCAGCCGTCTGAAAAAAGTTTTTTTTATGTTGGTCAAGTGATGATAATATTTGGCCGATTTGATTTCCTCAAAAACGAAGAGCGTGAATGAACAAACCGAGTGTGTCAGCTAGAGGGCCTTGCAGGGCAGACGGACCAAGTAAGTGGTTTTGCATCATCATTTCTTCTGTAAAGTTAAAGAAGTTAAATCAAATTTTTCTTTTAAAATTTGATTTTGGAACCAACTGATTCTGACTACTGAAGAAGCTCGGATGTTCAGTGATATTAGATAAAAAAGGATAATGAACATTTTTGAATGTTTTTTCAAAACCTGGGATGAGCTTTCGACTTATCACGATTTGAAATAATCAAGCTAACAAGCATTGATTAACAGTTTTTCGGATATTCTTGCGAATGTACACTTTTGCAAAAAATACTTCGATATAGCTCAGGATCTTATAACAGTCTCTATTCGAGAGCAGATAGAATCACTGAAGAAACTGATCAATGAATAAACTGACTATCACTGAATAAACTGACTCGTGAGTCGTTAGAGCACCCTCAACAATTGACACCATTCCGCATACTAGTCTTCCAGTCAATCTTCTATGAACCCATCGATGAAGTTGAATTACTACGTCGCTCACCTCACACGCTGCTTTTTCAAACCTGATAGTGTTAAACAGAACGTAGAACACTCCTTTCAGAAACAATGTTTCAATGATCAACAACTTCGTAGATTAATCAAAAGATTTTGCAATAAACCACAAGTCGGAAGGTTTTTGGAGAAAAAAGTTCTGACCGCTCGACGCTGCGCGTGTCGCGCGTAGTGGGTACGACAGAGTGCTGCTGATTCACTATGTCAAACTTTTGCAAGCCTTCAACATATACCGGTTCCTAAAATATAGTTATATTGACTCCTACTGTCGTAAACTCCATCCGTCGTCTCATATAACCTTTGTTTGAATACACCCGCCTTCGGGATGTACAACACTTGACCGCAGTGAATAAACCATGAGCGTAGTGTGTGTAACGTTTTATTCGTGCATAATATGTCGCAGTGAATAAACCATGAGGTTAAAAACAACTCGTACTGTACAGTTGAAACACAATAACATTCTCTCCTTGGTGACATTTAATAATTAAAACACACATAACATACAAGGCACATTTATTGTTCCCTTTTCCGCATTATCATCTGATAGTTCAACCGTCTGCTTCATTCATATAGTCTTATTGCTACATATCTAAGAAAGTTGTTAAAAGAAACATTGCATCTATTCATATTGACAACACACCTTATGGTGTCTTTAATACCTTCTTGACATAGGGCGCGATTCCTTGTTGAGAAATCCTCCTTTACCTACGTTTTGCTTACTCCAATGATGCTCCTCTAAATGCTATATACGCCTTCTTCTTCTGAGCTGAAGTATGGTGAGCTCTTCCGGCCAGCTCCTTCACAAGCTTGCTAGCACTTTTCGTAAATGATCCGTCGATATTGGGTTGCCTATATATACTTAAACAATGGAAACGAGGGCGAGTATTTCTAACTGGGATGAGCTCTATGTACATATGTATGCCATAGGAAACCTGGTTCAGAGTTATTGCTCCCATGGCTGACCGACAGATTATTAAATTGGAAAACACTTGGATATAGGACTGGAATGTGCAACAGTGTCGTCGTTGCGAACAGTCCTAGTACATCGGTTGGTATCTCAACTTTCTATTTCAGTGATTAGTTCAGTCCGAACGTTGAACTCATCACGAAAAACAGTCATTGGAACCGAAAATTGGTAGACGCTATGACATCTGGTGATCGATAACAGAGATAATGTATTATACATATTTGTTCTCCAACTGCTCTTCTTCAGACATTTAACTCGTCCGATAACTTTAGCACTACCTTTCCCACTTTATTCATTTCTTGCCCGTCTAAATCCAATTCTAATGGAGCCTCCCTTTGAGACACCTCCTCTTAGTAACGCTACTACCTAGGCATATTATTCGACGAGCACACATTTCGGTCCTTCAATCGTCTCAGTCAGCCTATTTCTTTGAGGTCAGTCAAGGTAACGCTTCTTTTGTTTCTGATGTACTCTACTTTCACTCTTGTAATTGGCGACGTAGTCGCTTTCACCGTCTCTAAGATACGACTATAAGCCTTGTATTCTTGCTTAACTCCAGCCGCGAATGGATATAATTGTAACTCATATCATGCAGCCATTGTAACTCCGATCCCACACTCCAACGCTTCTTCGTACATTTTCTGTAAGCCATAAACTCACTCTGTCTCTCTTGCAATTTACTCATTTCGTGTTTTCTTCTTTGGTTGCTGTCTTAATATTCTCATTTTGGATAAGGGGGATTCTTGCCTCATTTCAGAGGACGATCCTTGTCCAGTGTGAGGCTTCTGTCGTTTACTAAAGGACGGGAGTGACAATAGCAACTATTGAAACGAACGCTTTAAACAACTAAATTTGCAGTAAGGAGAGTATTGTACAATCAAAGCAGAGTCAGTGTTTTATCTTTTCTGTCTCTCATTCCGAGACACTCTCTAATTCATACTCTGCGTCTCATTCTAATACATCGAGTTTGATCAGAAACTCAACTCTCGCGCGAGGCCTTTTGCTGCGCTCTACGCAAGCTCTCGCTCGCTTGCTCGATTTACAACATTCTATCTACTACTCTCTCTTCAATACGCACTGTCTATTCTTTGTAGCATGTCTACCTCTGTAGATCTTTCCGGAGAAAGTCTCATCATTATGAATAGACTTACTTCTATGATTGAAAAAATGCAGGAGGCAAATCTCAATGCTATCAGTTCATTAAGAGAAGTTGTCAATCAGCAAGCAACGATCTCGAACAATCTGATAGCTACAGTCTCGACCCTTGTTTCTTCGGTGAACAAACTGATGTCTGCTCACTCAAACCATCCCATTCCCGTCTCCAGTTCGTCTTTAGGCCCTATGTCATACGCTGCAGTCGCTTCCGCGGTCACTCGCTGTCTGACCGAGGACGGAGAGCTCAAAGAAAATCAACTAGAGCGGTCCTGATGAACTTTGAAGAAGGAGAAGTCGACCAGGAGACCAAAGAGCAGGACGAAAGTTTGGTTACACGCATAATCAGGTCAGCCAATAACAAAATCCTTGATAGCCTCATGACGCCTCATGACTTACTAGACACTAAAAATATCCAGGTTTATCGACATTCAGGAGTGAAATATTCTCCAGAGAGAGCCAGGCACAGACCTCGACCGATTAAAATCCAGTTTCCTAATAAAGAAATAAGAGATGAATTCCTCAAATTCGCGAGAAACTCGCGATGCATTCCTAAACTGAGTGGAAACGTTCACTGCTACGCTAGACCAGATTACCTGAAACACCAGATTCAATTTGATGCGGAATTGCGGAAAGAATGTGGAAAGAAAAACGAAGCAGAAGGTGCGTTAACTTTCGTAGTTAGGGACATTGGGAAAGGTCCAGAAATCTTCCGTCTCGCTAATCCTAGGGAGTTACCTAAACGAAGAGTACCCGTTCAGGCTGAAAAGGTTAATGTTGTTTCCGGTCCCATTTCTGTTTCCCAGCCACAGCAGCAGACACAACCATGCGAACAGCCGAAAAAAACTCGTACGACTAGCGGGAACGTCGTAACAAGAAGCGGAAGAAGAGCTCTCGATGCAGCAGCAGCTGAAACAGGTGAAAAGAAAAATGAAGAGGAAGAGCAAATGGAACTTCGCCCTCGCAGCAAAGAACAACCGCTGAACTCCTACTCTAAAGCGGTAAAAAATGGAATTTCATCGAAATAGGATAAAGGCGAAAAAGATCAAAACTTGAATTGCTTTCTTGTTAACATACGTTCTATTTCCTATAAAATTAATATCTTAGAAGCCCTAGCTATCGAGTACAAAGCAAGTATAATGGCAATAACAGAGACATGGGCTAGTTCCACGACAATACATGATTCTATGCTTTCTTGCAACCAAACTTATGCAGTCTACCGTAGCGATAGGGACGGTCATGGGGGTGGCGTAGCTATACTCGTTGAAAAGTCCATAGCATCTTCACTCATTTTATCTGAAAGCCATTCTACTCAATGTCAATACGTAGCCGTCAAGCTCCACAATAAACGTAGTCATGATACAATACTACATTGTGTTTACAGGAGCCCCAGCACTACATTCATCGAATTTTCAAATGCTCTTACTTCCATTGAGAACATATTCTTAGCGAACGACTGCGAACATGTTCTTGTCGGCGATTTCAACTGCCCAGAAATATCATGGCCCGATGGCTGGACTCCTCCTTCACTCTCACTCGGTCATCACTCTCGCTCTCTTTCTGGATTTGTGTCGTACCACTCTCTCACACAACATGTCAGTTCTCCCACGAGACTCGGGAACACTCTTGACCTGGTGTTTTCTTCTTTACCTGGAGGAATATCAGACTGTTTCGTAGCTCCTCCTCCTCCATCATGTGACCACAACATAGTTCTTTTCAGAATTGCCTTCCAACAAACCAGAATAACTAGAACACCTCATATGTACAACTATAAGAGAGCCAATTTCTCGCTCGCAAACTATCTGATAGATAGGACTGACTGGTTTACTCTATTCAACTCATGCAAAGATTCAAATGAGGTATATGAGACATTCTCATCTACAATCCATAGAATCATATCAGAATGCGTTCCACTTATTAATATGTCTAAATTCATCGGTAAACCTCCTCATATCATATCTCAAATCAGTCGTCGCGTGGCTAGACTTTATAAGAAAAGAGAAACTATTGGATTATCCCCATTTCTCCGTATGAACCGTAAACTGAGAAAAGCCTATGACGCTCATCGGAGAAATAAGGAGAAGGCTCTTCTAAAAAACGGAAATCTGTCAAAACTGTATCGCTACACTAATGCGAACATAAAGGAAGAAACCGGGATTGGTCCAATAACTGAAGAAAATGGTGAAGTTATAACCGAAGATTTCAGAAAAAGCCTCTTATTTGCGAAGTACTTTCATTCTCTATATGGAGGTGTGAAAGAGGTTAGTGAATCTAGAAAGGATTTATCCAGACTTCCGATCCCGTCCTTCTCTATCGATTTCGTTCAAATACCCACGCATCTGGTATATTCTCATCTGAAGCGACTCAAATCGAGAAACAACACATCTCCTGACAATATTCCTTATATATTCATCAAGTATACTGCTCTATCGATGTGTGTTCCTCTCTCACTCATGTTTGAACGTTTTCTACTTCATGGAGATTGCCCTTCAGTATGGCTAACGGCTACCGTTAGACCAGTATTCAAGAAAAAAGGTGAGAAAACCGATGTCAAAAATTACAGGCCGATTTGCCTTACTCCTTCTACTTCAAAGATTATGGAGAAAATCATTGGCCATAAGCTATTAGAGTACCTCAATGAAAACCAACTTATTAATAAACATCAGTTTGGTTTCCGACCTAAGCACTCATGTGAACTTGCTTTGCTAGAAACGCTTTGTGATTGGCACTCTAAGTTGGACCAGAAACATTTCATTAGCTGTGCATTGATAGATTTCTCCCGCGCCTTTGATGCGGTACCTATTGATCTATTAATGGAGAAAATTAGGTCCTTCGGTATAAATGGATGTCTTTTCAGATTTTTGGAGAGTTTTCTCCGAAACCGTGTGCAAAGTGTCAGAATAGGGAACAGTGAGTCCCCTAAATACTCCACTCCGACTGGGGTTCCACAAGGGAGCTGCCTAGGCCCCATACTTTTCATTCTGTACATAAATGACATTGCCGAACTTCTCCCAACTGGGTGTCATGTTACTATGTACGCCGATGACGTTAAACTCCACTCCATCGATGCCCCAGAATGCCTACAAGAGGGGATTAATCGAGTTTATGAATGGTCGAAAAAGTGGAGACTTAGTATCTCTACCTCTAAAACAGTTGTGATACGTCTTGGCTCAAATCATCCTGTCTTTCCTTTTACTCTCTCAGGGGAACGTTTGCCGGAATCCAACGTAGTGCGTGACTTGGGCGTTGAATACTCCAACTCACTAGATTTCTCTCAACACATGGAAACAATGTGTAAGAAAGCAAATGCCAGAAGTGGTTACATTCTGAGGACATTCAAATCTAGAGACCTTAACTTGTACAAAAAATTATTCGTTTCTTATGTGAGACCTATAGTGGAGTACTGTGCTGTAATATGGTCCCCACACATTCAATTCTTTATTCCGCTTGAAACAAAACATAATGTTAAGTGACGAAACAGATGACACTGTCACAAGAAAAGTGAATTCAGTGAAGGTTATGAAAAGTGAGATCTAAATATGACAAGAACAATGAGGAACATTTCATTTTAGGAAAATAGGAAAGCACACAAAAAAAGCAAAGCTTGTATCTTCAGTTATGAACTATTCATCAGCAATTAAGAACTATTCATCCGCAATAATAACTTGAAATTCCAAAAATTCAACTCACTCTTTATCATTCGAGAGCTAACTGAGAACACAAATAAAATTGAAAAAAAAGAGGAGAAACAGAAACAAAACATTTGAAGAAACAAAGCACTTGAATTAAAAATGTATTCTAGAGTTGGTGACAATGGTCTCACAATCAAGCTTGATAAGTTCATTTCTAAAAATGCTAGAAGAGCTTGTAGAAACCAAAGAACAAGGTAACTTATTCCAGACATTAATCATTCTTGAGGCACAAGTGCTTGTTCTGCTTTGATATTTACACGGCAAGCATATTCTGTAGTTATTCGACTCTCTCAGCGAATAAGGCGATGGGCAAAGTTTAAACATATTTGAGTAATCTACTTGAATATTTCCGTGCAGACATTTATGGATGAACACAAGATCGGCCACATTTCTTCTATATTCAAGCGAGGAGATGGAAAGAAAATTCAGTCTAGCAACATAACTCATTTTGGGTAATCCGGCCCTTTGTAGTAACCTTCGTGTAAATGATCTTTGCACTTTTTCTATGCAGTTAACGAGACCGATAGTTACTGGGGACCATACCTCACTCCCATATTCAATAAGGGGTCTTATGTATGTGGTGTATATTCTAGAAGTATGAAGAAGTATATTGAAATGGTTGAGAATGTTCAGCGCAAATTCACCAAGTGGATATTCAGAAGAACCAGTCAGGCTGCGCTGAGTTATGAAGACCGCCTACAATCTCTTGGTCTACAGAAACTTCAAATAAGAAGAAGAAACTTAGACCTTGTGATGACCTATAAAATACTCACGGGTAAAACGCCACTTTCTGCAGACTCCATCTTCTGTTTATCCGCTCATAACTACCTAACTAGATCGAAATATCTACATCTCAGAGTTCCACGTTTCCGTACAGTTCATCATTCTAATACTATTGCTGCTCGAGTTGTGGAATTATGGAACGCATTACCATTGGAGGCGAAAAAAGCCGCTAGAACTGAATCATTTAAAAATTTTCTTAGTAGCTTAGATTGAAATCTACATAATGTTTTCGCTTTGTTTTCAACGTTTTTAGTTTGACCTTTTCCTGTTCTCACCTTAATTCTGTTTGAGAACAAATTTTCTTCTTTTTTTGCTTTCTTTTTCTCACTTTTCCCGTAAAAGTGACATGCTTGTGACTTAGCTACATTGTGCAATGTACTTGATGCTATTTCACTGTGCAATAAAGATTTAAGACATCGGAGTCTGCTGCTCTCCGCGATTGCTCCTGGCGCGACTTCTTAAGGTACATCATTCAACCTCAGTGTCAGCCATCTCTCAATACTCTAGCGTTCTCCTCCTTCATCTTGATTTGGGTGGGTGGGCGGGACTCATACTACCACTTAAAGCATCTTGCTTTAACGCACGATAAACGTAGACTGAGTTACTTCCCTTTCTCGTCTTCCCGTATGCTACGCATACGCAACGCACCTACAGTACACTCCCTAAGGCGCGTATTCAAACACAATTATATTGACTCCTACTGTCGTAAACTCCATCCGTCGTCTCATATAACCTTTGTTTGAATACACCCGCCTTCGGGATGTACAACACTTGACCGCAGTGAATAAACCATGAGCGTAGACCAAGGTAGAGACCGTGCACTAGTACTTCTTTCTGCTCTTAGTCCTACAAAGTACATGAACGGAATGTGAATTCAGACGCTGCCCTTGTTTCACAGAACGTTTTCAGAATATAAGCGCCTGTTACTATTCTATTCGCCCTTTTCCTGTAACAAAATGCATCTTAAGAGAAACTTGTTTCTCCCTTTCGAAACCTACTGTAATATGGGATACATTTGCCACAAGGTACTTTCAATATCACATTTGATCTGCACTTTGTTCCGCAAGTAAACTTTCTTTTTTATTTTATTGTTTATTTGCAGTGGGCGATTCCACCACAAAAACGTGCCAGCCTTCCCCACACCTTCAGAAACCAATGTGTTAACGCTACTCATTTCTACCATCTCCTTCGTGAGCGACACTTCTCACCATTAACACATGTGCGAACATGTCTGCCACCGGCAACCGTCTCTTTGGTGCCCATCCTCTGAATATCTGCTTCTTAGTGCTCCAGCCATCTTCTTTTTTTTGTTGTTTCACTCGACTTTGTAAATCTGCTTCCATGTTCTACTCTCTTACAACCGCCTTAATATACATACAATACCGAATTCAGCTTGTGCAACAATCGCACTGGCAATCTTGTGCAAGTCTGCCCTTTCACTTTCTTCCTCAATCCTGACGACCATCACTTGGCTGTCTCATGTTATCTCCATTATAGTACCTTTCTTTCTGACCTTCTTCCAGTGGTTTTCACTGGAAACCGAATTGCCTCCAATTCTCGTTTTGCTTGGAAAATTCTTTCTTCTTCTGATATATTCCACCCCTACTCTGCAGTCGACTCGTTTTTAGAAGATGATCTCTTACGCTACTTTCAATGCATCAAATCGGTTGGTTATGTCAGCCAACAGATCTCCTTCTTGAAAACTGCTGATCGGTTTACCTCCGAATCTATTCTTTACACAGCGTCACAACTCACCTCTATCTTGTTCCGGAAATTCAATATTTTCTTTCTCCTGTCTGCCTGTTCTAGCTTCACCCCTGACCGATTCGTCATGTGTTGACATCAAACTCGATTTTCCTCTTATCTCTACATGACATGCATGTATTGCACCAAGTACTTCTTATATTTATTTTGAATTCCGGCCGTGACTCCCCGGCAACGTTACTCAGCCCCTCTAATCCATTACGGATTCTTCTCTCAATCCATTACTGATCACTTTTCCAATCAACCTGATACTCTAATTACGAATCCGCTGTCACTTGGACTTGTTCTTCCGCAACACTTGTACCTGCTTGTTCCAGGCCCTACTCTTGTGCCTGCTTGTTCCAGGTCTTACTCTTGTGCCTGCTTGTTCCAGGTCTTACTCTTGTGCCTGCTTGTTCCAGGTCTTACTCTTGTGCCTGCTTGTTCCGGGTCTTACTCTTTTGCCTGCTTGTTCTAGGTCTTACTCTTGTGCCTGCTTGTCCAGGTCTTACTCTTGTGCCTGCTTGTTCCAGGTCTTACTCTTGTGCCTGCCTGTTCCAGGTCTTACACTTGTGCCTGCTTGTTCCAGGTCTTACTCTTGTGCCTGCTTGTTCCAGGTCTTACTCTTGTGCCTGCTTGTTCCAGGTCTTACTCTTGTGGCTGCTTGTTCCAGGTCTTACTCTTGTGCCTGCTTGTTCCAGGTCTTACTCTTGTGCCTGCTTGTTTCAGTTCTTACCCTTGTACCTGTACGTTACCGGTCTTACCCTTGATCCTTCTTGTTACACGGCTTATCTCGTCTGCCCTGAGGCCTTCGATCACACTTCCTTCTCACACAATACCACCATCCAAATATAACCGAACTCCTGATACTCTTCAATCCGAAAACCTGCTAAGCTATCAACTAATGCCGTGATTGCGAACTAATTGCTCCCGCACCTCCTCCTGCATCCTATTTGAGCGACACTCTCCGGCCCAATGACGCGAACACGTTCAAAAACTTCACTCACCATTTTTTTTTGTTTTTTTGTGCGACAATGCCAATAACTTACTCGGGAGTGCTCAGTAACTTACCTTTTCATTTTCATCTTTTTACACATAGTTCTGTCCACTTTCTACTATCATAGAAATTCTCACTCGCTACATATGAACAACTTTCTCGTTCAGACTTTTCAAGTCAAAAATTCTTTCACATTTCCTTACGCAATACATATCCTCAAAAACTCTAATCAACTTCTCTCCACAATTAAATTGAATTTTAATACTGGAATACGGCTATGAACACCATGGAGTTTTGATATCCAAAACTATGTGTAGTCGGTGACTACCCCTGTTACTCAATGACCCTTCGCTCACGGCTCGCTCCGTTGTTCTTTGACTGCCACGCACGCGCGCTCAGTCTAGCTACACAGCTAAGTTGTCTCGGTCCACATTATGTAATAGCACAAACGAAACTCACATCCGTGACTATCATACACTACTCTGTACGATTACCCCGATAAACAGAACTGAGACAAGCAATCAGCGAATAACGCGAACATATCCGAGCACTTAAATGACAATGAGAAGGATAAACGGCGTACCTAGACGGAAAACTCGACCTTCACAATCTCACTCCTTGCAAAACTCGATCACCACAATTTCACCCATAACTTTAACAATAATAACGAGTAATTCAGCCTTCAACTTACACTGCGAAACTTTAAGCGTAAATCAAAGACATTCATTCACAATCATATAACACACAAACTACGTGTTCCAGAACCTAACACTCTTCTTGACGATTCACGTCAAATCTGCGACAACAATCAATCCAAAAAAAACCACTCAACACTCATACTACCACTTAAAGCATCTTGCTTTAACGCACGATAAACGTAGACTGAGTTACTTCCCTCTCTCGTCTTCCCGTATGCTACGCATACGCAACGCACCTACAGTACACTCCCTAAGGCGCGTATTCAAACACCAAATAAATGGCACTGTTTGCGTTTATGCCCCCCCTACCAGAGGTTCCATGGGTCAGATGAGAGTGGCATTTTTTGATACGGTCTCGTCAGCCTAAGCCGTACGGCCTCGTTAGCGTAAACTTTTGAGTAAGCCTTAGCGTTTTTTGATGTAAAAATAGTTTTTTAATGTAAAATTATTTTTTAATGTTAATAAGTCAGACGTAATATCCGTAGAACCTCTGGTAGGGGGGCATAAACGCAAACAGTGCCAGATAAATTTATTCATTGAGACTTTTGTTTCATGAAAAGTGAAATTTTACATTATATATATATATTTCATCTACATCTTTCGATGCAAAAACGTATAAATTTAATTACAATTGAAAGCGATGAAAGAATAGATTAGCTTAACAAATGTTAAATAAGTGAATAAATTATATTACAAAAGCGGTACAGCAATGTAACTTTTATATAGCGAATTGAACGGGGGAAAAACAAACAAACCTATATAGATTGGATTGGAACGGAAAAAAAGAAGTTTAGTTCTGAATTCATGAGGAGAGAAGATTAGATAGAACATCACTTTTTAATTGGGAATTAAAATATTTCAGGTTCATTTTATCAAGTTTCGAGGTAGCTCGCTGAAAAGGCGGGATATTCGCATTCCAGAAGAGATATTTCTAGCTGTATCCTCACTACCCTGAACTAAAAAGTCATTTATATTAGTACGCATTCGAATAATCTCTTTGAAAAATCGTCTTTTATCTATTATCGACATTCCATGAAAGATCTTGAAAACATTAAACTCGTATCAAAACCAAAAAATCGTATCGTATCAAAACAAAAAAAGGAAGAAAAAAAAGGTTTCAGTAGCAGAATAGTAGAGCAGGGCACAAACTTATTTTAGGCGGTAGGTAATCAAAATCATTGACAGAAAAATCTATCTTGCCCACGGATCCCAGACAATTGCGCTAAGACGTTAGCGTCGTATTGTGTTCCAGCCATCAGTAGCGACGGCACCCACCAGCGCCGACTCCACTTGCGCCACACCGATTACCGATACCCGATACCCGTAGTGCCGATACATGTAAGCACGACAACCTATAGAGCCGATACCCGTTACTGCCACACCCAACAGCGCTGATACCCGTTAGCGCTCATAGCCGTACCCAATTGCGCTCATACCCATTGGCGCCGTACCCAATTGCCCTCATACCCATAAGCACCGAACCCAATTGGAATCACACCCATTAGCGACGAACCGAATTAACGCCGATAATCGTCTAAAACTCAGAATCAGTACCGTTGAAGCTACACCGACTCAAATACGAATTATGATGGCCGGCCAAGTGTGTGCATTTTCCGTATTTTACGAAAATATTTTCCGGTTTTTCCGTTGTTGGAGATTCTTGAAAAACATTCATAAAATTGAACCTGCTGTTTTTGCAATCTTCCGTTTTACCGAAATTTCTTGTTTTTCTGTATTGTTGAACCGGAAAAGAATTTTCCGAAAAAACAGGTAAAAAGAGTAATTTGAAATTGAGAAAAAAAACAATTGTTCTCATGAGAAAAAAAATTTGTTAAAACATTGATTTGCCACGCAAACATAGTGATCGTTTCACTTGTTCCACCACGTACTGCCATTATAACCGCCTCATTACGTATATGCCGACTGAATGTTTGAATATGGGAATTTGCCGTTTTCCTAGCTCTGAGATCCACCACCCATTTCTTTATTTAAAGTCCACCACACATTCCTATGTCTTTACGAAAAATTGCCAGATTAGAATTCATCATCTCGTAAAACTACTACGGTTCACAAACTCACAACTTATAACAAAAGCCTGCTTTTTGAGTTTTATCTGCCTTTTCTCTCTAAGTGAAATTTCAGTTTATAACTTACTGATTATCAACTTCCTTCCGAATATCGAAAGTTAGGGTTCTCAGTTTTTCATCGCTTTTGAAACCAATTGTTTCTGATCGTTTTAAAGTTTTTTTGAATTTTCGATCAAACAAAAAAAAATCGATTAGGCCTTACGAACGCAAACTTGTTTCGATAAACTTACAGAATAAACATGGTACAAAAAATCTGTTCAAATTCATTTTCTACACGATTGTGATTTCATATGGTGAAGAGCGAGCGGAAAGTATTGATCCACCCTGCCTCTGGAAAGGAACAGTCTAATGAATGTATTCATGACATATAACTTCTAAAAAATACCTTGTTCAATCTGAGAAGTTGATCACGTTGAATAAACGCTCATCCGAATAGATCAAATTTATTCTGAGTTACAAACGGTTATCGGCGCTAACGGGTATGAGCGCAATTCGGTTCAGCGCTAATGGAATGAGCGCAATTGGGTACGGCGCTAATGGGTATCGGCGCAAATGGGTGTGGCGCGAACGTAAATCGGCACTGTTGGGTGTGGCGCTAATGGGTGTAGGCGCTATAGGGTGTGGCGTTATAAGTTGCCGCGCTGGTGGGGTCGGCGGTACCGCCTGGGCGCAATTTTCTGGGACCCCTCGCCCACATGTTGAAACAGACTTCAGTAAAGAAAAGTTTTTGGAAACAGATTAAAACTTTGGAAAAGAGAAAGAGTGAGAGAAAGAGACAAATAAAGAGAGAGAAGAAGAGATAATGTTCTTGAGGAGAAGCGAGAGCACAAAAGGCGGAAATGACTCAAACCCTTTTCTGACCATGAAGGCATCCAATTAGAACAAATGCTAAAGGTGACTGACTATTGCTTTTGATTGATGAAACTTCAGCGCTTCTTTATATAATGCATTCGGGTATCCAAGAAAGAAACAAAATGGTATTCCTTGCAATACTGTTCGTGGTCTTCGCTTCCAGTCAGTCAACTTACTCTATATCAATCTTTATTCCAAATTGCATACTAGTGTTACAAGGATGGTGTGCAAAGTGGATCACTGTCACATAAGTGATATCAGTTTAGGTAATACATACAAGCAAGCACCGGGAGTTTGAGCTTCGAGAAAGGTATTAATAATAATAATAAAAAAGAAGGTGGCAAGTTCACACTGAGAAGAGTAGTATATGTTTTGAATTTTTCATTCGGGAATTAATTGAATGCATCTTCTCATCAACAAAATGTTTCATACTACCTGTCGAAGAATGTATACATGAAACAGACAAGTGGTGAGGAAAGGGCAACCTATAAGAGAGATAGTCCAAGCAATGGAAAAGATGAGAAGCGATAAAAGCGTACCGGTTTTATCAAAAGCTTATCGAGTAATTCTGGATAACGCATAGATACGTTCATAGATTCCGCCAGGAGTGCAGATTCGTATATGTGCTTCAAAAACTTGTTCAATCGCTAGCCTTAAAAAAATTTGTAAAAAACATCTCTCTGTAAAAAAATCTCGTTTTTACTTTTAAAAAAGGTAAACTTTTTACTTTTGAAAAAGGTAAACAATGAAACGAATATCAATTTGTGAATGTAATAAAAAATAATTTTTTGAAAAGACGTGGGGGCGATCGCGCCGGTTGTACGCTGTCGAGACTGCCCTCGAGGAACAAAGTGTGCCTTGAGAGCGGTTACTTTCATCCTCATCCAAGACACATCAGAAAAAAATTAATAAAAAGCTTCTTTGTAAGCAAAAAGAAGTTCACTTTTTTTATTCAAACGTGTAATGATATTAGTTGAAGGACATAGATGAGTATCACATTGATTCAACTTATCCGTTGTTCTTTCTCAATTTTGAGGTGCCCAGATAGTGATTACTTTCTCCGTTTTTTTTAAAACGTGCGACAGGTCCAGGTAGTGGACTTGGCTTTTGTGCATTGGCTCTTAGATCTGACGAATCCAATTTTCCCTGGTAGATTCACGAGAACCAAAGGGTCAAGAAAACTCGTCAGTGAGAAGCGTTTTCAATTCTCTCACTTCTCTCCTTATTCTTATGTGCTAGTCATAAAGCTGTGAATCGAGTAGCAACCTCTTATACTACTTGGTTAGGTTTGTTTCTCGAGTAGATGAGTACCTAACTTGCATAGAGAGATTGTTCGTTACCTACTGAAGATTAATTATCCAAAATAAGTGAGTGTCGTCTCGGATGATCTCGAGTAGCATTTAGATAGCAATTGATTATGCTGCAACTCTATTGATTTTATAAAACGTACAAGATTTCAGATCACCTGCTTTGAACCACAGTGCCCGAAGAAGGTTGCATGTGTATCAGTATGCGATGGAGTCAAATGTCGCGTCCAAGAATCTTGCGAAGTGGAGAAACTCACCGGTCATCCAGTTTGCCGTGTTCAACCCGAACCTCGAAAAAATGTTTGCGCCTCCCTCCGTTGCCCCTCAGGCTCAACTTGTTTCACTCGTGTAAGTTTTTCAAAACTGTCAGTCTCCTGTTTTTTGTTGTGTTAAAAATATTATTTTTCAATCAATTCTTTCAATTCTGTTTTCAAGATTTTTGCTTTGAAGGGTTCTACTGGATCATAGAATTCACTTCAATTTGGCCCATCGCTCAATGACTGAGCGGAATTAGCTGTTCTCATAAAAAAAATGTACAGCAAAGCGCATTGGGAATTATTTTGAACATTCCTTGGTTTAATCATGTCGCTTCCAACTCGTATTTCTATAGATACATATTAATGAAAGTAAAACTTCTCGTTAACTTTCAAGTAGAGGGTTTCAGCTAAAAAAGTCCAAATTTTTCAGATACTACTAATTTCTGTTTAATTTACAGTGCACTGTGCTCAAGCACATGTGCTGAAGCTCAAACACTGGAATTTTTCTTTGAAAGTTTTTTTGCTTTGCAAGCTTTATCTGCTTTAATTTACAAGTATCTTCGCTATAAGCTGATTCTGTATGAGCTAAAAACGTTTTCAGAATGGGTTGCCGATATGCGATTATCGGAGACCAGCAACACTTACAAGAAGACCGCCTCTGAAGTTGTCAAGGAGCTTATCAGAGAAGGTCTAGAAGATTTCTCATCAAAAGCAAACATGTCTTTTGGCTTCAAGGGAAATATGATGTAAATTCATACCCAAATACAAGAAATAACAGAAATGAAGAGGTAGTGTACGCTATTTGTTGTGCGAGTATAACACGCTGGAGTTTAGAATATACTATTTACTAAATTCTTATATTTTGGTGCTGATTTTCTCATCACATTTTTTTTCTTACAGTAATGCATGTGTTGAAAGGACAAAACATCTTTTTATTACTGAACGTTGTGGTAAAAATGAAGCCCTGAAGGACTCGATTTCTCCACTTTTTGAAGACCTTCACTGTGTGCAAACGAGCATTTAGGATGCAGTCTAATATTTAACTTGTGAATAGATTCAAGGATTGCCGAAACTATGGTTAAGTCATGTCATATCCAACAATTATAGTTTTCTACACAACAACAAAGAACAACAAGGTTTTTTATATGGCTACAATCTGCCTTCAACCTTCGAAATTCTTTTTTACCCTTCTTCTTTCAATCATCAAAGTTGTACCCTCGGGTCAGCCTTTCGAATTTATATCCCATCTTCCCTTACAAACCTGAATTTCCCACGTTACGATTAACTGTACGAATTAAAACCTCAATCATAGATAAACAAATACGAAAACCTCCATTGTGTCCTTATTCAAGCAAGAATGTCGGTCGCGTCCACGACTTTTCATCTTAAGTCTTCAATTTTTGTCTACTAACAAAGTTACTGGTCTTCTACTTCTACTCCGATTTAGAGGATTCTTTGGAAATTTGAGGTTGAAAAGCTGAACGGTCCTATTCGGACTCTTCAGCGCACCGCCACAGTTGTTTATTCCTATTCCCAAGTTCACTCGAAACCCTCTCTGTCCACCATGTTAGTTATAACATGGTGGGTTGAGAGATAACATTGAACAAGTGTTTCTTTGCCGATGAAGATATGTGAATAAAATTTTTTTCTAACAATAAACTAAAGGAGATTACATGAAGCTGAAGGTCCTACAATTCTTCAGTACTGTAGTAGTAAGGCGGGTCTACAATTCTTCAGAATTGTAGTAGTACTGTAGTAGTGAGGCGCTCGCCTCCTGTAAAAGAGAAAAAACTGGGTTCAGTCTTGATCTAGCAATCGTCCGTGCGTTAGTTTGGTCTCATAGCACCTCTGTCAACAATCTACAAGATCTGTCTTCCCTGATGTGGTTCAGAGATGGAAGTGATTACGAGAGGGATAGTAGCCAACTGCAGTCTTCCTGCTCTCAAGAATTGAAGATCAATTGCTTTTCAAAATTCAAGAGGTCACGAGGGTTAAACCCTTCGTTTGCCGATTCTCTGTTATCGACACCTGTCATATCTGTGCACACAGAGAAAATTCGATCACTTCTGAAAAAATTAGTGAACAATATGAAGGTGGCAATCTAACAAATGCCAATTATTTTGTCTACCTAATTCAATAAAACGTCTACCTAATTTATTAACACGTCTACCTTTTTTGAACAAAAGTCCACCTTACTTTGAACAACAAAAAAAGTCTATCTAAGTCAGTGACACATCTACCTATTTCAGTGGAATTTCTACCTTTTTTGAGAGAAAATTTTCTTTACCTAAATCAGTAGCACGCCTACCTATTATTCTGAAACGTGTACTTATTTTAGTCAAACTTCTACCTTTTTCTATGCGATAGCTCAATCATTTGTCATCTTAACCAGGCGTCACTGCCTTTAAACGGTGTAACTTACAATTTGGAGATTTATCATCCATCTTCCATCTCTCTTCTGTCTTAATCGTGAACTCTGGAGTTACGCTCCATTCATGACGCAATCGCTTGATAAGCATGCGTGACTAAGAGACCAAGGCATATGAGCCTTTCATATAACACTATCGCACGGACTAGCAATGTGTCCCTGTGGTGTAATGGTAACACGCGCTCCCGGTTTGAGTCGAGATGGTCTGGGTTCGATCCCGTCCGGTGGATTGCTTTTTTCTGTGCGATAGTTCAATCATTTGTCATATTTCACAAACCTCAGAAACCAAGTAAGCTTTGCTGTTATGTAAGGAGACTCGCCCATTTTTATCCTTAGAGCCCAAGTAATTATATATGTCTCTTTTTCTTGTAATCCATAGAACCCATGTATTGCTTTATGCATCTGTATTGTTTTGAATGATCTACTTGTATTTATATTGGTTGTGAATCGGACTCCTGCACTCGCCCGCTAGAGGCCTGATCAGCCTATAGGTTTTTGGTTTTGTTGTGTTCTTGTGCGACGTTCGTGGAGATAGGGGCGTATTTGTAATTGTTGTTATTTGATTATTGTTTGTTTGGAAAAAAGGTAATAAAGGGTTACCACAGCTGTTGTCTTGGGGGACAACAAGGCGTCCAGAGGAGGTGGCGCTAACTTACAGTTATTTCAACATGAATTCAATTTCGCGCGAAAAAAACACGGAGCAAAAGCGCGCGATAGTGTGGTAGCACTCTCTAATAACACGTTTCGGTAAACCAATCTAAAAAATCAATTTTAAACTAAGTGCTCTGCAACAATCTCTGAATCGGAACTCCTCGAGAAACATCAAATAAACTATTAAAAAGTCCTTTTTAGAAAGCAAAAAAATTACAGGTAAAAAGAGGGCTATTACTAAATCACGCCCCCCACGCCCCTCCCGCCCTTCACGCCCGTTAGTTACTAATCTACTCCACTGCGCGGGAAAATTCTTAACTACAACCCAAGCGCTTTATTTAGTTTTTCATGTTTTTTCTGCTCAGGCAAAAGTTTACGCTAACGAGGCCGTACGGCTTAGGCTAACAAGACCGTATAAAAAAATACATAGTAGTGCGTCAAACAATCTTTCTCTCTTTCCCGCGCAGTGGCGTGGATTAGTAATGAACGGGCGTGAAGTGCTTGAGGGGCGTGGTTCAGTAATGGCCGAAAAGAGTAACTACACAATACATGTTTAGCTTATTGAAACCTCGTGTTGGTTCACTGACCTCACAATTCTAGGCTGCTGCATAAACAAGGGGTTCGATTAAAAATATTTTTGTGTGATGCAAGGAGTGAAACCTAGCTTTCATTACGAATCAAAATGCTATGCAAAAGCTTTTTTTGATCCAATCAAATGGTCATTACATAGTAATGAATAAGTAAACAGCATTTGAGTTGATTCAAAAAGGTGTTCAATTGTATACATATATATAAACAAAGAATTGAAATGTGTTCAAAGTATGATTTTATCCAATTTAATGCTTTTACTGCTAAAATAAATAGAAGAGAGTGAAAATTACCAAGGCTGTGAGTAATTCTCCCGGGAACAACGACATCATTTTCACCCTTACTATTGTTAAGTTAGAAGCGGAAGTTTGTTGGAACACAATTAGGTTATTTTGGAAATTTTGACAAGTAGCAAGTACGTGGAATTTTGAACAACAGGGAAACAAAAGCTGGGAAATTTTATCGAACTATCTTAAGTTTTTTTTCAGATTCTCCCTCTGACAACTCTTATCCCAACTCTTGACCCATTTAATCAATTATCAAAAGAACAAACAAGTTTTGTTAGGAAGTCTATTCCAAGAACATATAGGTCGAAATCAGGTCCTTTCAAACTTTCTAACTCTAAGTGCATATCTATGTTAATCCACACATGAGTTCTCAGAATTGAGAGCTGAAGACTTTGCTATCGTTCAGGGTTTGTGTATTTCAGACTTTGCTATCGTTCAGGGTTTGTGTATTTCAGACTTTGCTATCGTTCAGGGTTTGTGTATTTCAGACTTTGCTATCGTTCAGGGTTTGTGTATTTCAGACTTTGCTATCGTTCAGGGTTTGTGTATTTCAGACTTTGCTATCGTTCAGGGTTTGTGTATTTCAGACTTTGCTATCGTTCAGGGTTTGTGTATTTCAGACTTTGCTATCGTTCAGGGTTTGTGTATTTCAGACTTTGCTATCGTTCAGGGTTTGTGTATTTCAGACTTTGCTATCGTTCAGGGTTTGTGTATTTCAGACTTTGCTATCGTTCAGGGTTTGTGTATTTCAGACTTTGCTATCGTTCAGGGTTTGTGTATTTAAGACTTTGCTATCGTTCAGGGTTTGTGTATTTCAGACTTTGCTATCGTTCAGGGTTTGTGTATTTCAGACTTTGCTATCGTTCAGGGTTTGTGTATTTCAGACTTTGCTATCGTTCAGGGTTTGTGTATTTCAGACTTTGCTATCGTTCAGGGTTTGTGTATTTCAGACTTTGCTATCGTTCAGGGTTTGTGTATTTCAGACTTTGCTATCGTTCAGGGTTTGTGTATTTCAGACTTTGCTATCGTTCAGGGTTTGTGTATTTCAGACTTTGCTATCGTTCAGGGTTTGTGTATTTCAGACTTTGCTATCGTTCAGGGTTTGTGTATTTCAGACTTTGCTATCGTTCAGGGTTTGTGTATTTCAGACTTTGCTATCGTTCAGGGTTTGTGTATTTCAGACTTTGCTATCGTTCAGGGTTTGTGTATTTCAGACTTTGCTATCGTTCAGGGTTTGTGTATTTCAGACTTTGCTATCGTTCAGGGTTTGTGTATTTCAGACTTTGCTATCGTTCAGGGTTTGTGTATTTCAGACTTTGCTATCGTTCAGGGTTTGTGTATTTCAGACTTTGCTATCGTTCAGGGTTTGTGTATTTCAGACTTTGCTATCGTTCAGGGTTTGTGTATTTCAGACTTTGCTATCGTTCAGGGTTTGTGTATTTCAGACTTTGCTATCGTTCAGGGTTTGTGTATTTCAGACTTTGCTATCGTTCAGGGTTTGTGTATTTCAGACTTTGCTATCGTTCAGGGTTTGTGTATTTCAGACTTTGCTATCGTTCAGGGTTTGTGTATTTCAGACTTTGCTATCGTTCAGGGTTTGTGTATTTCAGACTTTGCTATCGTTCAGGGTTTGTGTATTTCAGACTTTGCTATCGTTCAGGGTTTGTGTATTTCAGACTTTGCTATCGTTCAGGGTTTGTGTATTTCAGACTTTGCTATCGTTCAGGGTTTGTGTATTTCAGACTTTGCTATCGTTCAGGGTTTGTGTATTTCAGACTTTGCTATCGTTCAGGGTTTGTGTATTTCAGACTTTGCTATCGTTCAGGGTTTGTGTATTTCAGACTTTGCTATCGTTCAGGGTTTGTGTATTTCAGACTTTGCTATCGTTCAGGGTTTGTGTATTTCAGACTTTGCTATCGTTCAGGGTTTGTGTATTTCAGACTTTGCTATCGTTCAGGGTTTGTGTATTTCAGACTTTGCTATCGTTCAGGGTTTGTGTATTTCAAATATTTTCTTCTTATTTTAATTAAATGCGATGCGTACATTGAATTGAATAGCTTTATCACCAGAGGATAACTTGTTAAGGGTCATCACTGACATGGTTGACAGAGAGGGGATAAGAAAAACGGTAATTGGGTAGAGGAATAAGCAACTGTGGCGTTGCACTGAAGAGTCTTGGTAGACCGCTTAGTGTTTCAACCTCATACCGAATAGTTTCCGCGATATCTTGAATCCGAGCATAGAAAATTATATATGAAGACGCCGATCATTACCAAGAAGGCACAGGTAGCAGTTATTGTAGAGTGAAAATGCTGAGAACAACCATCTCGGACGTATGGAGAAGGAAAGAATGGAGAAGGAAAGAAAGTAGCCTTTGTTCATATTCTCTTTCTATATGTGCGTCGCTGAATATTTGAATGAAACTAATCGTGTATCAAGGTTCTCAATTTAAAATTTAGTCAACTTTTCAGCAATACATTAACTTGGATTGAGTTGTTTCAAGAAGCTCTCTAAAAGTTCTATGTTTTTTACCAAACATTTTAAATTAGGCAATTGAGCCCAACACTCTACATATACTGTCACTACAGAGTAATTCCATGTAGTGAATCAAAACGTCCGTGTCTTTTACATCGAAATTTACGCCGCATTGTAAAATATGGCCTTTATTTCAGAAATTCATGTGTGTTGGGTTGTTTCTTTCAGAAATACATGTGTATGGGGTTAAGAAAATGAATAAAAAAATATTGGTTTTTCGATTAAAACCTTTTGACACAAATTGTTTTCATAAATCACAATAGAATTTTAGAAAACCAGAATTTGAACTAAAGTTCTTGTTAATCCATCTACGTACAGTGTAACGAATTTCTTTCCATATTTTCCTTTGTGTTGATTCTTACCAGTAATGTTTGAAATCAAACTCAAACACCTTACATAAGTTTCATTTTCAGTAGACGTTTCATTTTTGATAGATTTTCACGAAATTAGGGGCGTTTTTGTTAAAAATAAGGTAGATGTTTCACTTAAATAAGTAGACGATTCCCTTTTTCAGGTTTACGTTTCACTTTTTAAAGTTTACGTGTAACGATATAGGGTACAAGTTTTTCGAAAATTGGGTAGACCCATTTTTCAGATTAAGTGAAAGTTTCACACAAAAAAGATATTATTCTTTTTTGTGACTTCACTGCTTTTTTTCTCATTGATATTCTCAGTACCACAATTCCCGCATAAAAAGTTCTTTTCAAAAGACATAGCCTTGTTTGATGCGAAGACCCATTTGATGTATGTACTACAATATCAAGAAGACCCATTTGATGTATGTACTACAATATCAAGAAGACCCATTTGATGTATGTACTACAATATCAAGAAGACCCATTTGATGTATGTACTACAATATCAAGAAGACCCATTTGATGTATGTACTACAATATCAAGAAGACCCATTTGATGTATGTACTACAATATCAAGAAGACCCATTTGATGTATGTACTACAATATCAAGAAGACCCATTTGATGTATGTACTACAATATCAAGAAGACCCATTTGATGTATGTACTACAATATCAAGAAGACCCATTTGATGTATGTACTACAATATCAAGAAGACCCATTTGATGTATGTACTACAATATCAAGAAGACCCATTTGATGTATGTACTACAATATCAAGAAGACCCATTTGATGTATGTACTACAATATCAAGAAGACCCATTTGATGTATGTACTACAATATCAAGAAGACCCATTTGATGTATGTACTACAATATCAAGAAGACCCATTTGATGTATGTACTACAATATCAAGAAGACCCATTTGATGTATGTACTACAATATCAAGAAGACCCATTTGATGTATGTACTACAATATCAAGAAGACCCATTTGATGTATGTACTACAATATCAAGAAGACCCATTCGATGTATGTACTACAATATCAAGAAGACCCATTTGATGTATGTACTACAATATCAAGAAGACCCATTTGATGTATGTACTACAATATCAAGAAGACCCATTTGATGTATGTACTACAATATCAAGAAGACCCATTTGATGTATGTACTACAATATCAAGAAGACCCATTTGATGTATGTATTACAATATCAAGAACGCCACCAGATACATGGACTTAAAATGAATGATGTTTTGAAGTAACTTCTGAGAAATCCTTTTTGAAGAACTTTCAAGCTTACAGGGCTTTTAAACGAGAGCTTGTATGAACATGTCGTTATCGCAACCATTTTCCAGTGATAACCGCCAAATCATGATTTGGTAAATTACAAAATTGAATGAAAAGTCAGTACTGATCTAAATATGTATATGGCGATTCTTCATGATTGCAGGAGCCTATAAGAGTCGTATAAAAATAAAATTTTTGGATAAAAATTAGCCTAAGCATGCTTTCTTGCTTTTCCATAACGAGAGTTTTTATAAACGAGCTTTCAAAAAAGTCTTGCCCTCGCGAGTTCGAGCATGCGATTCTGAAAACAACCATTTTAGAGAATTCAATCAATTCAATCGTTTAGTTGTGAATGTGTTGTAATAAAAAGCGCTGTGGTTTGACCCAGCCGAGTCCAATTTTTCAAGATTGAATTTACCATGGCTTGTAGAACGGCAACCTCGAGGTCTTCAATTCCTGCAAGATACCGGATTCTTCCATAATGTTGTTTTTATGGAAAGCACAAATAGCCTCGAACGCCCGATAGAGTGAAAGAATACAACACATGGATCGAAAAAAACAACTAAACATGTTTATTACTGCAGGCAGTTACTACAGGCAGAAAAAAACAACTAAGCGTGTTTATTACTGCAGGCAGTTACTACAGGCAGAAAAAAAAACAACTAAGCGTGTTTATTACTGCAGTTAGTCAACAATTTGTATTCAGTTCTGAGTAAGGCTAAGAAGTAGAGAAAGGAGCGATCAGCAGCCATAGCGTTCGTATATCGTGTGCATTTCTTGCTGGACTGAGACGGGGTACCGAGCGAAAAACGCTTCTGCCTGAAATCGACATATTCGATGTTGGTACTCTCCAGAGTATTCTATAAGACTTCTCCACATGATTGTCAAAATGTGGCTTAGAGATGGTGTGCACAGACTATTGTACGAAAGGGTAAAAAAAATCATCCTAACTGGACCAAACAACCAAATCAAGGAGTTCAAGAGCTCTGATCGGATTTGCACGCAGACTCGGATAGAGTCGCCCAGGTTGTACAAACATATTTAGGAAACCGAATGACAGGAAAAAAAGTTGAGAATGTTCAGATTAAAAGTACACCGCTCCCGAAGACTACTGAGTCCAAGTTATGCAGCGTTAGAATTCAAATTTTCATTTTATCAGCGTAATCTCTACTAAGTGTTCTCATTTCCAAGGTCTCCCAACAAACGTGAGAATAAGAATGGACTCCGGTAATTTCATATCCCATCCAACAGTAAAAGTTATAATCTCTGCCGGCACGGAACAACGTAAATAAAAAAAAGTAAGACAGACACTTCATTTCACAGAGCGAGTAGCGTATTCACATTAAATAGATAAGGTCCACAGTTGAAAACATTTTACAGGGATTTGACTTTTTCTTCTAAGTAGTGAGAAAAAATAGGATGGCTGATTAAAAAGATCTAAACGATAGTCTTTGGCTTCCTAATAGTATAAAAAGAACGTTTTTGAAATTGAATACTTAAATAAAAGGATCGTGAAGTTTTCTAGAGACAAAAATAAGATTGAAATTTACAACAAAAAAACTCTGCTCTCTGTAAGAGCTGACGGTAGGGCTTGCTCTGGCCTCATACGAAAAGTTGTTCGACCTCTCATCTACTCTAGATGATAATATACATATTAGAATGTACTACAGCTGATTGTACTAGCGGTTTTATAAGTCCATTCGCGTTAGATCTGGCACTGTAGCTGAGGGTTTTGAACAAAAACTATAAGAACAATACTACGTCTTCTTTTTAGCGTTTAGCCCGATGCCGGGCAGGGTCCGCTTCTCAGATTGCACCACGCCATTTAATCTGATCAGCTGCGTATCCAGTTATTGTTGCTGTTGTTGGATCTTTGGTTTCTTGATTTCTTCGCAGGAAATCTGTATTAAAATAAAGGGGGATGAGTTTCAAGACCCTGACTGGGTTGCTCCATAGTTCTTCCGGGAAGCATTGCTCCGCCAGAGCTCGGAAGTTGAGCAAGTGTTGTGTGGCGTGGCTTGGGCATGTGTCGGCGATTTGGTGGCGTTAGCTGTTGAGTACACTTCTGTAACCTGAGCGGAGCTGTGCAAGGCGTGCCGAGTGGGAAAGAGATGTCTCTGTTTCTATGGGCGGTGAGGCTCTCCCAAGTACTTGATTCGGACCGTAGCTAGATGTCGCATCTACACAGCATTTGTATGGAGTAACTTCTGAACGTATTTGTGTGTCTTCAGTCTTCAGCCCGGCCGTAAGAATAATATATTATGTGCATTGTTTTCTCATTATTTGAAAGTTGAAAAAAAAAGATTAGTGCGGAAAAAAAAGAAGCTTATTCCAAAAATGAAACATCTGAGACACCCAATAACATTTTTCTCGACAAATCAACCTTCTCCATGTTCTCGATCAGCATCTGATTGAATTGAGTCAAATTAACCTTCTCCATGTTCTCGATCAGCATCTGATTGAATTGAGTCAAATTAACCTTCTCCATGTTCTCGATCAGCATCTGATTGAATTGAGTCAAATTAACCTTCTCCATGTTCTCGATCAGCATCTGATTGAATTGAGTCAAATTAACCTTCTCCATGTTCTCGATCAGCATCTGATTGAATTGAGTCGCTGCCTGTTGTGCCTCAAACAAACCTCATCGTAGTGTAGAATTTTGTTTTCAAAACAAGGTTTCCATGTTAAAAAGTTATCTACCTTCGGATTCATATGTTTTTTTTTAGTATTAAAGCTAAAATTATGTTGTTTTTTTAAAAATATGTATGTAACGTTATCAAAAGGAAAGACTACGAGACAATGCTGACAGGAAGTAGTGAAAAATTCCTCGTTTTTTTACGTCTCTTCAACTATTTGCTTGCTCGATTTTTTTTGCCTGTCTTGCCCTCTCTGCTTTTTCATCCAAGCCCCCCTTCTCTCCTACCCCTCCCCCTACCTTCCCCCACCCTACCCCTCCCCCTACCTTCCGACACCCTACCTCTCCCCCCTTCTTAGTCATTTTACAAGGTGCTTCAAGAGTACTTCGACAAACTTTGATCTGCATCATGGCCGTTCATTTTTAGTTTTTTGGTTTTTGGGACAATTTTCGAAAAAAAAATACTTTTTTTGAAAATTCGAAAAACGAGTTAGTCGAAACTTTTTTCTCGAAAATTCGAAAAAACAAAAGTGTCGGAAAATTTTTTTTTTCGAAATTTTGAAACAAAGGGTCCAACAAAAGTTTTTTCCGAAGTTCGAAAATTTTTTCGAGAGCAAACCAAAAAAAGAAAAGGGCCAAAATATGTAGAGTTTTTGCGGTGGTTTTGGAGTTGCCTGCCTGGTGGCACATTTTTCAGTGCTTTTTACAATCAGAGTTTCAGCGCTTGTGTGCTGATAATTAATTGACCCGATTGAGCCGATTTCCGGTATTCTCGGAAAATGAGGAGAAAGTTTCATTCAGATAAAAAAATTTTCTCGTTTTTTTGGTTTTCAAAATCGAAAAAAGGTTCGAAAAAGGTCTTTTTTTCGCCCACCCCTCCTGATCTGCATTGAAAAGAAAAGTACGCATCTTGCGCGGAGGACGATGACGTCACATGAATCATCGCCTTCGTGTATAAGTTAGCTTTTCCACAAATACTAATGCTTTCCATTTATTTGTTAATACTAATGCTTTCCATTTCCTGCGTTTTATATTTTGATTAACTCCGGTCATCCGCCTTTATGTAGAGATCTTTAATGAACTAGGCGTTCCGCGTTCCACTGTCCCTCATGCTCTACATAAAACGTGGTATTTACGTTGTCTAAACGTCCTTGTTCAGGTCGTCCCGTTTCTGCCACAGTTCCTTGTATCAAGAAGTTTGTCCTAATACGAATCGAACGCAACCCTGGACGCAGCATGAGAAAAATGACTGATCATCTCGGTGCGTCAAGTTCATCGATAAGGAGAGTTATCTGAAACGCGTGCAGCTGAAAATGTTTTTCTTCAAGTACCGCCACTGTTTGTCGGAAAAGCAGAAGAAAGGAAGACTCGTTTCAGAGGCCGCCGCTGCACGACACCTTACCACTCTTTTCACAGGCGAAAAACCTTCATTATTAAACGAAGCTTCAACCGTCAAAATTACAGGATGCTTTCCTAATCGTCTGAAGCTGCTAATTCTGTTGAAAGGATCGTATCCCATGTCTCTCATCCCGCTTCGATATTCGCCGGGTCATTTGTTACTTGTCGCACTTCTCTTTTTGATTTCGAAGGAAGCCAACCTTTACACGGAACTGTTCATTTAGAATTTTCTGGATATTAACGTGAAACCCTGGGCTGCTGGCCATTTCGAAATCAGAGTTGGACGTTCTAACAAGACAGAGGCCCGCCCACATCAGTAAGAAAATACAGAAGTGGCTCTCTCGGAATTTTCTCTTATTCATTCCAGTTCTGGAATGGCTTTCAAACTATCTCGACTTGAATCCTATGGACTTTTCCATCCAGTCCATCGTGTAGAGCAAAACCTGCACTTCCTCTCACAACAATGTTTCCAGTCAGAAGTGGTCCCTGCAGTGTGAGTGGGATAGGATTCCCTAGGAGACTCTGCGGACTACACTCTACGCACAATCCAAGCGTCTGAGGGCTGTGATCAAAAACAAGGGGCACCAAATTGAGTGATATTACTTGTTTATTCAGATCATAAAAAAATCTTCATAAACTGTATTGTTGATTTGCGCGAATTCAGCTGACTGTGAAGGAAAATAGACGAATTTTACGGTGTCCAAGTACTT
Source organism: Allodiplogaster pararmata (assembly GCA_964056735.1). Classification (NCBI taxonomy): domain Eukaryota; kingdom Metazoa; phylum Nematoda; class Chromadorea; order Rhabditida; family Diplogasteridae; genus Allodiplogaster; species Allodiplogaster pararmata. The sequence continues at coordinate 12,041,718 of OZ057406.1, forward strand.
TTGACGAATCATTATAAAATATTTGATGGTTTTTGAAAACTCGGAAAACAGTGTAATCATAACCTTCTACATAGAACTAACCGTTCCGAGACATGGAGGTAATGCTTTCATTATCGACTTAATTTGAGATTTCTTACGCTCATATCGGAAAACTCTGATCCATACAAACCTCAGCAGAAATATTGGACTGAAGCAGCTTGATCTGCAAGTCCACAGAAAGCTCGTAGGCGCATGCGCCCACGGTGTAGTTGCTCCCATCCTGGCCATTCATGCCATACGGGCTGCTCTGATCCGTTTGCCGCACAATGATGTTGAAAGAGGCTGCCTGCATCAACTATAGCTTCATCAACAAAGGATAACGATAAATTTTACTTTTTGATATCGCAAGGAGTCTGTGTGTGTACTCGGTAGTGTTGTGGTAACGCACTCCCTCCCGGTAAAAGTAAAACGGCGAGTTCAATTAAGAGTTTGATTAAACTGGCTTTTTTCCACGCGCTTATTTAATCGCTTCCAAATTAAATAAAAATACTTTGTAATGATGATTTTCGAAGTGCCTTTAGAAATAAAAGAGATTGGGAACACTGATAGCTTAGTATGAAAAAACTCATCTCTAAAATCCCATGTTGCAAGTTCGTTGATAGTGCTATTCCTTGTTCTGATGTAGCTGCGAGCATACCAATTACCTATGTCTAAATCCCGACTTGCTAAAAACAAAGCATCAACGCCGTGGGCGTCACGATCCGGAAAGCACGTTTCGAACTAGTAACGTTCGAGCAGATTTGCGGGTAAAAGATTCGTTCTCTGGTAGGCAAAGAGAGAAAACAAACATTTTTGAGAATAGTCAACTGAAGCCTAAAACTCTCAAATTGAGGGAAGGAAAAAATGGGAAAATACTGTTAACCTTCAGGGAAACTTTATGTGAACGCTAAGCTTCGAAATTACAGTGGTGAGACTCTCTTAACTTAAGTTTTCAACTGACAGTTGAAATACCATAACAGTTTCGACTGCCCAACTGCCAGTTTCAAATTCTAACTGGCAGCTTTGATTTTCGACCGAACAGGTTAGATTTTCTTGAGTGAAACCGTTAACTTTCCGAATAAAGATTCCAGTAACCTGTTCGATGAGGAAGACCAAGCTGAGGAATGCGCAAGTGGATAGCATTTGGACCGTTCCTGAAAACCAACGGAAGGTTTACGAGGGATAGAATTTTCTAGTATACTATATTAAGATTGCAACTATTGCGTTTACTGTTTATTTACCTCAATTTATACTAGTAACTCATGAAAACCTTACGACGAATGTATGTTGAAAGTTGACTGTGAAAGAAACCATTGTGGAAAAAGCTAGGAAAGAGACTCAGAACTATCGCGTTTACTGTTTATTTAACTCAATTCAGTTTTTTTTTATCACTGCGAGGGACTCGAATTGGGGAAAAAAACTAAGCATCTCAAGGCGCTGGTAGTGAAAAGTTACGCAGTGTTCAATCAAATTAGCAATTACTGCTAAAACAGACGTGGAGCAAACGAAGAGAGAACACTAAGGAAATAGACAAATGGCCGCTTTAAGTATTGTCAAAAAAGTAAACATTAACGACGCTTACAGGTCACAAGCAGAATGGATATCATTCTGCTTGTGACCTGTAAGCATGCTACTGGTCCTACGGTAGCTGGAGAGGGGAACTGAATCTGGGGAATTGAGGGAAAGTGTTCGTTTATATACTCGTACCTCATGCAAACCTTACGACATATCGTTGTTGAAAGTTGAATGTTAAAGAAACCATTGTGGAAATAACTAGGTAAGAGACTCGGAACGAAGTGAACATGCAGAAATAGAATAATCAAAAGAGTTAGCCTAGTATGAGATAGGAAGAGAAACATAGGATAATGGTGAACAAAGCCAAAAAATTTGAGGCTTACATACATATACATATTTTAAAAAAAAGTAAAAGAGGAAAAATTTTAGAAAAAGGGAGACACGTTGAAATGAGAACAAGAAAAAAACTTGTGATACAACAAAACATGGAAGCCTGAATGAAATTGATACGAGACAACAATTTTCATTTTCAATTTCGATGGAATGAAAACTGCGCTAGCCCAAGTTTGATGGGGTTGATTGGTAACCGAATTCGGGGTCGGTGAAATTCATTGGGAAACTCAAGGAATCTAATACATACATATATGACGCTGGCAACTAGGTTTTTCGCCATTTTCGGAAATCGCAATGACTTTTGTTGTATTTTTGCCTGATTTTGAATCATTTGTAGCAAAACGACAAAAAGACTGATTTATTGCACACGATAATGGCACATCCAGGAAAAACCACCAAAATAGCCTTATTTTATGGCGCTCCATCAAAATAGTCTTATTTTATGGTGAATGGAACAATTTCATTGAAAATTTCCTTCGTCAGTCCACTCCCACTACACTAAAAGATCCAACTACACTAAAAGATCAGTTGGATCTTTTAGTGTAGTGGGAGTGGACTGACGAAGGAACTTTTCAATGAAATTGTTCCATTCACCATAAAATAAGGCTATTTTGATGGAGCGCCATAAAATAAGGCTATTTTGATGGTTTTTCATGGATGTGCCATTATCGTGTGCAATAAATCAGTCTTTTTGTGGTTTTGCTACAAATGTTTAAAAAATCAGCCAGAAATACAACAAAAGTCATTGCGATTTCCGAAAATGGCGAAAAACCTAGTTGCCAGCGTCATATATGTAGGTATGAAGGTTTCAAATGAAGGTTCCAAATGAACTTACATACATCAGGCCATGAAAGTTAGTGATAAGTTATTCATACTGAGAATGCAGAAAAGTCTTCACATCAATCGATTCTATTCCATAAAATCCATCAACAATATTTAATACATAACCCAAGTCGGGTTCAAAAATCCACTCGTGTTTCAAAGAGTCTATCTCAACCAGTTTTTTTTTGATTTACAACGTTATCCATGAAAATTGTGAACAAGGAGAATAACCAGTTTTAGGAAAATAGAGGAGTCAATTGTTATGACATCAACAGGATTCATCCATAATAATTTAAAGCCCAAAATTGAGAAGTTTTCGTTGAAATCTGCCGCCTTCGCTTTGAATCACAGCATAAAGACGCTTAGAGTAATTTTGAATGAGGATGAATTTGCTTTAGCGGTTGATCGTTCTAGTTATGTTAAAAACGGTTTTGAATAATCTAATATTTTTTAAGTAGCACATAAGCCGTCATTTAAATCCTTCAAGCGTTGAATTCTAGAAGATAGTGTTTTTTGTTGTTGAGAAATTGGGCCATACCATTCTGTTTAAAACCCAGGCAGGCCTTTTTCGTACTGAATCTGCACGAGATTTGTAGTTCATAAAATTGCACTTGCTGGAACATTCGAGGTATTTGCAAACTCTCAAAAACCTCATCTATGTATATTTGACTATTCACCTTCACGATAGAATTGATAAAGAAAATAAGACTATTGCGCGAAAAGCACTCTGCTCTACTTATAAACGTGATTCTGCATCGACTCCTGCAAGATAGTAGGCTCACGTTTTGGCTATTGTGTTAGGCCTTTACAGATAACATCTTCTCCTATGAGAATCGTTTTTTCCAACGTTTCGTACTAAGCCCAGACTAAACTTGTTGTTTGTTATTTGAACTCTTCTATTGTTTTTGATCAACGTCGCACATTTTTAGGTTCGATGAGACTGTTGTGAACTATTCTTTCGATTGAACCCTCTGAACCCAAAAAAAACGGTCAATTATGGAAGAGAGAGGGAATCCCATAGCGAAGTGAAAAAGTACCAACAAGTGCTTCTTTTCCAAAAAATACAAATCTCATAACTAAAAAATACTACAGCCTTAATACAAAAACCAGAGCAGAAAAAAAAGTATTATTATGTTTATCGCATTGAAACTAGCGTTACAATCAAATCACACCACCTGCGCATCAAATGCGGGAACTTTAAATTTAGAGAAACGCGTTGCGTTTCGTGTTCTCCAGGTCAACATTGTTTGAAACCACCTAATAAGGCGGTTTAAACCGTTTTTGTGTAGCGCTTATAACATTTTTTTTTAGAAAACGGTTTTAACAGCGACAGTTATTTTTCTGTGTGGGTTATTCCTAGTTTTCATGCGTTTCTTGCCCTTCCTCCTTATGCAGTTTGGAGTTATGGCAGAGAGATAGTGGCTGAGAATTTCCTCCAGTTCGGTGCAGCTAAAAAGTTAGCTCGATTTCTTTTCAGCTATTTTGATATGTCATTGATTATGTGCCCGTTATTTTTGAATTCAATAATAGAAGGATGATGAAGCCAGGGTTGTGTAATTTGACATATAAAACGTCATGATGAAGAAATTCGCATTAAGAGAAAGCCGGAAAAAATGAGACAGTCTCGCAAACTGAAGAATTTGAATTTCTTTGAGTTGGTACTCTTGTTACCATAAATTAGAACTGGTACTCTTGTTACCATAATTTAGAAGCACTCTGTGAGAGCGCAATCACAGTGATTGAAAAATATTTTAATGGAGAGGTATTGGGGTTGGCGTTGAGACTTTGAGATGAAATTTAGCCTCTCAAGTTTTTGAGAGAAATGAGTCAGGAGAGGAGAAGTGTGCTTAAATAGACTTTCAGGGGAATGAATAGAGAGTAAGAACTGATTACACGACTATAGTTGCAATAGATTCATGAATATAAAATTATTCACTAAAAAGAAGAACGGTTTAACATCTTGGCTGTATAAACTCGTTATTGTCTATAGAATTAAAAAATAAAAAAGTTCATATATGTAGGTCGCACTTCAAGAATGCAATCTATGTTCTGCTGTTCGCCTTTGACAACTCAAGGTTCTCGCTAACTCTAGGTAGTTATTAAATGAAATGCAAATGCTTGGAAATGCAAATACATATGTGAAGTTTCGTTCAAAAAGTTGAAGAACGAGAAGGATTTGGAAAAGAGAGAAAAATGTCAAGCAAAGTGGAAATGAATGGAGAGAATACCTTCACAAGGAGAGTAGAATTTTTTTACAAATTTATTCGAAACGCAATATTCTGTATCAACTCGCAGCCCTTCTCTTATCGGGATAGATGAAAAAGAAGTTTATTTCCTGTTAATGCTTTGCTGTTTCTCTCCGATTCAAAGTTTCTTAATATTTTTTTTACAAGCTTTGCTTTGTCTTTCCAATGGAGTGAGGACAAATCTTACTTAGGGTTGTTATTTCGTGGTTTGCATAAAACTTCATGTAAACATTAGTGAAATGAGAGTAAGTACATAGACCAGTGTCCTCTCTTTTTATGTTTCTCTTTCTTTTGCTTTCCTTCGCTTTCTCGTCCTATTAGTCTCTTCCTTTCTTCCTCTTTCTTTCTCTCTCTTTTTCTTTCTTTATTTCTATCTCTCTTTATTTCTTTCTCTTACCATCTCTTCCTTTCTTATTCTTTCTTTCTATCTCTCTTTCTCTCTTTCTCTCTCTCTCTCTCGCTCTGATTCAGCGTTCGGCACAACCTCCTCATAACTTTATTTACCCAATCTCTCCTGAGTAAAGTAAACCTTGTTATAAAACGTTGGGGATATTTTCAATAGAATCATGAAGAACTTCTTATTTTTCTTCTCAGTACACAATGTTGATAGATATACATACATAAGTTAGCAATGGCTTTTCAACCAAGCCGTTCCTTTCTTCTTCTTACTGGTTGGAATGAACTGCCTCTTAATACAAACAAGATGGAGTCAGGCGTATTGACATAAATAGTCGAGTTTGAAGCTTCTCTGTCAAATCCCTCTGACAGGAAGGAAAAATGATCTCATTGTGCGTCAAGCTTACCGCTTGCTTGCTTCTTTTTGCTCAGGTTCTCATATCTTGTAACGAAAAACTGTTCCTTGCGTTGGTAATGCGGTAGCTTCCGGTCGGAGTGAACGAGAGACGGATGGATTCGATTCTACCCGGTGTAATAGCTTTTGTCCATCCGGTAGCTTAATCTTCTCTAGTCTTTACCAGACATCGCTGTTTTTCTAAACTAGTGACTAAGCATTTATATTTGAAAACCCTTTTTTTGAGATGTGAAAAGAACAAAAGAAAAAATTGTCTCCCTTTTTTGAAAGAAGAAAAAATGACGGTGCGGCTTCAAAGCCGTATTTTTTTCATAAAATTCGGGTTTTATCCTGCGAATCAGATATAACGAGCGATTTCATCCTGTAAATGTTTTTTTTAAAAACAAGTTTTGCAAGGTGAAAAAACCAAACTCATGTACTAATTAGACTAAAAACTGTGCTTTCTCGTTCTTCTTTGAACTTACTTTATAGCTTTAACTTGAACTTAGTAGCTTTAATTCAAAACATCTATTTTTCAAATCTCAAAAAAAGGACGAGCTAAAGTAAATTTTAGCCAATTTGCTTATCTCTATAAATTCACCCACTAAGAATTGTAACTGTACTTTTTCCAACTAACTCTTCTTTGTAAGGACCTTTTTTCAACACGCGGTTTTTCAGGTTATCGATGCTTTCGTGCCAATTGCAGTGAAGCGTCAGACCAACTGGAATGACCAGGAAGAATGGAATAATAACGAGCAGGAGTACACTGTGGGAATGCTGGCAACGGAGATGAGCAAAGACTTGCAGAATAGGATGCAGAGCACCGTGCTTTCCATGCAGGCAAGGGTTCAATGACAGAGGTCTTGTATGAGAAGGCGTATCTTGTATGAGAAGGCCATTTTCGACTCCGGCGGAAATCTGGTTTAACATTGAGGTCACACGCTCAATAAGAACCCTTTTATGATGGAATGTAATTACACATTTCCATCGCCGAGTCTCTTCATGAACAACTTTACGCTCATCGTATGTTTCTGTTTATTTTTACAGACAATCTTTAATTTTATTGCATGCATTTTTTTGTTGTCCATTTTTTAGAAGAAAAAAATTATTTTTTTAACTTTTGTAGGATTTTTAAGTAGTTTTTTTTTGAAAATTATAATGCAAAGCTTAAAATTAATTGTTTAGGTCCAAAAAAAATGTTTTCCGTAGAAAATACCAAAGTAGATTGAAGTAAAATCAGTACTACTCACAATTTTTGAGAAAGTTTTGAAGTTCAACTCTTGACCAAAAATTAACAGAATCGCCTTTTTAATTCAATCAATGAAACTAATTTGAGGCACAGCAAGGCGTTCGGCAGTTCAACCAGATGCTTGTTGACGATATGAGAAAGGTTTTATTTTTTTGCAGTTTAAAAACCGAGTTGAAATTAGCGTTCTGATTTTTTTGATTTTAGTCCTCGTGGACAAATTCTGAAACCTGTTAATATCATTCTTCCAGAATAGCTCCGATTCATTGTTAATCCTTTGGTGAAGACACAAAAATAGAAAGAGAGAGAGAGAGAGAGAGAGAGAGAGAGAGAGAGAGAGAGAGAGAGAGAGAGAGAGAGAAAGAGTGAGTAAGAAAGCGAGAGAGAAAAAAGAGGAAAAAAGAAATGATGGGAAATAGAGTGATCTTCGTCATTTCTATAACGTTTTTTAATTTGCAGTCTTTTGATTCAGTTAAACATAGAACATAGTAGCCTTGCAATTGTACGCTCATTAAGTTTATTCTTCATATCGTAACATGAAACAAAAAAACTTACACGTTGAGATTGAGAATTGAGTTGCGAAGAATAAATTAAAAATTGAAAGAAATTAGCTGTTATAGAAAAAAAGAAGAATTTTCATTGTTTTTGATTTGAGCACTCATGGATGTCATACAGAAAACTGGACGGGTTACCAACTATAAGGAAACTGGACGGGTTACCAACTATAAGGAATTCATATTCATTCATTACTTTGCGCGTAGTGAAGGTACAATGAAATGATTCTGTTCGATTCCAAGTAATAAGCGTTTTGGATTAGATCATAATAAGTCCGTCATTTCCTGGTAGAAAACCTTGCTCAGTCAAAAAAGAACATATTTACTGTCTTCCGCATCAGATTAAAAAATACAGAACCCTTCACAATCGTTAATTTTTCTTTAAAATTTTTGAATTGAGGCGGAGGAGTTCTTCGCTCGCTATCCTTCATCAGTGCAGCAAGAAATGGAAGCTTTCTACAAGGGGTATGGCTGCTAGTAAAGCCTCCGTCTCACAACACAAACTAAACCTTTTTCTAGTCTCCTACACAAGTTTTCTATTATTATAATGAAATCACTCTGATGTTATCGAACACGTATGCTTTTTCAATGTTTGTCATGTATTCACTAAACTCATCCGCTGTATTTAATTACAAAAAACTACAGAAATCTATCAAAATCGAAAAGTGTTCATTTATGTAGATGTGTCAAACTGTTCACTGAACATAATGAAGACTAATAAAATGAAGATTATTCATCATTCGAGTTAGGAATATAAAACTTGACAGGAAAATAATCTGAAGTTCAAAAATCAAACCCAACTCGGCCAGATCTTTTTTCAAGTATTTTTGGCTCACTATGGCTTACACAGAGTCCAGCAGCGTTTTTATCCCGGATATTAATCTTCTCATATCCCTTATCAACCATGGCTCCAAATGTCCAATAACTCTCTCATCTCGATTGATCATCTGTACATCACCCTTTTCAACCCGGGAAAGCGCTCAAAGTACAGTTTGGAGCAAAATAATCCTTCGTTACAAAAAAAGTTCCCTACACAACCACTTTTAAAAACTTCACTACTGAAAATGACCTCCGGACCACGCTGCTCCGTTTTTTTCCTTCAAAACAAACGAGCTCTTAAAAAAAACTTGACGCTTCAAACATTAAAAAAAAACTTTTTGTCTCGTGCAGAGCAGTTTCTTATTATCATTAATGATTCCAAATCATTGATTCTGATTTAAACAAGATTCTTGGAACGATTTTATCGGAACACAGCAATCAGACCTTTTTTGAAATATTTTCAACAAAAAAAAGCTAATCTACCGATGCTCCTCATTTTTTTCTCTGATGATAACAGTGTTTATCGTTGAACATTTGGCTATTTAAATACGACTCATTCCGTATTTAAGATAGAATTGAGAATGTATAACTATTTATTGGGAGAAAATATCAACAGTTTAGTTTTTTTGTGCTTCGAAAGTATTAGTATACATTAATGGTTTTTTTTATGCTGAAGTTGAGCTGTCCCATCGATTCGATCTGAGCTCGTTCTTTTGATGATAGGCGAAGTTGGCGTTTCATGTTGAGTAACACAGATTAATCAGGTTTATAGAAACTTTCATTACCAAAACGAAAAATCACAAGAGTTCTTTTTCGTAAAACTGAAGCTTGCTCTATAATTATGGAACGGTCGATTTCAGTTAAATGGCGTTTATGTCGAAGAGAAAACGATAAAATTTTTCTAATTTGGAGATATTCTAGGGTTTAAAAACCTTCGACCGTTCAGCTGAAATCACGAAAATCGAGGATTGTCCTATCAACACATAACGCACTATATATTTAGTGGAGAAGCGAAGTAGAAAATCACTGAGGAAAAAGGGAAGCTTCTGATGAATGTTTATGCTCCATTGATGAAAACCCGCGAATTGGATTTATCTGAGTCCGATTTTTGTTTGTTGTGGCCATTTGCCCGTCGACGAGTCGACGGATGCTTCCACGGCGTGAACGCGGCAACGTTGGGAGCGTTAACGCATCTCATGCTAGCTTTGCGACATATATTTCCGATGTGTTTTGAGTTATCAAGGTTATCGATTATTTAAAATTTAAAAAATCATGGAAATAATTGAAGTCACCCAATCCATAAAAAATACAGTTTGATGATTAGAGAGAAAAAAAATTAGGATGATCCGATATTAATTTTTTATGGTAGGAATTTGTAATTTTTTATGGTAGGAATTTGAAGTTTTGATTCATTCCCCTAACTAGGAATACATACATAAGCGCAATCAATTGAGGCTTGTAAATTAGTTCAAATCGTTGACTTTCACTTGTTCCTAAAACTTACACTAAAATTCATGAAAAGTGCTTATACCAGTAAAATTCAGGCGGTTAATTATGAAGTAGAATACAATTTAAAAAAAACAGTCTTCAATATACCTTTATCCATAAACAGAACACAAAACATGTTTTGTGTGATGTTCATTTTGTTTGAGGGCCGTAGATTGTGATGAGCAGGAGACCCTATTAACTTTAAAGGAGAAAGTAATTTTCACAACTACCGTATAGATTTATTACGATTGGCTCACAAGAAGCTGTAAGAAAAATAAACCTTTCTTTTTCTCTCTTTCTCAGAAAATAATAAATTAAGCACTGAAAAAACTCCATTGGTACCGTTTTGTCCTCGAAATTCAATCCAATAGCTAAAATCCAATTGATGTCCAGTTCACAACTATTTCAAATGTTTTATAAAGAACTTTTTCGTGATTTATAGTTTTAAACCACTTTTTCTAGGAATAGAAAAAGCTTTAAACACGTTTAAGTGAAAAAACATGATTGTGTTCGCTTGACTGCTCTTTACTCGCCGCGAAAAGAAAAGAGATATTAACGTGGTGAGTATCAACATTTAGGCTGCGTTTTGCCAGCAGGGATCGTGATTCGTTGTTAATGTACAATTAAGGAAGCAGGGGACGAAGCAGCTACTCTTACGAAATCCAGCAAGCTTGATTGAAAATAAATAATTCATCCGCTAATCGACATCTTCGCTTCCGATTTATTGAACAAAAATGCTTTTTGAAGAGCTGAGCAGAAAATCAAAATTTTTGAATAGAGCGATTTCTTGTATGAAGCAAAATTTCATCAGAGTGAGAACTTCATTCAATTTTCAAGTTAAACGCTTTATCAAGATCAACAAGCCACATCGGGGATAGAACATCATCGATTATGGGATCTGTAGAACTTCATTAGCGCATGAAAAAGTCAATTTTCAGAACATCTACTAACAGTGCCCGCCATAATAATATCCGAATCGGTTTTTTGATCACAACTTACCAATAAGTGAATTAATTTGTATGAATTTGCATTAATGATGATTCAACAAAACTTCGTGAGTTATGAAGATTTTTCATAAACATCAAACAGTTTGAATTTTTTTGAAGAAATCTGCCAAAAAAGGCCTTTTGGAATTGGATGGTTTTTTTCATTTTTTTGGTTCAGAAAATGTTGTATTGGTATTTCTATGCTTACAGATATGGCCAAACGTCTTGGATGTAAATATGTTCAATAAAAAAGGAGGAAGCGATTATAGTAGGAATTGAAGCGGATTCAACCGTCTCACCGACCAATGTCTCTAGCTAGCGAAGCTCTTCTCAATTCTCTCGACGAATGTATCATCAAAGAAGAGGAGGCGACGGATCCCAATATTCCGAATCACATACTTCTTTTGCTGAAGACATGTTCTTTAGTAATCAAGCAGATGATTTCGGAATCTAAAAACAACTGCAATGTCATTGAAACTGTGAAGAATGAAATGGAGGAAGAAAAAAGGCTACGTTCAGTGGTAATAGAACGCGCACCAGAGATTGCCGACAAGAAAGCTTCAGCTTCAGCTCAAATAGCCCACGATTCAGGCATCATTCATACTCTACTCGACGCTTTTGATCTACCGGTCGCAGGAGTCGCTCACTACCGCATGAGAATTAGGAAGAATGATTCAAACGATGCACGTGTTCTCAAGCTCACCTTCCCGACTAAAACGCATCAGAGACAGTTTCTCGCTAAATCGAGCTCTCTCCGCCAGAACCCTCTCTTGAGGAATATATTCGTCCGCCCGAGCTTAACGAAGTTTCAACGCGAACAGGAATATCAACTTCGTCAGGAGAAAAGAAAGCTGGTAGCTGCGGGTCAAGATGTTGTTATATACAATGGCCGACTTATGCCCCGTCGCGAGGTCGACGCTCTTCGTCAATCATATACCAATCGACCCTCTTCCCATCAACGAACGTTCCAAGGAAGTCAGAACATCACTGTGAGATCAACGAAGTCGACTGGGTCATCAGCAAGAAACGTCCAAGTCCTCCGCTCGTCATAAGTCATCGTTCCTCGACAATCTATTCATCCGACAGTCCACGCAGCCTTGCCGTCAAACTAGCGAAATGTCCAGGTCATGTTTCATCACACCGTTCTATATATTCGAATCCTAGTTCTGTCCGTACTCGTAATTTTCACTCCACTGATATTTTCTTGAAAGTATCGTATTATAATATTCGTTCTCTATGCAATAAACTTTCTGTTTTTCGAATGTATTTAGAGAATGAAAAACCTGATATAGTCTTGCTAACGGAAACTTGGTTGAAGAAAAGTATTCCCGATCATGAAATAATAGGCATATTACCATATGTAATAGTTCGTTGTGATCGTAATAGTAGAGGAGGTGGTGTTGCCTTAATTATACGTGATCACATTTCGTTCATTGAATCTAGCATCTCCTTTCATTCGAACGAGATATTATTTATTGATCTCCTAGTCACCAAATCAATAGTTCGTCTAGTTCTTTTCTATCGCCCTCCCGATTACAGCACTGCTCAAACAGAATCTTTCTGTGACTCACTCTCGGATATGTTTTCTTTCAATGATCATCCACTGCTTGTGATAGGTGATATGAACTGCGATGCCTTAGTGGTTGACAACTCATTTAATCACAAGAAGACTCATGAAATAATTTCCGCTTTTGATTTAGTGTTTCTATGTCGTGAGCCAACTCGTGCTGGTCGCTGTTTAGACTGGATTTTTAGTTCTTCACCAGAAATGTTCACAAATGTGAAAATAATTCCTGCATTTCCCTCTTGTGACCATAGTGGTATTTCTTTCCATATAGCTACATCCGCTTCGTCACCAATCTCTACACCCATTCGTGATTATTCAAGAGCAAACTACGACCTCATAAATCGATTTTTCAGTACCATCAACTGGGAGTACGAGTTCGATAGTTTTACCTCTTGTGATGATTTATACTCCCGTTTCACGACTATTGTTACCAGTGCTATATCTCGTTTCGTTCCTTTACGCACCCCACGAGATTTTCATTGTTCTTATCCTCTGCATATCATGAAATTGATTGCTTATAGAAATAGACTGTTCGGTAAGATAGATAAACCAGCATCGCTGGCTCTTTATGAAAAGGCAAGTGTGAAACTCCTTCATAAGATGCGTAGATGGAAACAGTATTCCGAAAAAACCAAATTGAAGCGATCTCGTGATCTTTATAGACATATTTCATCTCTCACTAAACCGAAGCCAAGACCACCGAGATTTTTAACCGATATTACTGGTACTATGGTAACGGATACAATTGAAAAGTGTGATATGCTTGCAAGTGAATTTGCCTCTTCTTTCATAACGGCTGACACAGTTACTCCTTCTTTCCTTGATAGGCCTTTCCCTCCTCTTTCGAATTTGGAAGTTTTCTTACCGCATGTTGTTCTTAGGCAACTTATGAAACTTAAATCTACTGGTAGTACAGGTAGTGATGATATTCCTCAGATAATGTTTAAGAAATGTGCCTCATCACTGTGTCTCCCCCTGACGCACATTTATAACATGTGCATCATGCTCCAATCTACTCCCAAAATATGGAAGCATTCCTTCATTTCTGCGATTCCGAAACCTGGTAAAGATCCTAGTTTTTCTTCATCTTATCGTCCCATTTCCATTCTTTCTCCAGCCTCTAAAATTATGGAACGCCTAGTTCGAGACATTCTTGTTGATCATTGCACGAAAAACAACATAATCCCTAGTAACCAACATGGATTCAGAGTAGGTGGTGCATCTGTTGTCACTAATCTCTTAGTTTGTGACGATGATTGGACTAATGCTTTTTCAATCGGCCAGTGTACGGATGTTATTTATTTAGACTTTTCTAGGGCATTCGATTCCATAAGTATTCCGAAACTCCTCCACAAATGCAAATATTACGGCATCAACGATCCATTGCTTTCCTGGTTACAATCATTTCTGACGGAGCGTAGTTTTTCGGTTCGAATAGGTAAATCGTTTTCGAAATCACTGCCAGTGAACTCCGGAGTTCCTCAAGGCTCTGTACTAGGTCCTTTTCTGTTTACTTTATATATCGCCGACATTAATGATGTTCTCGATTGTTTTCCGAATGTGAAGTACCAGGCTTATGCCGATGATATTAAATTATATGTCTCTTATAACAAGGGAGATATGAACGAGAAAAAAGAAGAACTACAAGAAGCTCTTGACTGTGTTCATAACTGGTGCCTTTCCAATCAGTTGACTCTTTCACCGTCTAAGTCCTTCCATTTACATATTGGTTCCAGTAATCCGTCTACTACATATGTCATCAATCAGATATCGATCGACAGAGTACCACAAGTGCGTGATTTGGGCATCCAATTGGCCGCATCCCTACGTCGTAATGACACTGTACTTGATAGGGTGGCCAAAGCTCGAAAGGCTATGTTCTCATTTCTTAGAGCCATCTCTGTCCACGATTCATCTATATTGGTCAAATGTTTTGAAATTTATGTAATGCCTCACCTAGACTTTGCTTCGACGCTTTGGAATCCTCACTACTCGAAAGATTCGACAACGGTAGAAAATGTTCAGAGAATTTTTACACGCATTGTATATTATCGTTGTTTTCCGAACAAAATGTACCCTCAGGCTCTTCCGTCTTATGAAACTAGGCTAAGATGTCTAGGCCTAACAAAATTGGCCGATAGGAGATATCAAAACGACGTTGTCATGGGTTGGAAGATTATGCAGAACCAGTCCACAATTGATAGAAACCGCATATTTAAAGAAGGACGTTGTACAAGAACTAATCCTAGTGGTATTCAAGTTGAAAAAACTCGTAACACTGCTAGGTGCCTCATTCTATGCTTTCTTGCAACCAAACTTATGCAGTCTACCGTAGCGATAGGGACGGTCATGGGGGTGGCGTAGCTATACTCGTTGAAAAGTCCATAGCATCTTCACTCATTTTATCTGAAAGCCATTCTACTCAATGTCAATACGTAGCCGTCAAGCTCCACAATAAACGTAGTCATGATACAATACTACATTGTGTTTACAGGAGCCCCAGCACTACATTCATCGAATTTTCAAATGCTCTTACTTCCATTGAGAACATATTCTTAGCGAACGACTGCGAACATGTTCTTGTCGGCGATTTCAACTGTCCAGAAATATCATGGCCCGATGGCTGGACTCCTCCTTCACTCTCACTCGGTCATCACTCTCGCTCTCTTTCTGGATTTGTGTCGTACCACTCTCTCACACAACATGTCAGTTCTCCCACGAGACTCGGGAACACTCTTGACCTGGTGTTTTCTTCTTTACCTGGAGGAATATCAGACTGTTTCGTAGCTCCTCCTCCTCCATCATGTGACCACAACATAGTTCTTTTCAGAATTGCCTTCCAACAAACCAGAATAACTAGAACACCTCATATGTACAACTATAAGAGAGCCAATTTCTCGCTCGCAAACTATCTGATAGATAGGACTGACTGGTTTACTCTATTCAACTCATGCAAAGATTCAAATGAGGTATATGAGACATTCTCATCTACAATCCATAGAATCATATCAGAATGCGTTCCACTTATTAATATGTCTAAATTCATCGGTAAACCTCCTCATATCATATCTCAAATCAGTCGTCGCGTGGCTAGACTTTATAAGAAAAGAGAAACTATTGGATTATCCCCATTTCTCCGTATGAACCGTAAACTGAGAAAAGCCTATGACGCTCATCGGAGAAATAAGGAGAAGGCTCTTCTAAAAAACGGAAATCTGTCAAAACTGTATCGCTACACTAATGCGAACATAAAGGAAGAAACCGGGATTGGTCCAATAACTGAAGAAAATGGTGAAGTTATAACCGAAGATTTCAGAAAAAGCCTCTTATTTGCGAAGTACTTTCATTCTCTATATGGAGGTGTGAAAGAGGTTAGTGAATCTAGAAAGGATTTATCCAGACTTCCGATCCCGTCCTTCTCTATCGATTTCGTTCAAATACCCACGCATCTGGTATATTCTCATCTGAAGCGACTCAAATCGAGAAACAACACATCTCCTGACAATATTCCTTATATATTCATCAAGTATACTGCTCTATCGATGTGTGTTCCTCTCTCACTCATGTTTGAACGTTTTCTACTTCATGGAGATTGCCCTTCAGTATGGCTAACGGCTACCGTTAGACCAGTATTCAAGAAAAAAGGTGAGAAAACCGATGTCAAAAATTACAGACCGATTTGCCTTACTCCTTCTACTTCAAAGATTATGGAGAAAATCATTGGCCATAAGCTATTAGAGTACCTCAATGAAAACCAACTTATTAATAAACATCAGTTTGGTTTCCGACCTAAGCACTCATGTGAACTTGCTTTGCTAGAAACGCTTTGTGATTGGCACTCTAAGTTGGACCAGAAACATTTCATTAGCTGTGCATTGATAGATTTCTCCCGCGCCTTTGATGCGGTACCTAGTGATCTATTAATGGAGAAAATTAGGTCCTTCGGTATAAATGGATGTCTTTTCAGATTTTTGGAGAGTTTTCTCCGAAACCGTGTGCAAAGTGTCAGAATAGGGAACAGTGAGTCCCCTAAATACTCCACTCCGACTGGGGTTCCACAAGGGAGCTGCCTAGGCCCCATACTTTTCATTCTGTACATAAATGACATTGCCGAACTTCTCCCAACTGGGTGTCATGTTACTATGTACGCCGATGACGTTAAACTCCACTCCATCGATGCCCCAGAATGCCTACAAGAGGGGATTAATCGAGTTTATGAATGGTCGAAAAAGTGGAGACTTAGTATCTCTACCTCTAAAACAGTTGTGATACGTCTTGGCTCAAATCATCCTGTCTTTCCTTTTACTCTCTCAGGGGAACGTTTGCCGGAATCCAACGTAGTGCGTGACTTGGGCGTTGAATACTCCAACTCACTAGATTTCTCTCAACACATGGAAACAATGTGTAAGAAAGCAAATGCCAGAAGTGGTTACATTCTGAGGACATTCAAATCTAGAGACCTTAACTTGTACAAAAAATTATTCGTTTCTTATGTGAGACCTATAGTGGAGTACTGTGCTGTAATATGGTCCCCACACATGAAGAAGTATATTGAAATGGTTGAGAATGTTCAGCGCAAATTCACCAAGTGGATATTCAGAAGAACCAGTCAGGCTGCGCTGAGTTATGAAGACCGCCTACAATCTCTTGGTCTACAGAAACTTCAAATAAGAAGAAGAAACTTAGACCTTGTGATGACCTATAAAATACTCACGGGTAAAACGCCACTTTCTGCAGACTCCATCTTCTGTTTATCCGCTCATAACTACCTAACTAGATCGAAATATCTACATCTCAGAGTTCCACGTTTCCGTACAGTTCATCATTCTAATACTATTGCTGCTCGAGTTGTGGAATTATGGAACGCATTACCATTGGAGGCGAAGAAAGCCGCTAGAACTGAATCATTTAAAAATTTTCTTAGTAGCTTAGATTGAAATCTACATAATGTTTTCGCTTTGTTTTCAACGTTTTTAGTTTGACCTTTTCCTGTTCTCACCTTAATTCTGTTTGAGAACAAATTTTCTTCTTTTTTTGCTTTCTTTTTCTCACTTTTCCCGTAAAAGTGACATGCTTGTGACTTAGCTACATTGTGCAATGTACTTGATGCTATTTCACTGTGCAATAAAGATTTAGGTACTACAGCTTCTCTTTGCGAGTTTCTCGAATATTTAGCAAGTTACCTAATGATCTTCTTCGGGAAAAGTCTCTCAAAGCTTTCCGTAAAAAATTGTCTGTAAATAGAATAGTGTTTCGCATTTAATGAAGTATCTAGCCTTCATATGCCATAGCTCTCAATTGTCTTTTTTTTTTTCTTCAAACAAATTTATTGTCTATGATGTTTGATTACCAATGCGCATTCTCGGATGCAGATAAAAAATATATATATATAGCTCTAGGAGCTATTTCAATTGTCCCTTTTAGCCGTGACCAAGATTATAAGATGAAATGAAAAACAGGTTTGTTTTTTTAAAAAAAAGGAACAAAAAGAAACTTTACTTGTAACAGGAAGCCTTTCCGTAGCGGAAGAAAACGGGCCGTCATCGCAAGACGACTCATGTTATGGAAAGAAACATCTTGCGCTTGTCGCGCAAGGGCACCAGGCGCACTGCTGTCGACATAGTTAGACTCGTATCATCTCCCCAAGAGTACAGCTGCTGTCGACATAGTTAGAATCGTTTAAATCTCCTCAAGAGTACAGACCTTATGTCACTACCGTAAAAATGTGCTTGCAGTGAAATTACAGTAGAATTTTCATTTGTAAAAAATCAATTCGTAAAATAAAGTAAAAAATCAACATTCGTAAAGAAGTACATATCAAAGTTGAATTGATAAAAAAAGTATATGGAAACATATAACAGCCTATTAAATCGTGATACAGCATCCTATAACGACGGGTTTAAGAGAGTGGGGGCTAAAGTATCACATAACTTTCTCATTGCAAATGCGCTCAGGGGGTGCTAAAGTAAAATTTCCCCCGTTGGAGGATCAGTTATGATTTGAGAGACGTTTTCCGATCTTGGCATGGGACCTTTGCATGGGATCGAGAAACTAATGAATCATTTCATGTACGCAGACATCCTAAAGACAAAAATGAGACCATGGGCTCTTGCTACACACGGTCGCAGCTTTATTTTCCAAGATAATAACGATCCCAAGCACACTTCGCTTCACGTAAAATTTTGGATTCAGCGTCGACACGTAGAGGTGCTTGATTGGCCGAGTCAGAGTCCTGCCGCACGTTTAATCTACATATATGAGGTGACCTCAATAGTCACCTCAGAGAAAAAAGGTCGTAGTTCCATTTTGAAAATCATCGACCTGAGAGTCTTACACAGATTTTCCTTTCATCAATTTGGTGTAAGACGAAAATTCTGCAAATGTCAAAGGAAGGACAAAGAAAGAAGTCGAAAGGCCGTTTGTTATTTCTACCAAACAAGAAATTCTACTAATTACGAACTGTTAACAAATTGCATATTGATAGTTATAGAAGTAGGCTAGCATATGAAATCTCTACTTCTCCAACTTTATGGTCTATTTTTCATTCTCTCGCACCGCTCAATGTTCACGTCGTAGTTTTAAAGTAAGCCCGTAAACGAAACAATGAGCTCACGCTCTCTTGTGTGACCTTCCAATTTTTTCTTTGTTGTTAACACTGAGAAATACAAAAGTTCATGTGTCAGCCGGTCCACGACCGGTCACCTAGTTAAAACAGAGATTGAACGTGCGGCTGATCTCAATCCAATCGAGCACCTTTGGGAGCATCTAGCACGAATGCTGGAAGGTCAGAAGGCGAAGAATGGGACAGAGCGCTTCGAGCAACTTGAAAGAGCGTGGAAGGCAATTTCGCAAACGGTAATTGATAGAATAGAAAATAGAAAAAGGTAAAGGATGAATAAAATTTGATAGAGTTCGAAAATGTGAGGCTGTGATTGTGGCGAAAGAATATGCTACTAAATACTAAGGAGGAAGTTGTAAGTTTATAAAAAAAGTCATTCAAACTTTTGTTGAAATTTTGTCCAAATTTCAAAAAAACTTCATTAAAAAAAATAAACTCAGAAAATTGTTTAACAACTTTAGTTTTGATTTTTAAGCATTGTACCCAAGAAGAAGCTCTCAAAATTTCATCAGGATTCGGGTACTTATTGGAGAGCTGTGATCAAAAAACCAATTCGGATATTGTTATGGTGGGCACGATAAGTATTCATAGTCTGTACCATCAGTACCAAATCATATTTGTTTTTGCGCATACCTTCATAATAAATGCAAGATTCACGCTGGAATTTTGAGCCATTGATTTTAAAGTGTTTCACAGTATCCTGAAAAAACTAATGTTATTTAATGAACGTCAGATTTTTTGCTTTTTCTGAAGCAACACATAGAAAAAACTACTTTCTAATTTTTTTCGTTCTTATCCCTCAATTTCTGTTCAGAACTAGTTGTTCTTGTAATATTTTTACAGCTATAGGCAAGTTTATCGTTTATAACTGTTTTTGTTGCCGGATGTAGCCGGCTTCGAAGAACGTCTGTGTTCTCCTTCGTTTCTTGTTCTTCTATATTTTTTTCTTATATCTTCAAGAACGCTGCGACTTCTAGCGGCTTGGTCCATAGGTCGATTGGAGACAGCGCTGTCGGGTGGCATGGGCAGTCGAAGAGATGCGCAACGTCGTGAGGTCCGTAAGAGCAATCAGGACACACGTCGGGGGTGGATTCGTCAATGCGGTGGAGGTAGTTGTTGATGAATCTGCTGAATCCCGAGTGGAGCTGGCTGAGCGTGCATCTAGTCTTGCGGGGTAACTCCTTCTCTTCTTCCTGGATAAGGGGCGGAGGTCTGCCTCCCAGGATGACGGCACCCTTCAACGATTGGAGTTCGTTCAAGACCATCATCGAGTGTACGGTGTTTGCGACTGATTTCCCATTGTTCGGATCCTTTGACATCTGTTTCGCGTCTTCGACAGTCTTCTTGCAGCTCAGCACGAGGTTGTTCTTCATTGCACGAGGGGGCGCCGGGCAGTCGAGGAGGCCGTGGTGGATGTGTTCTGGGTCCAATGATCTCGCGAGGTACTGCGCGGCGAGCATGTTCAGATGGTATTTGGTGCGCATGACCTTTGATTCGCGATGAATATGGTCAGTGTCGGCCATTAGATGATTCCCTGTCACGACGCGGAGTCCGGAGTTCTGAGAACGTTGGATTTTGGCGTGAGCGGAGTCCGAGAGGAAGGTGGACCAGGCGGGTGCGGCGTAGTTGCAGATCGCTTGCGAGATGGCTTTGAACGTGAGGCGGAGGGTTTCTTTTTGGTTGCCCCAGGTGCTTCCGGCCCCAGGTGCTTCAGTACGTTATTGCACTGCGACATCCGTCTCGCGATGTCTTTGGCATGATGGCTGAATGTGAACATCGAGTCGTACGTGACGCCGAGTAGCTTGGCCTGGTTGACGGTGGGGACGGGTGATCCGCAGATTGATATGTCCAGAGTAGACTTGAATTCGCGACTGAACGGGGTGAAAAGCATGAGCTGGCTCTTTGTCGAGGAAATGATGAGTGACCGTTCTTTGAGGAAGGTTTCAATCTTCGTGATGGCCCTGCGTAGTTTTTCGGAGGCGAAGTTGATGTTGGGATCTGACGCCCAGATCGTGATGTCGTCAGCATACGTGATGACGTTCGTGTGGGCATCGTCTGTGGGAAGATCGCGGAGGTAAAGGTTGAAAAGCGTGGGCGAGAGGGCACTGCCTTGTGGGATTCCGTTTCTGATGAGTCTGGAACTTGATAGCGAGTCGCGGAAGCTTGTGCGTCCTGCTCTTCCTCTAAAGTATGAGGCGAGCCTTTTTTTAATGTAGTTCGGCGCGTTTGTTGTCTCAAAGAGGTTGATTAGCTTGACGATGTCGATACTTTCGAATGCCTTGGACATATCGATTGCCATGAGAACCGTTCGACTTGCGCGACGTTTCTGGTTAAAACCGTCTGCGATGCTCTTTGAGAGAGTTACGAGGGCCGAGGTTGTAGAGCGTCTTGCCGTGAAGCCATGTTGGTGGTCTGCCGGGGGAATGTGCCTCTGTAGGGAGCCGAGTATCAGCCGTTCAATCACTTTGGCGACGGGCGAGAGTAGAGATATCGGACGGTAGCTGGAGCCTTTGGATGCTGGTTTGCCTGCTTTCAGGAGAAGTAGTATGATCGACGATTTCCATATCATGGGGATCCTGCCTGTGCGTAGGGAGCTGTTGATCAGGGAAGTCAGGGCGCTGATTCCTTTCGGACCTAAATGGTGGAGAATTATAGGAGCGATGCCATCTGGACCAAGCGCGGTGGACTTCTTCGTGGATCTGATGGCGGCTGCTACGTCTGTGGTAGTGAAGTCCTCGAAGTCATCTGCGGACATCGTTTATAACTAATTCAATACCCTTCAAACTAGAGCTCTCGAAATTTCATCTTGATTATTGCGTTAATTATGAAGTTAATGTCAAAAAACAAACTCTATGTATTTGATCGCTCTAATTGATCGCCATAAATTGGATCGCCACCTACATATGTATAGGAAAAGCAGTTCACGGGCTGAAGGTTTGAAGAGCCTATTTTCTTAAACTGATTTGAAAAATTAAAAAAAAGTGAAACGGAAAAATGAAACAGATAGATAGAAAGACCAGCCGCGACATTAATCTCTAAATGATGAGATCATCGGCGCGATGATTATGAGCGCTCACATGACTTTGAGATCTAAGATAAGAGCTTCATGGGTACGAGCTCGGCTGAATTTTTGTTTTAAGACTATTTCAACCACGCGCTTGAAGAATCTGAATTTATCTGCCGCGACATTAATCTCTAAACGATGAGATCATCGCGCCGATGATCTCATCGTTTAGAGATTAATGTCGCGGCAGCTCTGCTTGATTCAAGATTTGCTTCTTTTTATCCACTTCAATTTGGTCAGTAATACGCCCATTGTATAAAATGAGATGAGTTTTTTCTGGCGATCCCATTTATCCTATTTAGATTCTTATACTAGAGAAACGGCTGGATTCAATCCCGCTCCGTGAAATATCTTTTGTCTATTCACAAGTTATATTATTTTGACTAGGGTTTGTTTTCAGTCTCAGTTTTTTAGTCCAGGTAAATTCAAATTTTTAATTCAGTTAAATGAAGAAAATTTAAATATGAATTGAAAATTTAAATTAAAGTAGAACATAATAATCAGTTAAATAAAAGACTGCAACTTTATGATATTAGATTTCGAACCTTTTCAAGTCATGCGCTTTTTAGAAAAAACTTTTTACTTTCAAAAGCTCATCCTTTCTGCGGGTTTGACGACTTTTTTCTGTTCCACACATTATTCATGCAGTGAAAAAGTCGATAATAGTGACTGCAAGAATTTTTTCTCACTGTTTCTATAGTTCCTTATCAATCATTTTTTGTATTTAAACTCAAAAACTTCAAACTAAAAACCTAAGCTTCTAGACATAAACTTTTTTGAAAAGGAATAAAAAATTTTTTTACAAAAAAGGCTTTTTTCGAAATAAAAAAGAATAGAGAATTAGAAAGAAAAACCGAAATGAGCTCGAGAAAACGGGCATTGTTAGAGAATCGGAGGAAAAGCGAGAGTTCCAGATACACAGAAGGAGAGTTTTGAGAAGAAATGGAAGAGAAGGAAAGCGAGATATAAGGGGAAGGGGGAAAGGAGCAGAAGAAGCGGGAAGGAAAGAAAACAACTAGAAATAAGCTGAAGGGAGACAGCAGTGCCAGCCAGACACAAATCTACGCCTGAGAAATTCACATCGAACCGCTTTTCCAGTATAAAATAGTCTTGCCCGCTTTTTTTCACTCGTCTGAACAATTGGAAACTCTCTTTTTATTGAGTAGTGAGTAGTCATAATCTTGTTTATTTCCGTCTTCCTCATGAAAAAACCTTTACTCTGTAAAGTTTAGAAATATGCTGAGTAAATTTAAAGCATCGAAAAAGGCAAAAAAGTTATAAATGCGTTTCTCTTCTAAACTCCGTATTGTTTAAGAAATTTTCAACTCCACTTTCTTTAAAAAAATATTTTCAACAAAATTTTTAACTTCCAGAATTTTCAACTCTTTTAATGCCTTCATTGCAAACGTTTTGAATGCAAAAATACAATAATATTTGACAAGTTAATTAAAAATAGTTTTCCTTCAACTCTATTTACATAAAGAGCGTCTCTAGTAATTTATCACTGTCTCTTCTATCTTCTCCCGTCTCAAGCACTTCATAGCGGACTCGTTCACAGCATTCCAACCTAAAAAATGATAATTTTCATGAAAAATAAAGAAGGATGAATGAACGTAGATAGAAAAATCGTATATATGTTGTGTATGTAAATTTTATAATATGATGTACCAAAATTTCTGTCAACCAGAAAAAAAGTTTTGTTCTTCCATCGAAAATGTGTTTGATCTTCAATTTTTTCTCTCAAATTTGAGAGAATGATTTCGAAATTCAGATTTCAGTCCTTTTTGTTAGACTCTATGTTTCTTTAACCGGCACCTTCTCTCCTTGCCTTTTCTCTTTTTTTCGTCTTCGCCAAAAATAGCGTTCATTGTCTATCATTATTTCTAATTTTCCTATTTAAGGTTTTCAGTTTTCTTTCATCTCTGTGTTATTCTTTGTCTCTCCGGCACTTTGGGTGCGTATCCAGAAGTGTCTCAGATTTCTCATTTTACTCTAAAGCTTTTCTTTTCTCACTCTCAATCTTTTCTCAAGATTACTCATTCATGGTAATTATTGATTTATAATAAGAAGCATTAGGGCTTCAAGTTATAGAATTGCACAATTGCTTTTTTCTTCTATAAAATGTATGCCTACAGCGGCAGAGTAATACAAGACGTTTATGTTTTGAAGACCCGAAGTGGCACAGACATCATTACTTCAAGAAGAAAAAAAAGAAACGATCTTGTCATCTCATTCTGTCTCTGTTCCTTGTCATGTGATGTTTCCTCTTCAGTAGAGCCTTCTAATCGTTCTCTTTGACAGTTTCTACCATGCCCTCTTTGCCTTCTTTTCTCTTCAGTGTTCATTAGCTTCCTTTCCTGTTCTTAAGTGGTGAAACCTCTTTGATTTAAATTAAAGATCTGCTCATTCATAGATTTTTCACGCTCTTTGTTCATTCTTTCACTGGAGTGTTTGAATTTCTTTTCTGATCTATTGAGAGCGTACTTTAACCCTTTTATCTCTTCATACCTCAGAGAGAGAAGGGATATATAAATATATATATATACATATATATATATATATATTTATTTATTTATTTATAGAGAGAGAGAGAGACATCAAAGTTTAAAAGAATCTCAGTTTCCCGCTGTTTATAGAATATTTCATTGTCAGTATGATTACTATTAGACTCACATTGTCTTTTGAATGTCATTGATGATTTCCGAGAGTAGCCGGCTTCTCTGTAATTCTTGTTCTCAAACTGCTCTGCTTTTTTTTTCTTAACTTTGATTTACGATTCCATCTTACTATCTTCTATGCCACTCTTTCCATCTCTTAATCATTTGAAACTCGGTCTCTTCTCAATTCTGCCAAATTCATGTGCATTTGTTGGACTTTATCACGTGCTCTTTCGATGATCAGTTTCATTTCTGCTAGGAAGGAACCGATGCTTTCGTGATTCTTTGGCTTTCAGGCATTTCATATTAGCTTTGAGCGAATGAAGCGCATGCTTACGCAAGACAGGACGAAAAAGAAGGAAAGAAATATAAAAAGCTATATTTATATATCAAATTCTCTCGAAAGAAAAAAAAAGAAAAAATCGAGATATGGCTTTCGTTGTTTTGATGGCTCTTTCGAGCAGGTCCTTCAATATTTCAGCCACTTTTCCCTGAGTGACCGATGTCTTGAAAACAAACTTCCAATGAAAATCGTTTTTCTGCTTTATTTTCCATTTCTCTCTAACTTATCACTGACTCAACTGTTGTGATCTTTTCTGGTTAATTCTTTTCTCAGTTAGCAAGTTCTACCGAGGTAATATGTATGCATTTACTTGAGTCATCGTTTTCTCATCGCACAAACAGTTGAATTAACTATTAGTAAAATTATCACCATATAACCATTTTGAATTAACTATTAGTAAAATTATCACCATATAACCATTTTGAATTAACTATTAGTAAAATTATCACCATATAACCATTTTGAATTAACTATTAGTAAAATTATCACCATATAACCATTTTGCTTCATGGAAAACGTTGTTTTCTTGTTCGTGATTGTCTTTTCCTTGTTCAAAGGCTATGTTTTTTCGTCGTTGTACATTTTTTATATTAAGCTCGAAGAGAGGGATGGGGAGAGGGGGAGGGGTTGTACAGCGTTTTTTAATATTTAGTTCTTTTTTATCTGTCTTTAGTTTTTATTAAAGGGTTTCGTACTATTGATTCTGAGTTCCTTAGTGAACTTATAGCTTCGTCAGCCAATCTGTATGAAAAAGGGAGACATTTCTAGTTATGAAATAACATGTACAACTCATCGTGATCGATAGCTTAGGAGCATTGATAAGAAGGGTGCAGCCATGAAGTACACACTATATTTTAGGTTCATCTTTAAACTTGATTTGTAGGGAGAGTTCATCAATGAAAGCAAGGCTGAAAACTTCCACCTTTGTTTTCTTTAGTGAGAACTTTACTATTATAAACCTACTTCCAAGTCAATTTGAGTTTCAGTAACTTGAATGAATAGTCGACGGAAAATTTCTCTTTGCTGATCACAGGAACAAACGGAAGTCGATCGATTTCATAGCAGTTTAGTTCACATCACTGCAACATATCAGTTGAACCGTTAGTATAAACTTCAATCTTTAAGCTGCTTCAAAATGAATGTGCTTTGTCGACAACTTTGCCTTTTTCAAACGAATTTTTGGGTTATAAAAAAGGAAGAAGAAAAAAGACGTAGATGAAAAGTTAGAAAGTAGAAAAAAAACAGTTATATAGGGAGTACGCGATACCAAAAAAAATCGATGAAAAATTGAAATAGATTTTTTTTTAGCGGAGATGATGCCTAGCCATCCCCAAAAACTAACCCTGGTTTGGAAGTGAAATAAAGAACACGATGGAAAAAAGAAGCAAAGGAGAAAGCTATCATGAAGCACGTGTTTTATTTTTCAGAACATTCGAGGCATTTCCTGGATGTCTTCTTACTTCTCTACTTTTCTTTCTCCCTTCTCTTTCATATGTAATACTCAAATTCCTCTTCTCTCTTTTCGCTCTTTTTTTCTTCAGACTTTCGTTGTCTCCTTTCTCCTGCCTGCCAACTATCGTGTTTTTTTATATGCAGCACATTATCTTCCCTTTTCTCTCTCCATGCCACACTCTATTCAATTCCTCTTTTCTGCTGCTTCTAATCGTCCTCAAGTTGAGCTCAATGTGCCTTCAATATGAACGCGCACCAGAAGCGAATGATGCTTCTAGAAAAAAGTTACTAAAGTTGTCAATAGATTTATTAATATAAAGAGAGGGGAAACGTAACTATCACAGAAAAAAAACTAGTTGTTGAATCATGTATGTGCACATAGATATGAGAGTAGACATAATATTAGAAGGGAATGGAAAGATGAATGTCCAACCCTATCTCATTTTCTCTGCACCCTCACAGGTCCCCCCTCTTTTCTCTTCAGCCTCCCAGGTTCCCGCTAACTCTTCGTATTGATGTCTGTCTCCGCTTCTTCCGTATGCCTCCCAATACTTTTTGAAATGTTGATGTAGCAATGTTGGAGAATGCAATCCCTAGCATGTGATTAAGTAATTTTGTCCTTCCACACACTATTCTTCTCATTCATTATCTTCTCGATTCGTCGATAATCGATTTTATAATCGATTGATATTTTTCGATCTGCTTAAATAACTCCAGTTATTCTCTGTTTATTCGCATAAAGTTATTACGACCGCCTTATTTTTACGTTTCTATTTGCTCCCTGAATTCTCATTCGTTTCTATTTGCTCCCTGAATTCTCATTCGTTTCTATTTGCTCCCTGAATTCTCATTCGTTTCTATTTGCTCCCTGAATTCTCATTCGTTTCTATTTGCTCCCTGAATTCTCATTCGTTTCTATTTGCTCCCTGAATTCTCATTCGTTTCTAATTGCTTCCTGATTTCTCATTCGTTTCTATTTGCTCCCTGAATTCTCATTCGTTTCTATTTGCTACCTGAATTCTCATTCGTTTCTATTTGCTCCTTGAATTCTCATTCGTTTCTATTTGCTCCCTGAATTCTCATTCGTTTCTATTTGCTCCCTGAATTCTCATTCGTTTCTATTTGCTCCCTGAATTCTCATTCGTTCCTATTTGCTCCCTGAATTCTCATTCGTTTCTATTTGCTCCCTGAATTCTCATTCGTTTCTATTTGCTCCCTGACTTCTCATTCGTTTCTATTTTCTTTCTGAATTCTCATTCGTTTCTAATTGCTTCCTGAATTCTCATTCGTTTCTATTTGCTCCCTGAATTCTCATTCGTTTCTATTTGCTCCCTAAATTCTCTTTCGTTTCTATTTGCTCCCTGAATTCTCATTCGTTTCTATTTGCTCCCTGAATTCTCATTCGTTTCTATTTGCTCCCTGAATTCTCATTCGTTTCTATTTGCTCCCTGAATTCTCATTCGTTTCTATTTGCTTCCTGAATTCTCATTCGTTTCTAATTGCTTCCTGATTTCTCATTCGTTTATATTTGCTCCCTGAATTCTCATTCGTTTCTATTTGCTACCTGAATTCTCATTCGTTTCTATTTGCTCCTTGAATTCTCATTCGTTTCTATTTGCTCCCTAAATTCTCATTCGTTTCTATTTGCTCCCTGAATTCTCATTCGTTTCTATTTGCTCCCTGAATTCTCATTCGTTCCTATTTGCTCCCTGAATTCTCATTCGTTTCTATTTGCTCCCTGAATTCTCATTCGTTTCTATTTGCTCCCTGACTTCTAATTCGTTTCTATTTGCTTCCTGAATTCTCATTCGTTTCTAATTGCTTCCTGAATTCTCATTCGTTTCTATTTGCTCCCTGAATTCTCATTCGTTTTTATTTGCTCCCTGAAATTTCATTCGTTTAAATTTGCTTCCTGAATTCTAATTCGTTTCTAATTGCTTCCTGATTTCTCATTCGTTTCTATTTGCTCCCTGAATTCTCATTCGTTTCTATTTGCTCCCTGAATTCTCATTCGTTTCGCGACTTCTCATTACTTTAAGCGTAAGAGGGTAAAGCAAAACAGTACATTTTCAAATCTCTTTTGTTTTATTGCGTATTTTTCGGTTGCCAGTAATCCTCTTCTGTTTTATTTGAATTTGACTTTTTCTCTCGACTTTGGAAGATTTTAACGAAGAATAACTGTCACTTGTCCAGCTGAAAATCGAAATATCTTTCTAGCGGTTTCTGTTGAATGTAAATTCCATGAGGGAATTTCTACGCGATGTTTCGTCGTAAATTCTCACTCGCTTTGAGACACTCTGGAAAAGTGGGGATTATTGCACTATACCAGACGGAAGAAATTATCACTCTTGTTTTGTGAAAGGTTCTTATATGTATTATATAACAGAGCTAAATTGTAACGGATGAAGATCTAGCACATCATGCTTTCCTCTATTCTGTTTTGAGATTTCCCCAGTGCAGAAACTTGCTACGAGATGAGGGTGTTAGCCGAAAAGCGTGTTTTCAAAAAGCGTGTGGACGTAAGCCTTGAGATATTTTTGTAGTTTATGAGCGCTCACATGACTTTGAGGTCGTAAGCGATGAGATTACGGTTTCGTGCCTAAGCCTTAAGGTCTCGTTAGCGTAAACTCCATCTAAGCCTTAGCGAAAAAAGTAGTTAAAATGAATACTTGAGAGAAAAAAAAATTGAAAAGAATATTTCAAGGCTAACGTCCACACGCTTTTTGAAAACAGGCTTTTCGGCAATTGCCCAAAGCAAGCTTTTATACACTCTGATTGAATGAAACTTGAAATCAGACATCTGAGAAAGCATCGGGTAAGTACTCACAGGATTATGAGACGAGAAACGCGATCGTTTTGACTATTCGCAAAATAAAAAGAAGTTTGTAGAACTGTTATAGGGGAATAACAGTAATTATTTCTGAAATATAATAGGAATTAGGATACCCAATTGTTCACATTCGACCTTCGCTAGTCAAATCATTTCAAATCATCTCACTCGTCCTTTTTTTCTCGTACTGAGAGGTGACCAATCTAGTGCTCTGTCTTAAAAAGAATAATCGATGACCTCTCTTGTCGATATTCCTATTACAACGGTTTCTCTCCCATTTATGACATCTCTTCTCGATGAAATCATTCGGAAAGCTTTTTACCCGCTTCAACAGATGGTCTCGACTCAAACTTCGGAAATTCAATCCCTGAAGAAGGAAATCGCGAAAATGCAGCAGTCCATCTCCCCAGCATCATTGCGACCTCATATATACTCCGCTGTTGTTGAGTCTACGCTTCGCGATCGTCCGATGCTCGAGGAGAAGGCAAAAAGAGCTGTTATTTTGAAGCTTCCCGAATGTTTGACTAGTGATGAGACATGCGAAAAAGACTTCAGAACTCTACTTGAACTCATCAACGACTTGGGGTCAGAGGATTTGAAAGAAGACTTCAAGAAAGGTAAAATTGGACTTCATCGACATCCTGAATCTTCTAACAAGCCTTTTTCTCTCGCGCTAGGCCTCTAAAGATTGAATTCGCGAGCACCGATAAGAGGAACTTGTTCCTTAAACTGTGTAAGAAGAACAAAATCACACTACCTTGAGGTTGCTATGTGAGGGCAGATCTCTCTGCCGTGGAACTCGTGGCTGAAAATGAATGCCGAAAAATCAACTCTGATCAACCTTTTCTGACACATCGGATTGTCGATGCTCACATGGTTCCTCTCTCTCAAAATCGCACTCAATCCTCTTCATACTTGAGTCATCGTTGCCGTCCTGATCCGCTTAAGAATTTGCCTCAGGCTATCGTTTCCAAGCCTTCAAATGAACTGTACAGAATTGTCTTCTCGGACATATGCAACTCTACGTCCTACGCTCGAATCAGCTCCTCTCTGCCTTCCTCCTCTGAAATCATGAATACTCCTGTCCTTTCTGCAACCCCACCTCGAGTTAAACTACCTCCTCCTCGGCCTCGTCTGTCTCTCATTCCTCGGTCTCGTGTACCAGATGCACTGTCTAATCGACCTCACGGCAATCAGTCAATGACCACTACTGCATCGACCACTCTGAGACGAAGCACACGGAAAAAAGCAGGGAAATTGATTTCTTATAAATAGGACAGAAAAGGAACGAGCTCTTTCCTCGAATGTTTGTCATTTAATGCTCGTTCCGTTAAAAATAAGCTTTATGACCTATATCATTTGCTAAGATCTTCTTATGCTCGCATTTTCTTTGCATGTGAAACCTGGCTGTCGTCCCTCGAGCCTGATTCAATGCTTACCGATGGGCTTCCTTATTCTGTATTCCGTGCGGATCGACAATATGGCGAACGAGGTGGCGGCTCTCTTCTTCTGATCAGCTCGAACTTCTCACCTGCTCTCATTTCCACTTTCTCACAAGGATCCACGGAATGCGTCGTTGTTAACATATTTTCTAGCCCTTCCCTTTCCTTTACCTTTCCCACCATCCGACTCGTTTCATGTTACCGATCCCCTAATTCTTCCCATGATTCTATGAAACTATTCCTTGAGTTTCTAAGTTTTCATACTTGCCTTCCTTTTCCTACTATAATTTGCGGAGATCTCAACCTCTCTAATGTAGATTGGGCGAATACATCTGCCCCAGTCAATTGTTCTCTTACTAACACTTTTCTTCAGTTCATGTGTGACTACCATTTAACCCATTATGTACACACACCCACTCGCATATCAAACATCCTAGACTATGTTTTCTCTAACCAAGCAATCATTATGAACTGTAACACTCAGCCTCCTTTTTCTACCAGTGATCATGCCTCTATTTATTTCTCTATCACTAACAGTCGAGTCTCGCAATACCATCCCTCACATTGTCGACCTGATTGGAAGAAAGCCGATTGGATCTCTATCAATTCCGCTATTGTTCATATCGACTGGACCTTACTGTTTTCCTCTCTCACCATTATTGAATGCGTTGCATCACTAACGAATACTCTTAACAATCTTATATCTGATCAAGTCCCTAACAAACGATCACTCAAACCTCATTTAGCGTATCCAAAAAAAAAATCGACAGATTTACAGCTATCTTTTGAGAAGTAAAAAGCGATTAGTAACATCTTCAATTACTTCTAGAGCTTGTCGTAAACTTCATAGGGAAGTTTTGAAATTCGAAAGTAAACGTGAGGAGAATCTAGCTATGCCTAAGAATTACAAGCTTTTCTTTCGTACGCTAGCAAACCGTATAAAAAGAAACCAGTAAATTCCACCCTTATTATCGATGATGTTATCCTGACCAACTCTGTCGACAAAGCGAATGCTTTTTCGGAGTTTTTCGATTCTGTTGTTACTACTCCATTAGAAGGTCCACTTCCTCTGCCTAACTGCTCATCATTCCTCTTACCAACTCACATTTTGTCACCATTGGAGCTTCATAACTTGATCCGTAAAATGCTTCCCAAAGCCAACACTTCACCCGATGGCATACCAAAAATATACTCATTAAAAACTGCAACGAGTCCTTAACAATTTCTCTATCCATTATTTTCTCGAACTGTTGGATACTACCCTACTAACTGGAAAAAGGGTATCATTATACCCATTCACAAAAAAGGGAACAGTTCCATTGTTAACAATTTTAGACCCATAACTCTTGTTTGTTCTTTCTCTAAGCTTTTCGAAAAACATTTGTATAATATTATTTACACTCAACTCGAAACCAATAACCTTTTATGTTCCCGACAATCTGGTTTTAGAAAGAAACGTTCCACAATAACTTCTTTAGTTGAATCTCACTCATGGAGCGTTAGAATATCACTTTTCACTTTGCTAAGTGATTTTCTTCTAGGCATTTTTTTTTGAACGCTCCAATGTCTCACCACGAAAACATGCCTACGGTAAAAAGAAAGAACACATGCATTCTAATGGAGTGTTAGAATTCACGAAAACATAATGAAACATAACGATATCCCGTTTGAACTCTCTCGCTGCAAGAAAAAAAGACATCGCTGCTCATGTCTCGAACGTTATATTTCTCTCACTAATTGTACACATTTTAGGTTAGAACAAGACGTTCACGAAATTCGAAAAAAACGGGATATCGTTATGTTTCATTATGTTTTCGCGAATTCTAACACTCCATTAGAATGCATGTGTTCTTTCTTTTTACCGTAGATATGTTTTCGTGGTGAGACATTGGAGCGTTCAAAAAAATTGCCTAGCAGAAAATCACTTAGCAAAGTGAAAAGTGATATTCTAACGCTCCATCACTCTGCCTTTCTCTCACTAACCGCAAGAAGCCTTTTGATATTTGCTTGATCGATTTCTCCAAAGCCTTTGATGTGGTTGAACACCGGTTTCTTATTCATAAACTCGCCTCACTATGAATTAACTCCTCTCTTTTATCACTAATTCAATCATTTCTCAATAACAGAAGTTCGCAAGTCCTAACTGACTCAAGCTTATCCGATAGTAAATTGTATACTAACGGTGTACCCCAGGGCAGCTCACTCGGCCCTCTTTTCTTCACAATTTTCATTAATGACATTATTAGCATCATTCCTTCCGGTGTCCAGTGTTTTTTGTATGCCGACGACATTAAATTAATTTCCGATAATTCTACTCAGATGCAAATGGCCATTGATTCGATAGCAGATTATGCACATAACTGGTCTCTAACAATTTCTATTCCGAAATGTTCTGTTGTTTATTGTGGCTCTTCCAACAACAAGATAACGTACTCCATGAATAATATCAACCTGCCTTCATCAAACAATATCAAAGATTTAGGTGTTAACTTCAATAATTCCTTTACTTTCTCTAACCATATTGATCAGGTTGTTAAAAAATCATCGAAATGTGCGAATCTTGTCCTTAGAGCCCTCAGAACATCGTCCATCACAGTTTTAATGCGAGCGTTTAAGTCATATATACTCCCTTTGCTTGAATATGGTAGTGAAGTTTGGTCAATCATCGATAGGCCTTGTCAATGATTTGGAAAGAGTTCAACGTAGTTTCACTCGCCGTGTGATGTATAGAGCCGGTAGAACCGACCTAGATTACCCCTCACGTCTGAAGCTATTGAGTCTCTATACACTTGAGCACCGTAGGGCTATAACAGATCTTTGTTTCAATCATAAGTGCATTCATGGCCATTTTGAGCTTGATTACTCGACTTTGTTTGCCGGCAAACCGTGTCCTTACAATAATAGGAATTCACATCCTCTTCGCATTAGTCTATCCTTTAAATTATCGCATTCGCACACTACTTGTGCCTCTCGTGCCATAAATTTGTGGAATGCTTTACCTATTCAAATAGTAACTATTTCTTCCTGCTCAGCTTTCATGAAAATACTCATCAATTTGCCTATCGATTTCATTGTACGATTGTCCCGCCTAAGTTTGTGATACTTGTTTCTCTCTTGTAGAATTTAATCTCTCTATGAATATTTGCACTCACACTGATCTCACATTGTGACAGTTATCCGTTTTATGTCCGAAACATAACAACTGGAATAAAGATTGATTGATCATTCATGTATGTACATGAATGAGCATACATTTTTTGCATTCAAATAGTTCGAGAAATCGCGGATATCTAATTATTACTAATATTATCGTAATTTCAAAAAGAAATTTCTCTTGTATTAGCGCAACGAGGAAAGCGCGATTTCTCCTGACATGTGATGTTTACATTACTATGAATATGTGTTTTTTCTGTAATTTCAGTTTCAAAACTTGAGAAGAATTTTTGCTTTTTTTGCAGTGGTTTAGTGTTTGGATAAAATCTTCGAAAGGACGAACGGGAGAAACAGCTGTTTCAAATTATTATCAAGTTGGTCATCTGTATGCGTTATTCTTTGATTCTCTTGTTCTTAGTACAATATTTTATAGGTGTTTCTCTCTACTATTAAAATTATCTTCTTCCAAGTTTTTCTATGTGTTTTTTCCTTCACCAGATGAGGACTTGAAAATGAATTTACATTGAAATTGATTTCACTAGTCATAAAGCTTCACTAGTCATAAAGCTTCACTAGTCATAAAGCTTTCGAAAGAAAGCTCTAACTTATGGAAGGAAAAGTTTCCTATGATTCCAGGCAAGTTAATCATTTTTTTAAAATTCTAATATAATTGATCTTTCGTAGGTACTCGACCGAACCAAATGAAGGCTTCCAATCTTGGTAAATAAGACTCCGGAAAAAAACATGATTCCTAGTTTCTCCTTCAGATGCACAACCTCAACAGTCATCAAATGATCCTAAGCTGGTATCCAAATATACCTTGAAGGGTTGGCGGTTCGAGTCTGAGCCTGGGAGCCTCGTGGGAGAATGAACGAGCTTCTGGCGATTATCGCCATCGTCGTTGTCTGTTGTTTGATGTTTCTCGGCTGGTTGATTTCGATGGCAACGTGTCCAGACACAATGGTGGCATTCTTTTCGGGAACGAGGTTCATTAATTGAATCATTAATTCATTTATTTAATTACTTCTTCATTCCTTTTGATTTTTTAAACACTCCATGTTTTCAAAATTTTTCTTTCAACCTCATTAGCTGTAGTTATATAAGGTTCTTTTTTTCTGCAATATATTATCATATTTTTGTTATGGTATTAAAAGTTTTACCTTACTCTTATACCAAATTTTTTTTACCTGATGTCATTTGATCAATAAAGAATATTTTTATTGTAAAAAAAGGTATTCAAAAAAAAGGTATTCAGAAAAAGTTGAAAGAAAATGATGTCGGAATGTTTTTAGCAATAGCGGTCTTATAGATAAAGAAAAATTCCGATTCCTTTTTGTGTAGTTTTTTACTGAGAGTTTAAACATTGAGAGCAGAAAGTTTTGAAGATTTTCTGATAAAGAAAATCTTTCAATTCCTTCCATAAAAGTCAAAAATTTGTTCAAATTAAAATTTCAGATTTGAAAAGCAACAAGTTTTTTCCGAAAAAAGACAGATTTGACTGTTGCATACATAATTCTTTTTCACACATCACGTATATTGATTGATAAGAAAAATTATTTATTGGCATTGACCATTCTGTTTCGTGGTTTTCGGTAACACGGAGCAACAGACACTTTCCGAGAAACAATTATTTAGGTTGTTTTTTGAATGATATAGTATGTATTTTAAATCTCATTCATTCACCTTGTCCACTGAGCTGACATCTATGATATTGAATCCGCTTGGCGCTTAGGTATCTGCTTTGTGGTGAGGTAATCAGAGATACATTGGAAAATATTATGATTTGAAAACAGGCAATGTTTTTAGCCCAGATACCAATTACCAAACTTCTTCTCGCGAGTCTCGGGAATTGATTCGGAAGAGCAGCTCAGTGACCGACATAGAGAAGAGCGAGACAGGCAATAACTGCATCGAGGAGGTCACCCAATCTAACTTTCTACAACACGAGCAACACTCACCATCCTATAAAATCATGAATAACTTTGATGGAAGTAGCTTTAGGCTTGCTTGGAGATGATAGTTCTCATCCTCAGTCTCAAGATAGAAAAACACATATGACTGTGAGGAGGAGAGGGAAAAGGGAGTATCTCTAAAAATATTCGAGAGCCATGTCTTCATGATATTGTCTCACAAGATAATTAGGGCGGAAAGGACCCACTCATGAGAGCCTCCGCATTTTAGCTCTTCAGAGAAAGGAACGGAGGAAAGAATTATCCTTTTATGAAGAATAAAAATTATCATTTTATGAAGAATGAAAGAAGAATAAATCACTCAGACGAAAGTTTTCTCTTTAGCAAGCGAAAAAAAAGCTCAATTTTAATGCCTGAAAATTTATTAATCTAAAACACTGATGAATTTCCTTTCAGAAGTCGGATGAGCTTGGTCTGACTCGGTCAGTCTCGGCGGTTCTCCAGTTGAATGCCAGCAGAAAATTCGAAGATAAGAAGCTGAGTGTGGTGGATGAAGTCGACGAGCAGGTTGTTGAATGCATGATAAACGAAAGAAGTAAATCATAATTAGATGGCTGTATGTAGTGAGTATTGTGGGCGATGATCTGCACTTCACAGGATAAACTAGAACCCAACACAGTACACACCTTCTGAATCGTGGTTTTTCCAGGCTTTTAAACTCCTCAAAACACTACAGAGCAAGTTTTCAAAGTTTTGAAGTTTCATATCCGACCGAATCGAAAAAAATATGAATTTATTAGATTTGAATGCAAAAAATGTTAATGTACAGTTTACGCGGTAATAACTAGCTCATTGTATGACTGAAGATTCTTATCACAGTTAATCAGTGGAAAAAATTCTCTTTTTTTCTGTGGATTATGATACAAATTTATGATTTTTAATGTAAAATTTCTTCTTATCACTCCATTGAAACGCTTTTTTCACCTTTAAATGAGTGAAAGCAAGGTTTCAAGCATCCTCATAGATTAAAATAAACTTTTCTGATGATTGAAGTTTAAATGAACACAGAAGAAACAGCTCTTCACACGGCAAAAATCAAAGCAAGACTGGCAAGAGAATAGTACCTCATGAAGAAGTCAACAATACCAGTAATGCAAGGAACAATAACTTTTAAATGCCGCTGATCGTTATAGTTGGTTATATTCTTGAGTCTTACTTATTGTTAGCGGGCTCTTCCACAAATTTACTTTTTTTTTCAGTCTACTCTGCAGTCTACAATTCATTCGCAGCCTCGGCCTTCTATCCTGAGGCATCCCAACATCCAACAAGTATACATTTCTACTTTTTCACTGCCTTTTTTCTTCCACTTCTTATTACTTACTTTTATTCTGTAAACTAGAGTCTGCCTACAGTTTTTGAAATATTAAAATTTATTTACACTCTTGTCTTGTAACAATATTTGGAATAAAAATAACAGGAAGAGCTAGAATCCAAAAAAATCAATGATTTTCAGATCATCGTGGAATCTGCAAAGAAGAACTAAGCATGAACTACATTTGCAAAGAAGAACTAAGCATGAACAACTCCGTTCTCAACACTGCATAATGCAGAAAAAAAGAGAGGCTTAAATAATACTTCTTCCATTGAAATAAATCAAAATTAAATTTATCGAATTTGAGCGTGAAATCTAGAATAAATCACTTAGAGGAAGAATTGTGCTGTTTACAGAATAGAAAAGACATCGTTATAAATTATTACTAGCTCTATTAAGTAATTTTTTGTGTCAGAATAGTAAATCCGTTTAAGATTTCACAGATTAAGTGTGTGATTACCGTCCATAACAATTAAACCGAACTAAAAAACGCCAAGGATAGAACCAATACTAACTGTTAAGTCCATTCATAACTCGGACGCCACGTATAGACTTGCACACAAGCTGAGCAAAAACCTAAGTAACTCTGTTCTTGCTAGATTCTAGAGACCTTCTTGAGTTAGTCCCCTCCGTTCTCGCTTCCTTATTTACAAATGTGTGTACATATTCACGATTTTCGAAGAAGTTCTCTCCTCAGTAAATGACATAGAATCGAATGTGTTAAAAAATTCCCTAACAAGTTTTGTAATGCTGTATATTTTATTTCGACATGGTTGCTTAGCTTTGGAATACAAAATGTTATACTTCAAAATATCATTTCCGTCACCACAAGCCTTATAGTAGTTTCGGGTATCTATATATAAGAAACTTCGAAAGAATTGAATATTTCATCCCTATTTCACGGGAAAAAATTGCTTCTAACGGAATACTAAAACCCGATACGGTTTTATTCAACTCCTGACATCAAAAATTTTTTAAAGATGAGTATCACTGACAGTTTGATTGTACTACTCACAGTGACCCATAGTGATGGCCCTATTTCTACCCAGTTAGGTCTGTATCTTTGAGTGTACCACTCACAGTGACCCAGAGTGATGGCCCTATTTCTACCCAGTTAGGTCTGTAAGCCTAAGCCTATTTCTACCCAGCTAGGTCTGTATCTCTGAGTGTACCACTCACAGTGACCCAGAGTGATGGCCCTATTTCTACCCAGTTAGTTCTGTATCTTTGAGTGTACCACTCACAGTGACCCAGAGTGAAGGCCCTATTTCTACCCAGTTAGGTCTGTATCTTTGAGTGTACCACTCACAGTGACCCAGAGTGATGGCCCTATTTCTACCCAGTTAGTTCTGTATCTTTTAGTGTACCACTCACAGTGACCCAGAGTGATGGCCCTATTTCTACCCAGCTAGGTCTGTATCTCTGAGTGTACCACTCACAGTGACCCAGAGTGATGGCCCTATTTCTACCCAGTTAGTTCTGTATCTTTGAGTGTACCACTCACAGTGACCCAGAGTGAAGGCCCTATTTCTACCCAGTTAGGTCTGTATCTTTGAGTGTACCACTCACAGTGACCCAGAGTGATGGCCCTATTTCTACCCAGTTAGTTCTGTATCTTTTAGTGTACCACTCACAGTGACCCAGAGTGAAGGCCCTATTTCTACCCAGTTAGGTCTGTATCTTTGAGTGTACCACTCACAGTGACCCAGAGTGAAGGCCCTATTTCTACCCAGTTAGGTCTGTATCTTTGAGTGCACCACTCACATTGACCCATAGTGAAGGCCCTATTTTTACCCAGTTAGTTCTGTATCTTTGAGCGTACCACTCACAGTGACCCAGAGTGAAGGCCCTATTTCTACCCAGGTAGTTCTTTTTTTTAGAGCGTATCACTCACAATGACCCAGAGTGATGGCCCTATTATATTTGTAGGTTCTCAATCACCCTTCACCAACTCTAATTCGCAATTCTCTCTTTCTGATTTACTCACCTTAAGTTTTGTTTCTTGTTTTGTTGAACTCTCTTTACTGTCTTTCTCAACGGGTAATCAGTTATTCTCCCTGCTTGTAGTCTGATTACACTCATGTTTAGGTATATGTTCGTGCTGTTCAATAGTTCGTTCAAAGCTCTTCACTTTATACAATAGCCAAGCTTTTCTTCCGTTTTTAAAATCAGCTCAACATTTTCCCCTTTTCTTTATTTTTCGCATTTACATTTATGAGAAATTTGATTTATTGGAAAGGATATTCTTTACTCAAGAATAAATCTCTTACTTAAAAAAATATTACTCTACCATGTGAAAGTATTATTTTAGATTTCTAAGAAATGTCCTTCGCATCTTACTCATTCGATATTTGTCTGTCAAAGCTCTGATAATGTGAAAAATTAAGCTATTAAACATGAACAAAAGTTTCATCGCCTACAAAAAATTATTGAAATTCACACACTGAAAAGATTCGAATCATCTAGCTGATTTATGCATACTAATCAAATGAACTGTAGAACCTACTAAGCCGAACACACTATATACATATGTATGTATATATACAGGGTAGCCCCTGTATTCTCAAATCACTCGCCAAAGCTATCCTTCTGTACTCCTCTCGATCCAATCACGGCCTGGTCCACCGCTATCAAAAAACTCAAATACGCGGATTCGTCACCCGCATGTTATCTCATTGATCTTGAACTCTGGAAACCGTTGGGCACCCAAGGCTCCCTAGCTTTCAAACTACCCTACAATTGCATTTTTCGAAATGTAGACAAAATATATATATTCAAGGCTCTGAAACAAAACTTACATTCTCAAAAAATGTGTATATGCCAAAAATCATGGAATTACGTATTACTGAATCTTGTTACTCAAAGGGTCAAAGATGTTACACAGCCGAATAAATGATAGATAGGAGAACGTGAGAGATAAGGGAGGTGAGAGAGGGCAGAAAAATAGGGTAAAAAGAGAGGTTTGGGAAGCCAAATAAATTGACAAAAAACAGTGTCGACGGAGGAAATGTCCCTTACTCATTTAATTAGAGAGGGTATTTCTCCGAGTTTTGTAAACATATAAGTTCAAAAAATCAAGTTCAAAAAGATTTGTAAAGCTTTTTTTTGAGATTTTTTGAAAACTTTAGTTGATTTGATTGGAAAGAGTGAACCATTTGAACAATAGGAATCATATTGATTCACTGCATTTTACAACTGGTTTGAGATGTTTCAGGCATTGTGTTGTGTGTCTTATTTGTGTTTCCTGTTCTGTATTCTTGACGAAACTAAAAACGATCAACAAGGAAGCTTTTTCTTCACAAAAATTTGTTCAACAGCACGAAGATTATAGTATTTTCAAAAAGGGAAGCACCCAACGTGACTGAAAGGTCTAGATGTCATTTTTCCAATCTTATCAACATTTTCCAAGACTGCGTATTGGTTGTGGCCCTGGCACACAACGGCTATTCCATCTAACGACAAATAGCGCAGTAGTATTCCGCGAGCATCAAGAGCACTGAAATTTAACAGAGTTTTCTGAAAAATCTTTAAAGGATAATTTTTTAAAAATTTTTTCTCACATACTGTAATACTCATGAAACAACTTGTAACAACAGAAAAAAACATGGACTTTTTTAGCGGTCGTGTTACAGATAAGATTGAGATTGAAGCGGATTTCTAATACATAGTGACTGCTATTTGTATATAAAAGGGGAGCTTATGAGAAACATAATCAGTCTATTTAAGGAGAAAAAATGGTCTTAGCAGTATTTGAGTAAGATTTATTTTCCAATGAATAGGTACCGGTATTTTAGAAATTTTTTCGAAAAATTTAGCTGATATACATATTGAAAACTTTTAAGAGCTAAAACTTTAATAGGGTAAACTGGCGAAAGACCCATGCACAGATGAATTTTATCCTCATACCTTACGTCAAGAAACGGCTGCTACGGGGCGGCTCTCCTTCTTACCTCTCCCCTCTTCTATGAAGCCACTTGACCCCTTCGCCGTATAATTCATCATTCTCCCTTTCCTCTCCAACGGCTATCAATGATCTTCTCACCATTTTTCTGCTCCTACTTACCATCAGAAGCTCCTCAGCCTTTTTTTTTGAACCATGTTTTCTTCCCTTCACCTTCTTTTACATACATCCCATAATGCACCATCAATTTTTCACGTGATATATATACTTTATCGCGATGGGTTAAGTTTGGGTGTAAGGGGATATTGGATCCAGGTTGAAGGTGTTGACCCGAGCGTGTCACTTTGATAACTAAAGTGAGAAAAAAGGTTTCTGTTTGATACATGTGTTTCGTTTATGTTTGTTTTTTTTTACATTTGATACATGTTTTTTTTACATTTGATACATGTTTTTTTAACATTTGATACATGTTTTTTTAACATTTGATACATGTTTTTTTTACATTTGATACATGTTTTTTTTTTACATTTGATACATGTTTTTTTACATTTGATAAATGTTTTTTTTTAACATTTGATACATGTTTGATACAATGAAAAAAAAAAGTGATACATGTGTTTCGCGTAATAAAAAGTTCAAAGTTCAAGTCTATTAAGTTCGCTTTCAATTTTCGGTTTCATAATTGATCTCAAGCTATCTTTTAGTAAGCACTGTTCAACTATTACTAAAAAAAGATCGTACCAAATTTTATTTAACCTTTTAAGTTGTGAGATTGGAAAAGCTTGGTGTTTAAAAATAAGTT
>OZ057406.1:12083906-12209183 GCA_964056735.1 Allodiplogaster pararmata
TTTACACGGAATACGCAACTTAGCAAGAACTGGTATTCCACGTCAAACCTACTATGAAAGACTCAGAATGCTTGATTTAGATTCTCTTGAATACCGTAGAATGATTTCAGATCTAGTTTTCTTACATAATATGTATGATTCACGGTTGGTCTGATATCAAATCCTACCGTTTATTCTCTTGAATACCGTAGAATGATTTCAGATCTAGTTTTCTTACATAATATGTATGATTTACGGTTGGTCTGATATCAAATCCTACCGTTTATTCTCTTGAATACCGTAGAATGATTTCAGATCTAGTTTTCTTACATAATATGTATGATTCACGGTTGGTCTGATATCAAATCCTACCGTTTATTCTCTTGAATACCGTAGAATGATTTCAGATCTAGTTTTCTTACATAATATGTATGATTCACGGTTGGTCTGATATCAAATCCTACCGTTTATTCTCTTGAATACCGTAGAATGATTTCAGATCTAGTTTTCTTACATAATATGTATGATTCACGGTTGGTCTGATATCAAATCCGACCGTTTATTCTCTTGAATACCGTAGAATGATTTCAGATCTAGTTTTCTTACATAATATGTATGTTTCACGGTTGGTCTGATATCAAATCCTACCGTTTATTCTCTTGAATACCGTAGAATGATTTCAGATCTAGTTTTCTTACATAATATGTATGATTCATGGTTGGTCTGATATCAAATCCTACCGTTTATTCTCTTGAATACCGTAGAATGATTTCAGATCTAGTTTTCTTACATAATATGTATGATTCACGGTTGGTCTGATATCAAATCCTACCGTTTATTCTCTTGAATACCGTAGAATGATTTCAGATCTAGTTTTCTTACATAATATGTATGATTCACGGTTGGTCTGATATCAAATCCGACCGTTTATTCTCTTGAATACCGTAGAATGATTTCAGATCTAGTTTTCTTACATAATATGTATGATTCACGGTTGGTCTGATATCAAATCCTACCGTTTATTCTCTTGAATACCGTAGAATGATTTCAGATCTAGTTTTCTTACATAATATGTATGATTCACGGTTGGTCTGATATCAAATCCTACCGTTTATTCTCTTGAATACCGTAGAATGATTTCAGATCTAGTTTTCTTACATAATATGTATGATTCACGGTTGGTCTGATATCAAATCCTACCGTTTATTCTCTTGAATACCGTAGAATGATTTCAGATCTAGTTTTCTTACATAATATGTATGATTCACGGTTGGTCTGATATCAAATCCTACCGTTTATTCTCTTGAATACCGTAGAATGATTTCAGATCTAGTTTTCTTACATAATATGTATGATTCACGGTTGGTCTGATATCAAATCCTACCGTTTATTCTCTTGAATACCGTAGAATGATTTCAGATCTAGTTTTCTTACATAATATGTATGATTCACGGTTGGTCTGATATCAAATCCTACCGTTTATTCTCTTGAATACCGTAGAATGATTTCAGATCTAGTTTTCTTACATAATATGTATGATTCACGGTTGGTCTGATATCAAATCCTACCGTTTATTCTCTTGAATACCGTAGAATGATTTCAAATCTAGTTTTCTTACATAATATGTATGATTCACGGTTGGTCTGATATCAAGTCCTACCGTTTATTCTCTTGAATACCGTAGAATGATTTCAGATCTAGTTTTCTTACATAATATGTATGATTCACGGTTGGTCTGATATCAAATCCTACCGTTTATTCTCTTGAATACCGTAGAATGATTTCAGATCTAGTTTTCTTACATAATATGTATGATTCACGGTTGGTCTGATATCAAATCCTACCGTTTATTCTCTTGAATACCGTAGAATGATTTCAGATCTAGTTTTCTTACATAATATGTATGATTCACGGTTGGTCTGATATCAAATCCTACCGTTTATTCTCTTGAATACCGTAGAATGATTTCAGATCTAGTTTTTCTTACATAATATGTATGATTCACGGTTGGTCTGATATCAAATCCTACCGTTTATTCTCTTGAATACCGTAGAATGATTTCAGATCTAGTTTTCTTACATAATATGTATGATTCACGGTTGGTCTGATATCAAATCCGACCGTTTATTCTCTTGAATACCGTAGAATGATTTCAGATCTAGTTTTCTTACATAATATGTATGATTCACGGTTGGTCTGATATCAAATCCTACCGTTTATTCTCTTGAATACCGTAGAATGATTTCAGATCTAGTTTTCTTACATAATATGTATGATTCACGGTTGGTCTGATATCAAATCCTACATAATATGTATGATTCACGGTTGGTCTGATATCAAATCCTACCGTTTATTCTGTGCTGCTCATCTCTCTAAGAACTTCCGAAGCACCCATTCCCTAAGGATTTCTTTACCGTTTACCATCAAATCTTCTCATCTTTCTACATGTGTGTCCAGGTCCTTATTAATTTGGAACTCGTT
Source organism: Allodiplogaster pararmata (assembly GCA_964056735.1). NCBI lineage: Eukaryota > Metazoa > Nematoda > Chromadorea > Rhabditida > Diplogasteridae > Allodiplogaster > Allodiplogaster pararmata. The sequence goes on from OZ057406.1 coordinate 12,086,367, forward strand.
ACCGTATGATATAGTTGCTTTCTACATGTGTGTCCAGGTCCTTATCAATTTGGAACTCGTTACCGTATGATATAGTTGCTTTCTACATGTGTGTCCAGGTCCTTATCAATTTGGAACTCGTTACCGTATGATATAGTTGCTTTCTACATGTGTGTCCAGGTCCTTATCAATTTGGAACTCGTTACCGTATGATATAGTTGCTTTCTACATGTGTGTCCAGGTCCTTATCAATTTGGAACTCGTTACCGTATGATATAGTTGCTTTCTACATGTGTGTCCAGGTCCTTATCAATTTGGAACTCGTTACCGTATGATATAGTTGCTTTCTACATGTGTGTCCAGGTCCTTATCAATTTGGAACTCGTTACCGTATGATATAGTTGCTTTCTACATGTGTGTCCAGGTCCTTATCAATTTGGAACTCGTTACCGTATGATATAGTTGCTTTCTACATGTGTGTCCAGGTCCTTATCAATTTGGAACTCGTTACCGTATGATATAGTTGCTTTCTACATGTGTGTCCAGGTCCTTATCAATTTGGAACTCGTTACCGTATGATATAGTTGCTTTCTACATGTGTGTCCAGGTCCTTATCAATTTGGAACTCGTTACCGTATGATATAGTTGCTTTCTACATGTGTGTCCAGGTCCTTATCAATTTGGAACTCGTTACCGTATGATATAGTTGCTATTCCATCGAGTGCAACTTTCACAAAAAGGTTGAAAGAGCTCCCTAGTTCAGTTATATTAACAAATCCAAGCAATAATTTTTCATGCTGACACTTGCTAATTATTATTTTTATCTCTTCACATATCACACCGATATCACTGCAGCTGATTAATGTCCTACCCGTTTTCAAATAGATTTTTCAAATAAAAAACCATGCTTCTATCTGTAAATTTTATTATATTTTGTGTATTATAAACATATAACTTTGGTCATAAAAAAGAATTGAAATTGTAAATGAAATTGATACCTTTGCGTCTTGAAAAATTCAAGTTCAAATTCGAGATGTTAGGAGGTGCGGCGGTGAATCGCAGTTTATTGATACATACTATTATTCGATTCCATCATTTGTTGCACGGAGTCCTATGAAAAATCAAATAACTTGAAAAAAAACTAACTATAGAAAATATCTCGGTGGACAAAAGTCCGTGAAGTAGCCGGCATTCAAAGGCAACAGTTTTAGAGGCACCGAGTTTTCATACGCCAGAGCATTCGGAGTAATAGTACAAGTTGAACAACATGAAACAAGGTTGTTTATCATTTTGTGTTCAAAGACAAAAACCTTGCAATTTTTTCTCAATTAAACTCAATGATATCTTAATATCATACTTTTATGAGTTAAGATCATATACGCCAGCACATTTAGGCTTATACAATTCTGGTTCGATATTTTTGTTTATTACATCCACTTTGCAATCCAATGTGACTCTATTGTGTATGAGTAACCTTTAAGGAAGCAAACAATGAGTAATCCCAACTCAACTCACAGGTGACAACAGATTTCGCTTTGATGATGAACTCGTGTCGTTGGTGATCGAATGTTGGGTGAGCGAGGAGTTGAGCCAACTCAGTGTTGTAGGCTTTGTTCAAGTCTCTGACGAAGACCAAAGGCTCCGAAGGCATGCCTTCTGTGGAGTTCTCAGTAAGACTCACAGTGCATTGGAAGATGTTGCATTCGGAGCGGGATTGCCAATAACTGAGCAGTGAAAACTTTTATCGACACTAGCAAAAAGTGGTACGATATGTTCTATGGTGGAAGAAAAGAACGAACATGAATCCCAAGCATCCTGACGTCTCGAAGCAGTTCCTGTAACAATATGACTGAGAAGAAACCGGAAAAGGTTTCTCATACAAGGGGTCGCTCAGCTGGTAAGGTTGCAAAGCTTTGAAGTAGCTGTGTTCCTGAAAACTTCCAGTTAATTTCCTTTTTAAATGACTCGGAAAAAAGTTTCTATGGCAAAAGCAACTGTTCTACTAGTATTTCTTCAAATCAGTTATCGAAAGCCTTGAAATTTATATTTAGTTCTGGTTTTCCTGAAAAAATTGAGTAAGGTTCATCGAAGTTTCACGCACAAAACCTTTCTTAAGAACGCGTCAATTAATAACAAACTGCTTCCGGATTATTCCCGATCAGCATTGCGGTTAGAACGATGTGGAACCTGATGATCACGAAGAGCAGAAACGCCGACATCTGCCAAAATGTTCTAATGATAAAACAGGATCAGCAAAACCACAAAACAAAGTTTCTTTTTAAACTTAAATGTCTAAAAAGCTGTAAGATGTTTCAAACAATAACGAACCGAAAAGTGATTGCAGTAGCTTGCATTTCTCAGAGTGTCATTGCTGCAAAAAAATTAATGAAAAACTTATAACTATCACCTATGTATTCCGAAAGAAAATATAATATATATGATATAATAATATTATATATATCGTTTCTGCATGTCGAGAGAGAATTTATCAATAAATTAACATGTTTATTATAAGAAAAGAATTTACATGTTCATTCTGAATAAGAAATTCACATGTTTTTTGAGGAAAAAAACTGAAACCGCCTATAACTCGACTTTTATGAACTTTTTGTGTGTGAGAGGAGATTTGATGATATGATCGAAATATCGAAGAAAAAAAACCATAGCAGCCATACATTATATGAGAAGCGTGATTTCAAGTGACAGGAATCGGCAAGGAGAAAGAAAGAAGGACGTGGATGTCTTTTCCTTTTCAAAAAAAAAAACTTTGGTTTTGATTAGAGAGTTTTGCCCAAGACACGGGATTAGGACCTTTTAGAACCTTCTCATCTCATCATGTTTGATGTACATTTTCACCGACTGCGACTGCAAACAATAAACAGCTAGAGCAAACATGGCGGACAAAGAATCAGCGTCTGGTTGACTCAAGACTCGCCTGAAGTCACGCATATTCTAGTTCTGAAATAAAGAAGACTTATGATAAGACAATTATTTTGAAAGCAAAAAAAGCAAATATACAGGGGCTTTCATTAGTACGCCAATGAGTTCATTAACATCTATCTTCGTAACGAGTGAAATGGTTAATTCCAGACTTGTCGCTTATGCAAAAAATTCGAGCAACGCATTCTTTCAAAATCAACGTGGGTCCTTGGCGTGCCTGAACACAATAAAACCCAAAAAAAGCTTGAAACACTTGCTGACTGTGACAATCCCCGTTCAATTCGCTTTCGTCAGATCGCCGATAGCATCCTGGAAAACATTTTCCATGAGAAAGAAGGCACGAAAGCTTGAGATCTAGGTCAATTCTGTTGTAAAAAGTCATCAATAGGGACCTTCACTCCAGGCCTTAACTAACAGTCTTTTTAGATTAAGAAATAGAATATGCGCGTCTTCAGGCCAATCTTGAGTCAACCAGACGCTGATTCTTTGTCCGCCTTGTTTGCTCTAGCTGTTTATTGTTTGCCGTCGCAGTCGGTGAAGATGTATCTCAAACATGATGAGATAAAAAAGTACTAGTTGTGTCTTGGCCACAACTTTTTTGTTGAATACGAAGTTATTCAACAAAAGAAAATACATTCACGTTGTTCATAAAAATACATTCACGTACATTCACATAAAGAAAATACATTCACGTTGTTCAGTCTGTCTTCTCGCCGATTCCTGCCACTTTAAATTACGCTTTTCATATGATGTGTGGCTGCTATGGTTTTTCTCTTGGGAATTTCGATCATATTATCAAATCTCTTCTTAAAACAAACAAATTCAGATAAGTCTACATATAGGCGGTTTTAGTTTTTTCTAATTAAAAAAATTCTTATTTTGAATATGTCTTGCTAAATTATCTCTCGACTCGAGACAGATATAGTATTCGGGGTAAACAGTTGATAAATACACAGGAGTAGGGCAACTTGTCCGGGAAATCAATCAGAAACTCTCTTTTTTCAGTGTCTCAATTCTTTGAAAACAATATGTGCTGAGCAAAGACTTAAGCTTAAAACTTGATATTTGGACAATAAAGGTTTCGAACTCATTATTGAAAAAACTCATGGCCTATTCGCGAATAGTCTTTTCATCTCAAAACTCCATCTTGGCTTGAGGCAGAGCTCATTGTGGTGGGAAGGATTGAATCGTGTGCAGGGTGGGTATGGCGAGGCGGGGCGATTTGACAGTCGAAGGTTCTGGATCTATGGATGTGGCTCCGAATGTTAATTTGTAGACTGTGCTTCCTCATCTCATTTCTCACCAAATTTATTCAAAGTAATGAAACTTTTATGCTTATTCAAAAATTAATTTACGGAATTTGTACTTTTTTGAGACTTGTAGCTTTTTTTCTTCGAGTAATGTGGTGTAATAGTGTACATTTTTCTTCCTTTCGAAGTGATCGAAATACATTGGCTATCTTTGTTCATGCAGTTGTTCTCAAGGGATTCAGAATACTAAAACAATTAAGAAGGGAAGTTTTCAAAAATTTTCAATCAATTTTAGCGTTTTCGTTCAACTAAAACGTATGTAGGAGGGCATGGGTTTTATCCTCACTAAAAAGGGCATGGGGTTAATCCTCACTAAAACGAGGGGCATGGGGTTGATCCTCACTGAAACGAGGGGCATGGGGTTGATCCTCACTAAAACGAGGGGCATGGGGTTGATCCTCACTAAAACGAGGGGCATGGGGTTGAACCTCACTAAAACGAGGGGCATGGGGTTGATCCTCACAAAAACGAGAAACCTTTGAGTTGAAACAAAATAAGGTTTGTTTTGCAGCTTTCGGTGCTGTGCAGCTCTACCCATAAAAGAGCATAACTCTAGTTTTTGTATGATTGCTTTATACCCGGAAACTTATGGAGCTTTAACATTCAAAAGACTACTTTTTTAGTGCATGATAAACGCAGCGCCCATTTCGTACTTTCTCCATTATCACCTAGATTTGCCGTGAAATGGCAATGAATTACGGTGTTTTTTGTGTCTACTTTTTGAACAAAGCAGTCACTTTCAAAAAAAGAATAAGCAACACGAAAACACCGTAATCCCTTCGCATTTCACGGCAATTCGTGGTGAGACTAAAGATAGCACGAAATTAGCGCTGCGTTTATCTTTCACCAGAAAAGTACTTTTTCGGACTTCATAACACTCACCGAAAGCCCTTGTCTTAATGAGAAAAAATACTAAAAACTGTAGCCGTATGCGAGTCACTGTTTTTTCACCGCTTCATGCGGATTTCAGTGCTCTTTTCGGACATCAAACAGATACCTTCAAGCATCCTGAAAAGAAAATCAATCAATGATACATTTGCCAAAACACGATGATTAAACGCATGTGAAAAAGTTTGTCTACGAGGACAAAACTAACCGTCTCTTTCTTACCTGGAGCAAGTCCGCTACCATGAAATTACTTATAAAAAACCTTAAATTGTTTTATTGTTGAAAATATGTGAACTTGTAAGCCCTTTATTCTTTCAAACTTGAATATTTTTCTGGTTTTTACGCCGATAATTTAAATTCGCTTTTTTTTGCGATTGAACTTACTGAAAAAATCGGCTCTCAGAGAGCCTGAAATCAAGCACAAATAATAACGACACAACAAAAAAACTTATCCAATGTGGCAACAAGATAGCGAAAGAAGATGTCATAGAAAATGGGGAGTCGAGGTCTGCCACCAGAATGACTCTTCCTTCGTCAAAGAAAACACACGCGGGTTAAGGAGAACATCAGCATGCCTCAAGTTATATAATTCCAAAGTAGTAATACAAAAATAGGCTTACTGGCTAGGAACTGACCTTCAACTAGGAACTGACCTTAGTGAACGTTTTTTTTATTAAAAAAATTATTTTGCCCAAAAGCCCGAACTGTGGATGGAATCTATAGTACTCTTCTTCACTCCCACCTCCAGCCGAGTACGCCCGAACCGAAGTTAAAACGTACAGGCCTAATTAGATTGAACCATGTGAGTGTTGAATCTATATGCTCATTAAAAAGGTTACGTTTTCCCATCGTTTTTTTAATAGTTATTTTTCTTCATAACCTGTTTTTTCTTCTATTTTGTTGCTCACGAGCAAATGACTTTAATCACCAAAAACGGGTTTGAGGTAACAAAAAAACATCTTAAGAATAGAGATAGAGCTTCAAGAAAAAGAGTATTTACCGTCATCTTCTGTGAATCGCTGCTGACCTAAATCTTCGTTCCAGCAGACGTGTCTTTGTTTTCTTCTCCACCTTTTTCCTCGCATGATGATCTAGCGCCCGTCAGAAGTTCTTCGACGACTCTGAAACGTACAGCAACCAGAAAAAAGCATAACAGTGACAGCTCACCAGAGGTTCACTGATTTCGTTACACATTCTTCGTTTTTTTTTTGCGCGTTCACCGGTCTCCCTTCCAATTTTTTCTCTCCAACACTTTGCATTTTTCACGCTTCTCTTCACTTCGTCCTCTCCTCATTCACAACCTCTCGTCTTCCCCTGCTTTAGAAATGCCGCTTCTTCTCTCATTATTCTAGGAACCGCTGTTTCACTTATAATTTTTTTCTGATGAAAATGGGTTACTAATTTCGGAGTTTCATTGAATGAAACTTTCGAGATGATCGATGTCTGTATTACCAACAAAAAAAACGCCTGAGTCTCCGCCTGAGTCGCACTCAGCCTAGCCGCATATACTTCTTTTCCCAAGGTTCAATCCTTCGTTTGATCTACTTGATCATCAGGTGGCCAGAAGCTGATCAACGGGGCTGATACAAACTATGTCATCTCTTTAGCCGAGAGCACATGCGCTACCAGTACTACCCTCCGATCACATTCCTTCTATGTGAGATTGTTATATGTTTGAGGTCACTTCTTCCTCTCATCCATTTAACGGTCACTTCTTCCTCTTATCAATTTTCCGCACTGGCTGGAGTCGGAGTAAGGTCCACTGTACGGCTTATAGCGCTCCAGTAACATCTATTCACTGCGTTTTCCGGTAGAAGTCTTGAAAAGCGCAGGTCTTGGTTGAGCGCATCCATGTCTTGTGTTCGGTTTGTCTCCAGGGTGTTTCTTACCACCCGCATAATTGTTCTCGAGCGCATAGATTTCCAGAATTTAGAAGAGTTTGGAATTGTTTTCTTCAAAAATTTGAAATTTTCTCAAGTAAAAAACAAAAATTTCTTCTTTCGATTGCATAGATTTTAATGTTTTTCGGACTTTTTGAAGAACGCATAAATTGTTTTTTACCCGTAGTGCGGGTGAAAGAAACACCCTGTTTGCCTCGCGGGCGTTCCAACGTTTTCCCGATCAACCGCAACGACGGATGGAGATCAATTCTATGCGATATTCGAAAAATTATGAACACATGCCTCAGTTCCTTTCACTCAGAAAAAATCAGTACGACCTTCATGCCCTTCAAGATAACTTTAAACAATAACTGACCTATACAAAATGAAATTAAACACTCAGAAGTTTTGAATTGGAAACATTACGGTTATTTATTCGTTCTTTAAGCAGTAAATGTTCTTTGAGCAATCTAATGTGCAGGACAGCGAATCTCGAAGAAAGAGAATCCACTATTAATTGATCTCTCATACGTGCGCACTGAGTGGTTGCAATCGATATAGCTCTGTCTATATTATCTGACCCTGTCCAAAATACTCTCATCATGCCTCCTCCCTCTACAAGCGCTGTACTATCTCAACATTCTGCCGATATCAAATTGTTGATTGAAACAATTAACCGCCAAAGTGACCAAATTACTCAACTTCTAACTGCCGTGAATTCAATGATGAACTCCTTCGCCACAATGGTTCCTCTTCTCTCTCAACCACAGTCGACTTTTCCAAATCCAGTTTTCGCTCCTGTTTCTCAACCTGATCTGATCGCCTACGATGCTGTGAGAAGAGTGCTCCAAGAAGACAGGCCCATACTCGAAGAAAAAGCTCATAACATCGTCTTCGTCGGTCTTTCTGAAAAAGAAAACGACATGGAAACGGATGCCTCTGATGGGAACTTCCTTGTCGCCCTCGTCTCCGAACTCGGACTTCCAACTCTCTCTGCTGCGCTCAAGGACAAGTCCATCACTCATCGCCGATATGGAAATCCAAACAGCAAACGGAGAATTCTGAAAGTGCACCTACCGGTCCCATCTCTTCGTACAGAAATGCTTCGGAAAATCAGATCTCTTCGTCCCAACACGCTCCGGCAACACCCTCGGGCCTACGCTCGCGAAGATTTGACTCGGGAAGGACTTCAGCTTGAAAGAGACTGCAAAAGGACCGTTCGAGAAAGAAACGACAAAGCTGGAGCAGTCGAATGGGGAGTCCAAGGTACTAGAATTGTTCATTTTTCTCATCCACGTCCTTTTCACATGCGTGAGAACAGTTCTCTGGGACGGGAAGACAAATAGGATATCGATGATGCTGGTGTTAGTGAGCCTTTAAAGTTCGATTTATCAGTACATTTGGTCAATGATCCTCTTCTATTTTATTACTGCAATTGTCGCTCTATTCGTAACAAATTGTACGAACTACAATTTCTTCTATCTTCTTCTCTGTACAAAAGTGTCTGTTTATCAGAGACTTGGATGCTTGATTCTGATTCCGATTTGCTATTACTCTCAGGTCAACCTTATTCCTTATTTAGATCAGATCGGAAATGTGCTGCCAGTAATAGAGGCGGTGGAGTAGCTATTCTATCAGCGTCCATTTTATGTCCATTTCTCGTATCTTCTTTCTCTTGTTATGAATGTGAAGCCGTTACTATTGAGCTTTCTGTCAATTCTCTCTACCCTCGAGTACGCCTAATGTGCGTTTACCGATCTCCGAGTGCTAGCGATTCAATTATAGCACCATTGATGGAATTTATCGCGTCTAATAAATGCTCGAACGTTCCTTTAATAGTTGTAGGGGACATGAACATGCCGTGTATCGACTGGGAAAACTTGACGTCTTCAAATGATTTATCAGCTTCTCAATTTCTCGCTTTTTCTTGTGATAATCATTTTATTCAATCGGTTCACTACCCGACACGTGGTAACAATATCCTCGATCTACTTCTATGTGATTACCCAGTTATTTCTTCGTGCAATGTCATAGCCCCGTTTACTCCAAGTTGTGACCACAATGCCATATCGTTTAGTATTTCACATTCTACAAATCCTGATCCCGAAAGTCAGCCAATTAGAATATTTTCTAAAGCTGATTGGTCTAGTATCGAAATGTCGATATATCTACATGACTGGACTCTCGCTCTATCTTGTTTAGACATTAATCAAGCATATGCATATACGTGCGATTATCTTTGTAGTTTGATTGACCAATACGTTCCTAACGCATTGCCTGCCCCCCTGATAAGTCGTTATCCTTACCAACTACAGAAGCTGTTCAAGAAACAACAAGAAGTTTCTGCTAGAGCTCCTCACTCTGAATATTGTAGAAAGGTTTCGAAAGAATTTTCCGATAAATTATATGCCTTTGAGACATCTAAAGAAGCATCACTTGTGTTAAGAGAAAATCGCAATAAATTCTTTTCGTATTGTAAGAGCCGATTCAAAAATTTCGAAGAATCGTATAATGTTTCTGATAACAACAATGTAGCAATAACTGATACTTCAGTGAAAGCCGAGATGTTCTCCTCTTACTTTTCTTCCGTTTATTCCATTCCTTCACAAAATGTATTACCGGCTCCTTATGTTCGAAGCAATTTATCGAACCTCGATTCCATTGATGACTCCATGATACTGAAAGCTATTTCGCAACTCGAGAATAAGGCTAACACTTCTCCCGATCTTATTCCAAACATTTTTATCAAGAAATGTAAATTTGCTATTTTAGCGCCTCTCAGAATTATTTTCAATAACTGCATTACAACCGGACAAATACCTGATTCATGGAAGTTCGCGATTGTCAAACCCATTCCTAAAGTTAGAGGATCGTCGAGTCCTTCCAACTATAGACCCATTTTTCTAACGTGCTCTTTGTCCAAAGTTTTCGAAAAAATTATAGCGAATTTCTTATACATGTGTATTGAGAATAATGATCTACTGTCCCAATTCCAATGCGGGTTTCGATCTAAGCGTTCAACCATAACCTCACTCGCTGAATCACATTCCTTCATGATAAACCATCTAATTCAACGATCTCCTGTCGACGTTATATTTCTTGACATTTCCAAGGCTTTCGATTGCGTTGATCATAGATTTTTAACATATAAGCTTAAATGTTTAGGTATCAGCGAGTCCATTGTTAAATTGATTACTGGCTTTCTAGACAATCGTAAACAATCTGTATCTTTAAATGGCGTATATTCTCAACCCGCAGCAGTATCCAGTGGAGTTCCACAAGGCTCTTCTATTGGCCCTTTATTGTTTCTGCTGTTCATTGACGATATTAAAAAAGTTATTCCTACGACGATTCGATATAGCATTTTTGCCGACGATCTAAAGTTGTATGCCGAAGTTCCATCACGTCACAGTGACTTGCAGTTAGCCATTAACAACATTTGCGACTGGTGTATTGAATGGAACTTAACCTTATCTCCTACTAAATGTACTGTTTTGCACCTTGGTAAACAACCTGTTGAGCTCAATTATGAAATCAATAATTCTATCCTGAGCAAATCTTCTTCTGTTAAAGATTTAGGTATAACGATTGATGGTAATATGAGTTACAAGCTTCATATAGAGATTATCTGCAAAAAAGCTTCTTCTCTAGCTAATATGATCCTCAGAGCATTTAAATCTAAATCCCATTCTCTCCTCATGCAGTCATTCAATGTTTATGTTCGTCCGATACTCGAGTATGGTACGGAAATTTGGTCTCCTGTCTCCAAACAACTAGTCAATGATATTGAATATGTGCAGCGTAATTACACTAGAAGGGTTTTCTATAGATGTGGCCTTGGCAATGCTTCCTATCCCGAAAGATTGAAATTTCTCGGTACTGAATCGCTTGAACTCCGTCGCACTATAAGAGATCTTTGTTTTCTCCATAAGAGCCTTCATTCCAACTTATCCATAGACACCTCTCATTTGTATACACTTAATCCTCATCAGTACAATACACGGCATGGTCACCAATTGAACATTAGACTTCCCGCTCTCTATCCTGCTAGATTTTCTACTTTTGTATCTAGATCGATTTCTATATGGGAATGCCTTCCTAGTGAATTCAAGTCTTTGCAAAACTCAGCTCTATTTAAAGAAAAAATTAAACGTATTGTCACCAGCATCAGTGCTTAAATTAATTTCCTTTCTGTTCGATTATATATCATAGTCCACGCTCTAATTTGTCGTATTGACTTCGTGATATTGTTTATAATGTTGCGTGGAACAATAAATGAAATGAAATGAAATGAAAGCTGGAGCTGCTAAAGGAGAGGGGGGGATCTTACTATGCGATATTAAAATAACTTTTCTGGTGTAAATCTAAGGAACGAAGAAACAGAAAAAACTGGTAAAAAAGGATAGAAAACAATGCTACACGAGTGCTTCAGTTCGATAGCCTTTGCTTTGTGAACAATCACACTTATCCTGTTGTTGGTTAGGGGATTCATTGACTTATATTGTCCACAAGAGGGTGAGCGAGGCGCAGTTAGAGTGTGGAAGAAAAAATTACTTAAATGTTTTCTCGTATGGCTGACTATAGACAATGAGGCGAAAACGTCACACTGTGAAACGTGGATGACTTACCGTGAATGATAGGGAAGCGAAGGGTAGAGCAGACCATTCTGTCATTCTCTGCGAACGTTTCGTGAAATTGGCACTGATGACTGATAATTCGTTCTTATTAAAGTTTTATGTGTGAAACAAAGCAGTCTTACATTCTGACCCTTCAGTGGTCATGCGCTCGATCTAAAATTAAGAGCTGGTTGAATTCGATCCCGCTCCGTTGACGACTGGTCTTTGTGCATGCATTAGTTATGCCATGGCCCGAATTTCACGTTACTTTTTTCACACAGTTATTCGAATCACACACTATTTGGCCCTCAGTAATTTACGAGGCAACTCGATCCTCAAAATTTTCTCAAGGGCCTTCTCGTGCCTCATTTCATTGACAAAGTTAGCTTAAACTTCTTCTCATAAAGCTACTCAAACCTCAAGAAAGCTACCTGAGCTGCAACTCATTCGCAAACGCTAGTTGAGCCTCAACTTTGTTTCACAAGGTTGCTTGAGCTTCAACTACTTTTCACAGAGCTATTTGAGCTTTGAATTAAAAAAGATCATTATTTCTCAAGTGTGGCTATTCCGTATACCAAACTGCGCTACGTCGTTCAGGTGAATTATATTGTGAAACTGAGGGTTTGAAGTCTAAAGTTAGGATATACATTTTTCAATAAGTTGCAGGAGTTTAAACAGTAGCAGCACGCTTACCGTCGTTAAAAATAATTTTGAAATTTTCATGAAGTTCTGTTATATAAGCGTGAATATGATGCTGCGAAAGAATGATTTCTCTCTCTTTCTTGTTCTCGCTCTTTCGCTCTCTCGAATGAAGTTCAAAAGTATGTGTATCGTTTTTTTTTGAGAGGAAAACGTTCACAAGACACTGGAGAAATTTTCCGAGGCAGGTAAAACACTCCGATGAGATCTCTTACGTCGATAATAAAAACCCAAGTAATCCCGAAGTCATAAACTCTGCCAGCTTAACCACCCGTATTACGGCCACAAAAGTGATGAGAGATTTTATCGGAATAAAAAGCTCCAAGACGTCTGGCCCAAATGATTTATTCACGAACCTGTTGAATTTTAATAAGTCCCGAGAAACTGCTGCAGTATAGCTGACTGATTTCTTCAACGCGATAGTCGAAGCAGGACGAGCTCCTACAGTGAGAGTCCGCGGGTTTTAGTGTGGTGTCCCCTGTCTTGTGGCCCCGAACCAGAACATGAAGGATTGACACGTTTATTAGATTAAGACGTCGTAACATGGATACCGAGAATAATTATATTAACGTTATGTTGTAGAATAATAGAAGTGACATTAACATTACGTTGTAGAATATTAGGTGCGACAATGACAATGGGGGATTATCACGTTACGAGCAAAGTGCCTAGGTAAGAGGGGTGGGGGTGAGCGACCGGGCCCGGTCTCCTCCTTCCTTCTAGCAAAGGGGCGTATTTATATGTAGCGCCCGGCACGAAGGCGTGGTCTATGTTCACAGTTATAATAGGGAAGCGGGATTAACAATACAGAGCTACCAGATATTCACACCTCCAACCTTTACCCCAGGTCCGTCCTCGGACCGAAAAAAAATTAAGAATAGTTTTAGTTCTACCTTAAATGCTATTTCTACAAAACGGTAAGGCCGAGGATTTTAAACGGCATGCATCTAATTGAAGTCTTGTGAAAAAGAAACAATCGAAACAAATGCATAAATCAAGTAAATTGGTTAAACCATGGATATATTTTATTTTATCTACATTTTTCTATGCAAAAACAGTTTCCAGAGAATTAATTAGCAACTCATAAAGCGTGACATGATAAGCATCACGTAAACAGAGGACAATTAAATATATACATATATATATATATACATATATATATATATATATATATACATATATATATATATATATATGCCACCAAAGAAAGACTATCTTCTTCTGCCGTCCTTTACTTGCTGTGTCCGTTGTTTTTTTTCTCCATCTTCTTCGTATCCTTTTCCCGAATTAGGCCTCGCTGCCCCTTCGATCTTGTCCCGAGATTTGTCTCTTCCGAGTCCACCCACCGCTTTTACGACTGCTCCCTGCAATCAAGACCGAGAAGTATATGTTCTCTCCTTTTTGTTTTTGTGTGTTTTTTTTTGTTTTTTTTTTCTTTTAAATTTATTATTATTATTCTTATTTATTTTTTTTTTTTATTTTTTTTTTTAAATAGAATGATACCAACCTTTTCTTCCCTCTTTTTTTTTTTTCGACGCTTCTTCTTTTTTTTTGAAGTCCTCGATCTCGCACTTTTGCCTTTCGTTTTCACGTTTGGAGTCCTCGACGCTTGACCAATTGTTCTGCAATTAGAATCAAGAAGTGTCTCTCAATGGAACGATATACATATATGTAAAACAACCTCTAAAAAAAATTAGTATTATTGTTATTATTATTATTATTGTTATTTTTTCTTTTATTTTTTTTTTTTTGGATTAGATATGAAAAACGTCTTATTTGAATTAGCTGACTTTCCCGATCGCCCCTCCTTTCCGCCGTAGAGTTCACCAACTGCCCTGACGTTGATCTAGCATCGGGTCTCTGAACAAGTACATAGCTTTTAGTATGCCCACTTCATTTACTGCCTGTTCGAATGTGACTATGTAGTTGCGATTTGAAAGGTTAAACTTACTCTTCTTTTTTTTTGAAAGGGTGACTTCTATGAAACCCGCCGAATACTCACCTGATCTCATAGGTTCAGTTGCTGGGATTCTACGACCGTTCCATGCCTTGCTGCGTACCTCACGACCTCATACCAGATCGCGAGATCGAGGAGCGTCTTCTGGTGGCCGACCACTATGAGGGTGTCCCTCGCTCTTGTCAGTGCCACGTTGACCCTGGCTTCGTCACTTATGAATTTCGACTCCCTTTTTAGAGGCATCGGTGTAAGCTCGGTAGGTTACTCCCAAGGCCATGGAGTCCTCCATGCACGTGGTAGTTCTTACTACATTACGATCATATCCCCTAGCCTTTCCGAATCTGTCATCGATGTCTTCTTGCTCTTCTTTGCTCAACGGTTGAGCAAACGTTATGGGTTTGACCGGTGGAGGCCATGTGTAGCCCTGTACTGCCTCCCGGTACTCTTTTTCTTTTCCTGCTCTTGGTGGTTCGATCGTGCAAAAACCTGAGGATTTTGGTGGCCTGCCGTATGCCCAGACAATCTCGCCTTCATTAGGAGGATTGGCCTCTTCTCCATTTCTGTCCACGAAGTCCCTCGGCCTGATGTTAGCTATATTCCTGCTCCCACTTCGCAGCATAGTAATTCTCTTTGAAGCTCTTTTGCCCATTACCACTTCCATGATGTGTGCCATCTTTTTCGAAAAGGATCCCATGGCGACGGGCACTGCTAGTTCTGCCACCCAGGGCAGCATGGTTTGTTCCGCGAGGATGTCTGGGTTTAGCTCGGGTACGTATTTGTTCATTTTACCCGGGTTTCTAAGCGCGACTTTGTATACATAAAATAGGTCATCGTAAGCCATTTTTGACAAGTCGATGTTCGGTCTGCCCGTAATTCCCGATATGGTCAGGGCGTCTATATATATATATCTCAGGTCTGGTCGATCCGGTGCGAACACTTCGTAGTGGACCGCTTCCAGAACCGGCCTTCCGTTCAAAGCGTCTCCGCAATGTCTATACAATACTGGGCTTAAACCCTCGATTACTTCGGGCGTGAGCATTGTTCGACTGTCCTTCTCACCCTGTTTCTTTCCTTGAGGCCTTGGCGTTCGCGGCTCCATCAATTCTTTCGTCGTGTTACGGAAGAGTTCGACCGTCTTAAGCGTGATCAAGGAAGCACTCGGGGCTTTGTCATTTCGTGACGTCCCGTGCTCTTTTCTAGGCGCCTGAATCTTTTTCCTATCCGCGTCGATGTAGGGGTTATTTGCTCTCGCGTTTTCCCAGTAAGCCTTTTCCACTTCCGGATCTACGTGCGGCATCGTGTAGATGGCTGGCTGTGGCTCAGTTCTCTCGTCTAGCATGTGACGAAAGGGGTGTGTCTGTGGCAGCGATTTTTTTTTCTTCAGATAAGGACATCTCGGCCATCTGGAGAATGTTCTCAAAGATGGGCTCGTCCAGCCCGTACTGGGGATTACGGTGATTTATTTCTTCCGATAATGGTGACCTCAGAATGAGGTCGCCAACCGGTGTGAGGGAAGCAACCGGCGGAGCGGTGCCGAGGCCTGAGATGACGTCCGTGTTTGGGGGGGGGAGGGTTAAATTGTTCCAACAACGGTGTCCCGTGAACGGGGGCACCAGCTGGGGTGGGGGTTCTGACGACTTCGGCCTCTTCTGCGTTTAGGGGGGAGGAGTTAGACAGTTCCAACAACGGTGTCCCGTGAACGGGGGCACCAGCTGGGGTGGGGGTTCTGACGACTTCGGCCTCTTCTGCGTTTAGGGGGGGGGGAGTTAGACAGTTCCAACAACGGTGTCCCGTGAACGGGGGCACCAGCTGGGGTGGGGGTTCTGACGACTTCGGCCTCTTCTGCGTTTAGGGGGGAGGAGTTAGACAGTTCCAACAACGGTGTCCCGTGAACGGGGGCACCAGCTGGGGTGGGGGTTCTGACGACTTCGGCATCTTCTGACGCCGGTCGTTCGTGGTCGGGCGGGATCGACCTCCTGGGTTTTTTTGCCGGTGGTGGTTTCCCTCTTATCGCTTGTCTTGGCATGCTCGCTCACTTAATCAATGCTGGCGTTTTTGCTTCTTTTTTTTTTGACGTGAGGTTACTCGACAAATTCTCGCCGCGCGCGAACATATAGGATTTGCGAAACCAATCAAGAAAACGCTAATACGAACATCAACGTGATGATGAGCTTGCGACATTTAATCTACCACGTTATAAAGACGGCGTGTCCGTTACTCGGAGCTCGAAACAGATCAATGCTCGATTGTCGGAAGCCTTTCGCAACAATAGGATGGAATTTGGCAATCGAAAGGGAGGGAAGTGACTATTCTTTATGAGAAGACCAGACCTATTTTGTTGAGAAGCAAACAAAATGTGAGAATACTGATTTCCGTGTTGGGAAGCATAATGATTGAAGAATATAAGGTCCCGTTTAATTCTTAAAACTTTCTTAGATTTCCACCATCGCGGTTAGAAACATTTAGGGGTGTAGAACGTGGGCATTGTAAGCGAATAATTCTGGGAAGTGCAAAGTACGTTTCTAGCTAGAAACTGAAGACGTTCATTGATAAGACTAGGAAATAATAATCGGCCGAAACGAATTCCTAAGGACTCCGAGAGGACTGAATAAGACTGTGAGAGGGATTTATTAATAGGTATTGCTTACGTTCGTTGAGAGAGAAAGGCGGACGAGAATTTGGTAAAATTTTTTTTGAAAGCGAATGAAGATGATTTATGAAGATGTATGTATATTAATAGGAACAGTATCAACCGACTTACTGTAATCAACGAAAATAGTTTTTAAAAAAAATTTTTTAGAAAAAAAAGCCAACTGATCAAGTGTTTGATGCCATTTTGAAAGAGACATTGGGAGAATTGATGAGCAAGCCCTTTGGAAAGAAATACGTGGGTATCGATCACGTTTTAGAAGTAACTACTTTTCGAGAAATTGCCAAAAAAATCACGATACGCACATGCATATTAAATGGCGGGAATTGCATTTACATGAACATGACGACGTGTAAATGAAAGAATAACGTTGTATGATTAGTCGCTTAATTGATTTCCTTTCGCGCGTTAGTAATGATTGATATGACTGGATTTTTTTTTTAGCGCTGGTGTAATTGAGAGGCGATTCCGAAACAATAACTGATGAGAGTGTGGTGTGAATTGTTGATCTTATAGGACAAAGAAGAGAAAAGAGGCTAAGGAGAAGAGAAAAGCAAGGCTGGGGAAATCATACACCATGATATAAGCGAGGGTTTATATGGGATAATTGGCAAAGTAGGATATATTACAGTTCAAAATGAAAATAAGAATGTATACATACATATACATTGCCACATATACATACGAATATACATATACGCATAAACATATACACGTACGCATGTACATACACATATATAATATATACACTCATATCCATATATATTTTAGGGAGAAGTCGTTCCGAAAAGCATGAGAAGAATGCGCAAATCACAGATAACGGAAGGACATGAGCATAGTAAATATAAGAATGCATAAACGAAGTGAATTGCGAGCACATGATATGATATAATTCGTCGAGCGCAGAAGCAAGAGAGCGCTCTTATGATCATCAAAGTTCAAAGATAGACAAGAGTTACAGAAAAATTTACGGGAGAACATGAGCATAATGAGTATATAAAAAAAAAGTGCATGCACGAAATGAATTGTGAGCATCACATATTATGATGTAATTCATGGAGCGCAGAAGCAAGAGAGCGCTCTTGTGATCATCAAAGTTCAAAGATAGACAAGAATCACAGAGGAATTAACGGAAGAACATGAGAATAATGAGTTTAAAAAAAAGCATACATGAAATGTATTGCGAGCACCACATGATATGATATGATTCATCGAAGGTAAATTAATTCATAGAGCACGGAAGCAAAAAGAAAGAGAAAAAAAATGAATAAAATAAAACACAAAAACAAAAATCTTATGTTCTGATTATTAAGTACCTATTCCTGGGCGTTTCTATATGTGGTATTGTTAGCTTTTTGGAAAAGCCTATTTTTGTAGTATAGTTCTTGAGGAAAACCCTAGATCCTACCTGAAATACATTTTCTCTGACGTGTTTATAGTATATTCACGCTCGGAAAGGAAATTTGCGGTGGCCAACTTGCCTGGTCCTGTGAACTACGCATTGTGAATCCGTCAGTATTTTCCTTAAACCTTTCGAAGCTACGATCATAAAACGACATATTCCGCCAAGTTCTTCTATTGGGTGTTTTCGGGGCTTCTAATTGTTCTGGTATATTGCCTTCTACTCTTGGGACGTTTTCGATGGTAATAGACGTAAATGGTTGTCCGTGGTTGTGTTGAAACGTTGTTTTTCCCATATCTTCTTGGTTGGGGCCTTGGCTTCGTGTTTTTAGCCTTTGAAATACACCCCACGCGGCTGGATATCTGATGGCTATGGCCCATTTCATTATTGCTGCGGCTAATGTTAAGGAGGAGTAGAGGCAGCATACCCTAGTCCATAAGTTTTCCCACGAAAAATTGAAGAATACTGACAGTGGATTTGTAGCCGTCGTTCCTGACCCGTAGTGTTCTGTTCCTCCCTCGGAGTGGTCGGTGTTCGCTTCGAGCATGGCTGCCCTGGTTGAGAACGCCTGCCACATCTCGCTACTACGATGCTCCTGTAATAATTCCGTAAGGTTCGTTAAGACTAGGTTGTGGAATAGAGTAATGCTACTGGTTGTGGTTTTAAAATATGAAGGTATAAATGTGTTTAACGACGTAATTCTCTGGTTTGAAAGACGACTTACTGTACCCATGACGCTGTCCCATTGCCAGATGCCGTACCCTACTGCGAACTGAAATGGTGCTACTTCTGCGCAAGGAACCTTGTCTGCGTGACTCGTTATTATTAGCGATTTGGGTTCGACAAAGGTGATCCATGGTTTCTCGTTTGGCACTGACACCGCCACTTGGGGTCGTGAGTAGCAGGTCTGGTTTGCTTTGAGCAGCTTGTAAGAAGATTCTTGAATAGGGATACATGGAGTAGTTTTTACTATGTTCTTACCTACGTAGGCCGCCTTAATATCCGACTGGTTTAGCAGGAGTCGCATTGCTAAAGTCGGGTTAGCAGCCACCGACGGGATAAGGGTGGCGGTCAGCGAGTTTAGAGAGCTGCATAGGCGGCGTGTAGCATGTTCAAACATGATACTCATGTACGTTCTTACGCTAATTTCCACTGCTTGCAACTGGGCTGCCAATTGATTCGTGGTGGGAACTCCTGCTACTACGTCTCTTTTAGGTCTAGGGTAAGTTACCAGTATGCCGTATTCTTGGTCAGTCAACGTGAAGGCTAAGCCGCAGTCTGATATTGCTGGGCTGCGTTGAGACCACGATAGCGCAAACTCATGATTCTCGCTCAGCCACACGTTACCCGCTCTAGACCCTTTGATGTCTCCTAAAAATGTAAACTGACATTTCTGTTTTGCTTCTGCTTTCCAAAGCATGACTCGACCGTCTTCAAGTGTACATTCTCCGTCGGCGTAGTTACATCCGCTTATGTCGCCAGCCGGACTATCTGGCTTCGTATCGCCGTGTCGGGCGTATACCGTTGTCTGAAAGGTTAGACATTCATGAAATGAGATGGTTCGTTCCCCGGCCCAACATCCTATTGGGCCCCATTCCCATTCTACGTCTCTCGCGTTTTCCGTTTTAGCTAGTTTTCCTTGAACCCTAAGCACGCCGTAAGTGCATTTGTTGAACCTTATCATTTGCCTACACTCTTCAGCGGAGACCGTGACTAGTTTACGACTTTCCTCTTTAGACCTATACCCAAAAAACGACACAGCATATTTAAGCTCGTGCCGTGATATCTGGCACACATGCGCTTGCGATTCGTATCTTACCGTGTTGGGTCGCCATACTGACAAACTGAGTGCGACCGGTGTCGCGTTTGACACCGTTGATAGGAAGCTGCAGTTGAAGGTGGTCGGCAGGGCCCAGAAAGACTGAGGTGTGCCCCGAGGGCACATCCATATAAGGCTAGGTACACCTCCCGCGAGTCCGGAAGCGGGCAATATAACGGTCATTGCCAGGCCTTTAATTAAGTGTACGTGCCTAGTTGCTTTCCTCAGGATTATTAAGAGGAGAAGCATGATAGTTTTGAAAATAATCCAACCGTGAACAGAACGGAAAGCCCTGATTGGTTGATGCGCTCCCCTGGCAGGGAACGCTGTTTCACCCGTGCTTGCCTCTGCTCCCTGGCAACAAAGCACAGATGCCGCAATTGTGAGCATTAATGCTGTGCTCAATGAGGTTCCCGGTGATCTTCTGCCCTGTGACAATTGGTTATTCCTGGCTAGCAAGGCTGCAGTCCTCGCCTTTTCTTGCTCTAGGGCAATACTCTGGTGCTGCAACTGACCCGTTACTATTTCTAATGTCTCATTGGCTTTCGCGACCGCTTCTTGTAAACTTTTTGATCCAACTTCGTTGTTTTCTACCATAAGTGCTTGGGATCTAGGCTGTCTCGAGTATTTGTCTCTCTGATATCCTACGTTTTCTCTGTCGAACCTAATCGTCCTAGGCCCTTCGTTGCTTCTTTCATACCTGTCATTCCGGGGATCCTCGTATGCATTTCTGGCGTTTGACCTGTCATATCCGCCCAACTGCCTTTGTCCGTATCTCTGTTGCGGTTGCGAGTACTGAAACTGGGGTTCGTTGTTATATCTTACCCTGTTGTACCGGTCGTTCCTGTTGTACGAAGAGTTCCATCCTCCGCCACCGTTCCTCGGGTTCCATGCTGCTACCCTTGCTGTGCTCACTGCACAATCTCTGGACATATGACCTCTCTGCCCACACCTGTAACAGATCACGGTAAGAGTGGGGCCTTTTCTATTAGGCAGGGCCGGGTTTTGTAGGGATTGTGCAGCCATCACGTCAGGTTCGGTAACTCTTGTGACCGGGAAGATTGTCATGGCTGAGGTTGCGTCTTGTAATAGGCTCTCGTAGGTCCTGGCTTTTGTGATTGCTTCGGTGGCCGACGCCGGCGAAGCTGCCTGAACATAAAAACGCAACGCCGGTTTTAAGCGATGTTGGAACTCCTCAAGGAACCTCTGGTTCACTACTTCCTCTGACTTACCAATGCAAAAGCCCCTGACTAGCTTCATCAATCTAACAGAGAAATTCTGCACTGATTCACTCAACTCCTGAGTGCAACCCGCCAGCCTCTGTCGTGCTAGATTTAGCAGGTCTGGGGAAGTTACTACCGCTTTTACCGCCTCAACAACTGCCGTGTAGTCTTTGATCTGTTCTATGGATAGGGTCGAAATGGCGTCTCTAGCCCTACCGTCCAAGTGACCTATTAGCTGGGCTGCTTTTTGCGCCTCGTTTAGGGTTGATGGAGACATTCTTATCAAGTCCTCAAACCTTCGAATCCAAGCTGTCCAGTCTAGCTCATCTTCTCCCGTGAAAAGGGGTAACGACCTCGACCCGTCATTTTTCCCGAACGCGTCTAATGCTTTGACCACGGGTAGTTGGTCGTCCAGCCTTTTTGACACTTGAAGCACACACTGGTTCACTTGGCTAGATATGTCCCTTCTTATGGCTAGTTCCCTCTCCTCAATCTTTGACAATACCGCTTCTATCGGATCTATATCATCCTGAAGTCTTATTCGTGACATATTTGTAACTAGACTACCTGGGCTTTTGCTTCCCGCGTCCTCTAGTTGTGCCTCTTCGCTGCCTCCATTTCTGCGACCTGGTGTCTCTAACGATTGCGACCGACAGCTACTCCCG
Organism: Allodiplogaster pararmata; assembly: GCA_964056735.1. Lineage (NCBI taxonomy): Eukaryota > Metazoa > Nematoda > Chromadorea > Rhabditida > Diplogasteridae > Allodiplogaster > Allodiplogaster pararmata. The sequence goes on from OZ057406.1 coordinate 12,108,395, forward strand.
CCTGTACCCCTCTCTCCGGAGTCGATCGTCTGCTGGATCGCGGCGGTGATTGGTGAAATTGGAGGGTTTTGCATACTAAACCTGTTATTTACTGATCGTCCGAAGGAGGGTCCGAAAGAACCCTCCCCTGACTGGGGGCTCTCCGTCGGCGTCTCGTTCGTGTCCGGCGGTCGTCCTTGGATGTTCTCGAGGCTTCTGCCACTTCGCAGCTTCATCGCTTCCTGAAAACGGAAGCTGTTTACTTTGAGCCTGATTAAAGGGAACAATGACGATCAGTCATCCAGGGATGTGGGAGGGGCCTGCAGCCTCTCCCTGCTCGAGAGTGAGAGAGAATAGGAGAGAGAGAGAAAAGGGGTGAGAGCGTTATGCCTGCCGATGGGATGAGATAGATGTATTGGGAGAACTGTCCGTGGCTCACTTAAGATTTCTGCGCTGATAAAATTCTTCTTTGTCTCCCGTTTCCTCTGATAAAATTCCTCTCTAACCTTTGGAATGCTTTTTAGTCTGGGATGTGTTTAGTACTTTTGAAAACTACTGGTTGGAATGTGGCATTTATCGGGGACTTTTTTGAAATAATCTCACAGCTGAATCATTCCCAGACCGCAAAAGCCCCCTTTTTTTTTTTTCTAAAATCTTTCTAACTTACTTCAGATTTAATGGTAGAAATGGGATCTCAGAGCGACTCCTTTAAAAATAACATGGTGAAAAGAGACAGAGACGATTCTCAAAACAAAAGCCTTTTAGACTGGAATGTCGCTTCCTTCGTCAGATCACGGATCTGAACCAATCTAGAAAGAATTTTTTAATACAAAGGAAAGGAAGAGAAAGAAAAAAAAAATTGCCTTCCTTTGACTAATCCAGCTCTCAGAAAGAGAGAGAGAGAGAGAGAGGGAGAGAGAGAGAGAAGGAGAGAGAGAGAGAGATACAGAGGCACATTCTATTCGTCATCTCGCAAAGAGCGTGCACCGCTACGCCAGGAGAGTGTTATGCAGTGTTTTTATCTGCGAAAACATAACGAAACACAACGACATCCCGTCCTTTTTTCCACGTTATGTCCACAACCAAAATCTGTATAAATAATAGTCTCAAATGGAATAGCGCTTCAAATGTGCATGGTGTACGGTATTTTGTGCCCTTTCTGTGACATAGAAGTCGCGGTGTCTCTCGTTGTCTGCGGCGAGAGAGTATTTGAGAACACTTATACAAATCTTAGTTGTTAACACAACATGGAGAAAAAAAACGGGATGTCGCCATGCTTCACTATGTTTTTCGCAAATAAAAACACTGCATTAGAGGCGATGATATATTGTATGGTGAGAATGAAAGAGCAAAGCGTGGCTGAAATAGCACGAGGTCTACTGTAGGTAAAGAGCACGGAAGTTAGGCGGATAGAGATATGTCTGAGCGAGAGGAATAGACGTAAGTACGTAACTCGCTCTTTTCACAAAAGAAATGTGCCATTAATCGGGGGAAAAGTGAGCATAAGGCAACTTTTCCGAGGATAACCTATCAACAGTCAAGAAACGTACCGGCAAAAGCTTTGTCCTAACAAGTGGAAACTCACATACGCTACCAATGTTTTGGCCTTCCACTGCTAACGGTTTAGCAAATGTAAGATGAAAAGTAAAGAGAGGGAAAATATAACTCTTCTGGTTCAGCGACATGAAAACACAAACAGAAGAATGCAAAATGAAATATTTCTTCTCTCTTTTTTTTTTTTTTTCTTTTTTTTTTTTTTTAAAACTGGGTATAATGAAAATGAATCAACAATCGCGTCACATGAAAAGAGCGAAAATAATAGGAACTTGAAGAGCTTACCTAGCACTCTCGTAATAGCTACACATTAATTGCTGAAGACGTTTTAGCACCAATAAGTTCATATGACTCAACCTGACGTGGAATAATATTCTCTCAATCTTGAATAAGGAGGACAATCATGACATGAATTCAAAGTCAGCATCACATGGACACAAAAGAAATCTTACGATAATCAGGAATGAGATAACCTTTTGAATAATTTACTTAACATACGCGCTTTAACTTCTAAAGAAACGTTTGAATGATAAGTTCCTCTGACTCGAGCAAGGCACCTCTCTCTTTTCTCTTTCTCTCTTCTTTTCTTAATTGGCCGAACGGCCCAGACAACAGTGTCAACAGCCGCGCAACCATATGCCTATGACCTCTGAAATTGATACTGTCTCTTTGAGACATAAACAAATTTGCGTCACAAACACGATAGAATAAACTGGACTTACCATTTGGAGTACATTGTGTACGCTGCTTCTTGCTACTTGATCCTCCAAAGAACCCAGTATCATCTTCATTCTCTCTCTTTTTCCCATTTCGCTTCCCTCTCTTATTTCTTTCTTCTTCTTCTCTTTTTTTTTTGTTGTTATTTTTTTTTTCTTTCTTTTCTTTTTTTCTAAATTTTGGTTATTATAAACTCGGGGTGGCGCCCCCCAGAGAGGGAGCGCCTCCCGAAGTGGGTCATCACACGTCACCTCCAGCTATCAACACAAGGACTCTCTCTTCACGCTCTGCTTCTCCCTTTTTTTTTCTCTCCCTTTTTTTTTTTTTTTTTTTTGGTACCTTATATATATTTTTTTTTCTTTTGCAAAAATCTAACGTCTTATGACGCGTTAACTGGCCAACCTAGTACGTGATCCTAGGATTTTACTTCAAACTCACCGGTCCTCCTAGTACGTTTTCCCTAGGGTATTACACAAATCACCGGTCTTCCTAGTACGTTTTCCCTAGGGCATCAAAACTCACCGGTCCTCCTAGTACGTTTTCCCTAGGGCCTCCTAGTACGTTTTCCCTAGGGCATTACACAAATCACCGGTCTTCCTAGTACGTTTTCCCTAGGGCATTACACAAATCACCGGTCTTCCTAGTACGTTTTCCCTAGGGCATCACAACTCACCGGTCCTCCTAGTACGTTTTCCCTAGGGCATCAAAACTCACCGGTCCTCCTAGTACGTTTTCCCTAGGGCCTCCTAGTACGTTTTCCCTAGGGCATTACACAAATCACCGGTCTTCCTAGTACGTTTTCCCTAGGGCATTACACAAATCACCGGTCTTCCTAGTACGTTTTCCCTAGGGCATCACAACTCACCGGTCCTCCTAGTACGTTTTCCCTAGGGCCTCCTAGTACGTTTTACCTAGGGCATTACACAAATCACCGGTCCTCCTAGTACGTTTTCCCTAGGGCATCCTAGTACGTTTTACCTAGGGCATTACACAATCACATCAGCAACACACACACGCGCAAACACACACACGCGCACACACACACACGCGCTAACACACACACAAAAAAAACACGACGACGGCGCTCGCATTTTCCTCTCTACCCACCCCTTAACATGTTACATAGAAATTAATAGAGACTTCAAAGGGCATCAAGACGGGACACCACACCTTCCCCCGCGGCTCTCTGACTAAGAACCACTCGCTGCTACCAGTGAGAGTCCGCGGGTTTTAGTGTGGTGTCCCCTGTCTTGTGGCCCCGAACCAGAACATGAAGGATTGACACGTTTATTAGATTAAGACGTCGTAACATGGATACCGAGAATAATTATATTAACGTTATGTTGTAGAATAATAGAAGTGACATTAACATTACGTTGTAGAATATTAGGTGCGACAATGACAATGGGGGATTATCACGTTACGAGCAAAGTGCCTAGGTAAGAGGGGTGGGGGTGAGCGACCGGGCCCGGTCTCCTCCTTCCTTCTAGCAAAGGGGCGTATTTATATGTAGCGCCCGGCACGAAGGCGTGGTCTATGTTCACAGTTATAATAGGGAAGCGGGATTAACAATACAGAGCTACCAGATATTCACACTACTAATTGGACAATCAGTATTCTCCTGAGTATCCAAAACCCAAAACGAAGACGATACAGTGAACTGCTCGAACTATCGATCCATTCGGCTTCTATGCCACACACTGAAGATCTATAAACGAGTTCTCGAAAAGAGTCTTCTCGAAATCGCCAGACTAAAAATCAACCACTGTTGATCTGTAAAGGGCTCACTGCACATTTTCGCTGCACGGTACTCATTGAAGAAGAACAGCAAACAGTTGCAATCTGTACCAGAAAAGACATTCGACCGAATTTCTAACGAGCTGATCTGGTACGCTTTGCGGATGAATGGTGCACTTGAACTCCTCATCTAAAAGCAGCTCTCGACCAAAACTGCCTAAGCGAGTTGCAAGTGGGGACGGTATATTCCGGATCCAAACGGTCTACAAATAATAAAAAATCGAGTGGAATGGTCCACACGGGGACCCAGAGAATGGTCTACACGGGGACCCAGAGAATGGTCCACACGGGGACCCAGAGAATGGTCCACACGGGGACCCAGAGAATGGTCCACACGGGGACCCAGAGAATGGTCCACACGGGGACCCAGAGAATGGTCCACACGGGGACCCAGAGAATGGTCCACACGGGGACCCAGAGAATGGTCCACACGGGGACCCAGAGAATGGTCCACACGGGGACCCAGAGAATGGTCCACACGGGGACCCAGAGAACAAGTCTCTCCTGTTTACTCTCTTTTTTCCAATTATCAGGGAATCTCAGCTTTCCTGGTCAGTTATCTTTTTCTGAGAACTGACATCGAACTCAACCCAGGCCCCGTTAGATTCTCATGTACAATCTGCTCACTAAAAGGTCCCTTAAATTGTATCCAATGTCACATATGCAAGAAGTGGACCCACTTCCGTTTTCTTTACATAAGAACTATCAATGAATCGAGAAGCCAATGGAGGTGTAAAACCGTGAAAGAAACCAGAATAGGGCAGTAGCTGCTCAATCGACAGCATATTTAAGATTAGTGGAGTGTTAATGGGTTAAGAGCTCGATCCTTTAATTAAAAGACCTGCTAAGTATCCATTTTGCCACGAGATAAGTATCCATTTTGCCCAAATCCTGAACAATTGTGCCACTTCACCTAGTATCGCAGGCTAAACATTACCGAGATGACAGCTCGTATACTAGAGGTCTCGCCACACTAGTAAGGGATGAAATTTGATAAGCTAACCTGATATGTCCAAGTACCTTAAATATGAATATATGATTCGGCCGGAAAACACTATAAAGACATACCTAACGCCCAGGGTAAAAGGAGTTTGTAACGTATACATCCCCCCCCGCTGATCACGTCCCAATGATTATTCGCCACGTCTCGGTAAATTTTTTCTCAAATCGAAAAACGCTAAGTCGCTAAAGACGTAAATGCGCATAACAAGCTAAAGAGCAGTGGGCCGGAGTAGAGCCGGGTATCGACCTCTGGAATGCCTTGGAAGATAGCTCCTACGTCTGCCAAAACATTACCCGCGCACGCACCGTAATGGATGCTTCATCCTACACCTCTCTCAAGACGGGTGGTTTTGGCCACACAATGTACCTTGAATAAGAGGAGTATAAAGGCTTCCGGCCATCTCCACTTTTTGCTCGTAGTGGAATTCGAGGCATCTAACATATACATTAGAAAAATGCTAGAGTAATTCCAACGAAACGAAATTTGCAGAACACTTAGCGTGAATCAACGATAAGATCGTCGACTTTCCTCACTACGATACACACAGACATATGCACAACTTTGTCTTAAAAAAACAACAACTGAGAGATGCGGCAATGCACACTATCTCACAAGGCAAGCTGACTCTCTTCACGTCAAGACACAGCGACGAACCGTACGACCAAATCAGAAGGAGAGACCAGATAAGAAAAAGGAATTCAGTAAGTCCTGCGCTTCTCGAAAGCATCATGCTTCAAAGTATCATGCTTCAAATCACAAAGGAAGTCTTTGCGGTTGAAAAAAGCTTGAGAGGCTCATGCCTCTGGTCTCAGGGACACGGAGAACTGCTTCAGCCTATGGAAGGCAATACAACATCTGAACTGAAGATGATACGATAAAAACCATGCGATGAAAGTGAAAAAGGTAAAACTCTGAAGCCTACTAAAGTCGCCAATGCCGTCGCGAAGAACTGGCGAAACAAGTTATCACCGGAATTCTCAGCTACACTGACAGACGGATTCTTCGATGGAGAAATGGTATCCGTTCAAAAATTGACCCCTCCTTCACACAGGAAGAGAGTCGCTAAGCAATGAAAAGCGGGGAAAACTCGGAAATTCAAAAATTTCTCCCATTATGGTAAACTGAGCGGAAGAAAAAAAAAGCTCGGATGTCTCGCCGTAGTCTTCAGCGGTACACTTACTTCCGAGCGGTTTTTCCTTGTTCTCAGGTGTTACTAGCTGTATTTAATCTTCGGGTTTTAGCGTTTCCGAAACATGAGAAAAATTGAGAAAAGGGAGTCAATATATAAAATTAAGGAGAAATACTCGACAGCTTTTCTACTTAATCATTCGTTGTTACAATAATTGCGACTTGCTACATCGGACCAATGCCTTCAAAGCTTATGAAAGGTTTTATCATCGAAATCTGAAGTTCTAGATTTCTTTGCGCACGCACATGGAGGACAGACTCGTGTTCGCTAAGGCTTGGCAAGGTTGGAACATTTTCCAGCGAAAAATGCAGTGCTTGGGCCGACCAATCCATTCGCTCTTCCCCAGAAGCAGCCACAACAACTACTCCACAGAGAGAGTGCAACTTACGTGAGTTACCTTCATCTCTTGTCTTTCTGCCTGTTCTTTAACTTCACGACTCCTGTACACACAGCTCCCGTCGACTTATCTGCCATGCCCGCATCGATTGTCAGCAAGCGAAATATGGTTATGCAAAGGGCGCATATACAATGAAGAGAATCACCAACTTATCTGCTAAAAATAGAACTTTAGCGGGTGAACAAGTTACACGACGCAAAACTCATGGAATCGGTAAGCTCTTGTTGTTGACTTGAGTAATTAAAAATCCTCGACTGAATTCGCTCAGTGAGGCTATGCAATCGACAGGCTGACCTGCCAAATTGTTCTTTTTAAATTCTCTCATGTTCCGTCTGCAATGCGAAGCGAACACACCTGGGGGGCCTAATGAATGAAGAGCCCTTGCCAGTTGTATGTGACCCGACACATTGTGCCTGCTCAGGCTGATTCTGACACGGCAACGGACAGAATACAAGAAAATTTGTGGGTTTTTAAGAGGTGCTAGGCTAATGATAAAGAGCTTTCCAAATCTGTGAGTTCAACGGTTGCAAACTTGTTCTCCCGTTCCAGTTCTACTTGAAACAAATAAGTCAGTCCTTCCGCTCCATGATACATGCATCCGATGCATTTAACTTCTCCCAGTTTCTGACTCTCAAGACGAAAGCACAATAGTAGTCAAGGTTCGTTGATCGGAATTGCGGAAGTCAGTAACAGAAAGAAAAACCAGAGAAAAAGTTGTATGGTTAATGTGGTGCACGGTCTCTTTGAAGTAGCCGCCACGGAAGCTCCAGGGCTTAACGCGAGGCTGGTTATCTCTAGTCACACGCAAATCTGCTGAAAAAGTTCTATTCTCTCCAGATGTTGATTAGCATGAGTCCGGTTTCCAATGTATATATGAGAAGACTCATCCTTCAGATTCAAATGGTTAAGTTTAAGGTGAGCCTCGACTGCTTTGGTCTGATTGGCAGCAACGTGAACACAAGTAACTGTTACATGTGAATGATCGAGTAAGAAACGCGACGAGTAACATTGAAAACACGAGAACACGAGTAGAAAAAGCTTCGCTAACTTTTTCTTATTAACTCCCTCTCCCAATCAACCTCACTGAATCTCATTTTTATTCACTCACTCAAACTCTCACTCTCGCTCTCTTAGTCTCATTTCAAGTCTCACTCGCACTCTCACTCTTTCTCAATGACCAGCCGCACACTCGAGGATTGTGGCAGCGGCAATCGCTCTATAGGCCTTTTCTGCACCGGCCCTTATCTTCATCCTCACGGCAGCTTGCTTCATCTCCGGGGTTCTCTCGTCTCGGTTGCGGCCGGACCGCACGTTGGCGTTGCCGACCTAAAATATTTTTTTAATCTTCTGAGTCACCATAAACTTCTTTCAAACAGAGAGTTATGAAACACTGAAATGGCCAGCTGGAGAAGCTCACGAATTCTATAAACCAATGGTCATTAGTTTTATCACGAATGTAGATCTTGACTCCCTCAAAGCATCGTAAGTTCACTGATTTCATGAACCTGGGTAGTCGCTAAAAAGATAAGGAGTTTATGAAATTTTTTCATTGTTTGAACAAACGCATTGCCCAAAATTTGATAGGAAAATCCGATATATGTATGTATATGAAATTTTTTCTCTACAATTTTGCTTTTGGATTCATTTGTTGTTATTTTCATGTTTGAGGGTTCGTTGTTTTTGTGTTCAAAACAGAATGGGTCGTGCTAGCCTGATAATGATAATTGTTCTGCTGATAGCCTATATTTAGCCCATTAATCTCATTGAAAATTTCTATGCGTCGAATCACTCACCATTATCACCGCGTCGACAGTGTCGCGGAGCTTCTCGTACGCCCGGAGATGCTGCTTCCTGGCCTTTCGCATGCACAGGAAGCGTTCTACGTACTCGGCTTGAGCCGGGAGCCTCAGCAAGGCCAGCTGGTAGGCCATGTCTTGTTTGGCCTGTTAAATCGAGTGTAAGTATGCTGACTTTTAAGAGACCATGAACTTCTCCTATTCCTTCAGAGTCTAAAAACTACATCATGACAACAAGGAAACTTCAAAATCGAAAGCCTCTAAAAGTTAGTTGAGTTTTATTCATTTCTAGGGACCGTAGTCATGTTTAAAAACGATTTTTAAAGCTCGTTTTGATAATGTCTGTGGGTTTAGAAATTTTCTGAAGTGCATTTGAGTAAGCCTACCTTTGCTGCTTCGGCGGCGTTGGCGATGGCCCGGGCGGACCTCGTTACGAGAACTTCCCCCTTCTCCACCAGTTGGGGCGCGCGGCCTGGGTATGGGGCCGTGGCTGTGATGACGCGCCCTACTGGCTCGAACACACGACCCTTTCTCACGCTGCAGCAGAAAATTTATGTCATATTCTTTGCAAAAGAAATTAGCCTAAATTTGAAGTTCCCTGAACACTTATATTGACTGATCCAGCTGGCAGAGAGTGGAGCATTCAAAATCCCTTCTCGAAACGCAATAAACGCAGCCTCGAGATGAAATACAGACTGTTGAGAAAAAGTAGTCGCTGCCTAATCAGCTCCTACTAACATGTATAGAAACAGACTAAGACTTGTGCATCCTGACCGAATTTGAGCTTTTTTTATTTTACGTTGGATGGTTCTGTTTGGTTGAGTCAAACTTTTCAACGACCGCTGAATAATCAACGCATCATACTACAAACAGAAATTTTTTTGATGATCTTAGTTGTTTGCATCGAGCTGAGCTAGTGCATAAAATTGTCAAGAAAAATGCAGACAAACTTACGTTCTCTGCAGCCGGCGCAGTTTACGAAGATTGTGATCAGTCGGCGTCGATGCAAGAACCACTGGAGAAGCGATCGGGGTCGGTGCTGGAGTGTGGACTGGCGACGGGACCGGGGCAGGTGTTGAGGGCGGCGCTAGTGTTGGAATCGGAGAGTTTCTCGGATTGGGAGTCAGCGCTCTCCAGGCTTTCCTCATCCACCTGGCCGGTCGGCAGATCTTGGCCGCCTGAAGAGTTTGATTTGTATAAACTGTTCATGGATGAACCAGACCTGTCGGTCAAGAAGATAAGAGATATCAGTCACCGTCATGCACAAACCATGCTGTTTCTAGGACCTTAAACACGGTACTTGAAGAGTCTTCAAATCAAGGCTGAGCTCTCATGGCTAACCTTATGGAGAACCGGACAGCCGGCGATTGTGACTGAAGGCTTCCTGCTGACCATACCGACCAGTCTCCTTTCCTCCGCCGCTTTCTGTCCCCATTTCTCATCGTCAGAATGCCATCCGACCAGCGCCCACGTTTTCTTCTGTAATTTTGAATTTTTTCTTTTCACTGACACGAAAGGTAAGAAAGAGTGTATCGCTATAGCTGTGCTCGAACTGATTAAAACGAAGCAGGGTATTCTTCTAAAACTTTTAAAAACTGAAAATAGTCTTGAAATTTGCTCATCGAGAATAATAAAATTTTACCGGGTCCTCCTCAATCTTCTTCTCATTCTCAATCATTCGCTTCTCATTCTCACTCATTCGCGGCTTCTGAAAGTTTCAATTTTAGACAAAAAGTCACAATTTATCATTGCCAATAACTCAAGGCATGTAAGTTTTCTAATGCATCTTAATTTTTTTCAAAAAACTACAACGAAATTGTTTACTTAGCAATAGTTTCACATCAAAACTACTCAAAATTCATTGAAATTCAAGCATTCCTTGCTTCAATTTGAGTTTTTGCAGAATAATGAACCTATAAATTTTTTTCAGTTGTTATGGTGAAGCTAGAAGATATAAGACTGAACGAGCAAAAAATAAGCAGAATAGAAATATCTGAAATTCGATAAATTTTATCTTCGCTTTGATTAGTCAAACATTCGTGCTTGGTACTCTTCAAACTTATAAAGTGTTCACTGATACCAAACATTATAACTGTGAGTATTCAAACCTTGGGGAAGGTTTCTTCGGATGAAGACGAGTCGGCGGATCGTTTTCGGTAACGAATCCGGGCCCGACGTCTGCCCTCCTCATCTTCTTTCTCCTCAACCCCCCATTCCTCTCCATCTGATTCCTGAACCCAGAGGACGTCATCGACGTCCTCTCCCGCTCTTTCTCTGCCTCCCTCGACGTCCTCTCCCGCTCTTTCTCTGCCTCCCTCGACGTCCTCTCCCGCTCTTTCTCTGCCTCCCTCGACGTCCCCTCCCGCTCTTTCTCTGCCTCCCTCGACTCCTCCCTCTTCCCTCTCTTCTATAAATAAACATAAATAAACATTTCCATAATGTTTCTTAAGTATATAAAATCATAATGAACTTTTGAGGAATCGTTTAGAGTTTTTGGGAACGTTAAATTGTGCTGTAGGCTACATATGTTACCTCATAATATACACAAGTTGCTAGTTGGTTTTTTTAAAAGAATGTTTTGCTAATGTTTTGAGTCATGAAAGAAATTACCATTTCATGCGAGTTTGCTAGGTTAAACGAATAATTGCTTTAGTTTAGGCATCTAAAATTCTATTTGAAAATCGTTCGAATAATTACCTGCGACTGTGGCTTCCACCAAGCGGAAGTCACTCTCAGCGAGCTTAAAGTTCAAACTTCTTTACACAATACTTGTGAGTACAAAACCAAATTTCAGATCAGCATAACTTCTTGACGAATAGCAATTTTTCTAGTCTACTTCCTCTGTTTTTATTCCAAACCAACATTCTATGATGTTTGCAAATATGTACTCTCATACAATTACACTATTTCTCGCTTTTACCAATAAACTCTCTGATTTTTCTGATTACCTGTGAGATCTGTAATTCAGTCGCTATAGCACTCTATCCTATCTGGTTCTCTATTCACTTTATTCACGTAAAGCTTTAAAAAAAAAGCTTTTCTATTTGACCGAGATTTGACCAGGGTGTTTCTTAGCACCCGCAAGGCTTTTTTCGAGCGCATAGATTTCAATGTTTTTGGAAAGCGCATAGATTTTTGTTCACCCGCAGTGCGGGTCAGAGAAACACCCTGGATTTGACTAAAGTCGATTGGTCAGTTCTTATCTTAGCTAAGATTCTCGCCCGCAATGTTGTCTCTTTTAAACCCACACTACCTAGCCATTAGAAACTTTGTTTTTACCGGACGCATTTTTCGTTCCAGTTGACTTTACGTAAGTTCACTTCTTAACAATAATAAAATGTGATTTAACAATTGTTGTGATTTCAGAGCATGAGAGACAAAAATGAGCAACTAACCCCGGCGGCTTCTGCCAGTCCGTGGTAGACTCTTGCAGTCCGCTCGAAGGCCCGCGCCTTCTTCTCAGCCTCCTCCGCCTTCTCCTCCAACCTGGCGATGGCCAGATGGGCTGCTTTCATTATGGAGGCCTTCTGAGAGTTGACACGGTTAGTTTGATATTTTATCTTTTTATTCTTTAGCGCTTTCAGTTCAAAACTTGATAGAAGTTCATGAAGCTTTCGCAAAATCTTATTCTGCAAACTTGAAAGTAAGAAGAAACACATTATTTACGATAGGATTCTTCATATAGTTTGACGCACTTTTTCCATTTCTCAATGTATGGAGCGGTCAAGTTTCCATTTCTATCCTCCTTTTATCATTCTACCTTTTATATATATGTTTTGGCTAGAATTGATCAGGCGCTTTGAATTGATCAGATCAATTTAAATGGTTAGATTGATCAGATCAATTCCTAGAATTGATCAGAAGTTAGAGTTCTGATAAGAAGTTAGTTTCTTTCTATTTTTACATTAAACTTATTTTTACATCAAAACTTTTCTTATGCGGTCCAGTTAGTCTAAGCCGTAGGGCCTCATTAGAGTAAACTTTTGACTAAGCCTAAGCGTTTTTTAATGTAAAAAATTATTTTTAATTGTTTTTATATTAAAAAACGCTTAGGCTAACGAGAAAGCATAAGAAAAGTTCTCAAATTCAGTTGAAAGAGCCATCTGATCAAACATCTGATAAATTATAGGAAATGATCTGATCAATTTGACAATTTAAATTGATCTGATCAATTTTAGCGATAACATATATATCAGCTTGAACATGTATTTTGTCGAAGTAATTTCTAACCATTACAACTCCCATCTTTTAGCTATTTTACCCATAGTTATGGCCTAATAACAATTAATGTTTCTGAAATTAGCAACAAAACGTGGCGTATAATACGAATGATTTTGTTCTGCATTAGTATGCTTGAAGGACAGAAAAGCTTAAACTTAACTATTTTAATCTGTGTGACACATGCGTGATCAATCCATGCAAAATGAAAAAAGTTTCTCTATCACGTGCTGGATTAAACGTTTGTTTGAAAGTCCTCACTAAATTGAATCGTCTCCCAAAAAAAGGAAATCCAGTAAATACCAACGTTCTCCAACTCAATTTGGGCCACGGCTCCGGAGTTCTCCGGTCCTGCCATCAGAAGAGCACAAAGGCTCTCGGTGTCTTGCTCGGTGTGCGCTTGCATGGGTGCTGAAATAAAACATTCATACCTCAAAATTTTAAATTATTACAAAACTTTTCAATTATTTCCAAATTCCAACGAACCGTGAGCAAGCCTATTAGGTGTTACCTTTTTTATGTAGTATTTTCTTCTCCCTATTACTGCTATATATATTAGTACAGGAGAGCTTAACAAGGACCACGGCTGCAAAAAGTTGAAAGTCACCGGAACTTCAAAAGAATACTCATTACAATTCATTTTTTGTTTAAAAGTGTGTACATGCTCAGTTTCTAGCTTAGGAGAGTCTTGCGCTTAATTATGGGCTCGTCTGAAGAGCACAGGGGTTGTCTGAGTTTGAGGCGGAACATACTTTTGTAATATTTTCAAAGCGTTTCAAACAATCCACCTTCATAAAAATTGCGCACTTAACATTCCTATTTGATTTAATATAGTGAGTAACTGTTCAAGTTATTTGAGAAAGCTCTAAGCAGCATTTTACTGACAATTACGAAAAGGTTCTCGACTAACTGTTCCTCAAGAAAGCCTCAACGGCCTGAGAAAATCACCCAGAAAAAAAAAATGAAACGACCAACCGTCAACGCTGCGTTGCATGATAAGGAGAAGTTAAGGTAGAGTTTTCTCAGAAAGTCTGCTGTCTCTCCGTGCTATCTGGTCTCTAAGTCTTCTCTGCTTGTCTGCTAACTCCTTAGGCTCTCTTCACACTCCCTGCTACTTCCGTTGAAACAATTATTCACAAACCTTTCTTTATGTCTGCTTAACAATTCATTCACAAACTCGAAAATAAACCTTTTTTCAGGTAATTTTTCTGGGTTTGTTTTGGCTTAGAGCTCGATGAGGTTAGGCTAGCGCGGCCGTACAGCTTGATAACAAGACTGTAGGGCTTAGTAACCTGACTGTACGGCTTAGAAACGAGACAGGGTCCGTTTTTAGTTTTCGGCATTTTGTTGAATGTTTTTTGCCATAAGAACCAAATTTAGGTTGCCATAAGAGCCGATTTTTTCATTTGAAAAGTCAAACATAGGCTATATTTTCAGAAGTATAAGTTAGGAAAAGCCGATTAATTTTATTGACTTTTTTTCCTTTTTTGACGAATGATTTCAGCTGTTATATGGTTTTTTTCCTACTAAAAAAACTTTTTGAGAGAAATTTTTCTTAATTTTAAAGCTTATATCATTCACTGGCTTGCAGGAGAATGAGCTTCAGAGATACCTGAACAAGTTTTTGGTTAGCTTTTTAGGAGAGCTGCGCTTGTTTGGGGGAAGGGGTGGGTTTAGTATTTAAACAGATTCAGTCAATTAAACCGGAAGTTTTTAACATTGTGAGAAATTTTTTCTATTTGAAATTGACATTTAACGTGAAGAATTTTTTTAAACGATTTAATGTCTCCCTGAGATGGCGTGGCTGGCAGAGACCGTCGGGCAATCGATTTAATGTCTCCCTGAGATGGCGTGGCCGGCAGAGACCGTCGGGCACACTGGATATGACCGAAAATATGGTAAAAACAACATGGACTTCATCTGTACAGACTCGTTAGCGAAACCTCAACTCTACAGACGAAACCTCAGCAGTACAGACTCGTTAGCGAAACCTCAACTTATGCATACAACTAAGCTAAAAACAGTGAAAAGTGCCTGAACTTCCTTCAAGTCAAGTTCACCCTGTTTTCCCTACCACCCGCCCAAGTGCATCTCCCCTCTTCTTCAGCTCCCCCCCCCAATCTCAAATAAAAGGCCGCCTCTTCATTTAATAAAAATCTTTTTCTCGACTGTCAAAAAATATCATGAATTTGTTGAGGATGAGCATACAGAACGTAATGAAGTAATTTTGTTTAACAACATTCATGTCTCCCTGAGGTCGTGAGGCGGGCCGAGACCCTCAAGCCCGCTGGATATGAGCAACAAAACAAAAAAGGCATGAGCCTCATTAGCAGTCGAATATGGGTTGGTAATGTAATTATTTTTGTTAAATCATAATCGCGATGTCCAAAAATAAAATCTTTCTCGAAGGCGGAAGTTAATCCTTGCGGCGGGCCTTGAAAAGGTCGTTGCTTGTTTGTATGGTTTGAAGTAGTAGAGAGAAGGGGGAGGGAGTTTCCGCGAATCAGGTTTTTACGTAACGTTAGACCACTGTTCGGTAATTTAAATCGAGAAATCCTACTGGTAGGATGCTAGAAGAGGTCGCATGACTGAGTCGGACGATCGAGTGCTAGTAGCAGTCTCCAATCTTTTGAACGCAAAAAAAACTTTTTCCAGACTTACAGTTCATCAAAAAACTGCCATATTCGTATGTAGAACTTCGATCATGAACTTAGATTTTGTTTCAAAGAGTAATCGAATAAAAAAGAATCATTCTATGCTGTTTTGTTCCGCAAAGAAGGTTGATCTTTGAACTCTTCCTGACAATTAGATAAAAAACGTGCTAGATGAACTGGTTAAAGTTGAAGGAAAACGAAATCTTGCCTCTGGTAACTTAAGTGTGGGTTGCTTAACCGGCTAGTACAACTATCGCTAAGCCTGGTGAGATCTTTAAGAGAAAAACGGATGTGTTATTTTCGCTTGCATCAACTAATAACATTAAACCGTGTTTTACTTTGTGATCGTAGGCTTCTTCTTCTTAGCGTTGTCCCGCGCCGGCCGAGGTCGGAGTAGGGTCCGCTGTACGGCTTCTAGCTCTCCAGAAACATCTGTCCGTTGCGTCTTCCGAGTGGAGTCTTGCAAGGCGCAGGTCTTGGTTGAGCGTATCCATATATCTTGTCTTCGGTTTGCCTCGAGGGCGTTTGCCTGGTACTTCCATGTCAAGGGCGTGTCTTGCGATGTTGGTCGCGTCTCTTCGCATCACGTGTCCATACCATCTAACTCTCCCTTCTCGCATCTTGTCTTGTATTGGGGCAACGCCGAGTCTCCCTCTCACAATCGTGTTACGCACACAATCTAGGCGAGTCAGTCCTAGTGTCCAGCGTAACATTTTCATCTCATTCGTGTGGATAATGTTATCGGTTATACGCGTTGTAGGCCAGGTCTCCGTCGAATAGAGAAGCACGGGACGGATTGCTGTTTTATACATCTTTCCGCGTATGCCAGCTGTGATATTCCTATCACAGAGGACACCTGCAGCTTCTCTCCATTTCATCCAAGCTGCATTTACTCTTTGGCGTGCCGCTGCATTTGTTGACGTGTCTGAGGAGATGACAGAACCAAGGTACTTGAATTCGGAGGTCTTCGGGAGCGGTTCACCGCTGATGTGAACAGTTCCCGTCGTTTGCACTCCGATTTCCTGGTACTCGGTCTTCTTGATGTTGAGGCGTAAGCCATGCCTACTAAGAGCGTCATTCCATTCTTGGGTGCGTTTCTCGATTTCGGCACGTGTAGGAGCAGCAAGGAGAATGTCGTCGGCGTATGCGATGGTTGACGGAGCCGGAGTCAGTAGAGGACGCGTGACGGTATCCATAACCAAAATGAAGAGAAGGGGAGACAAAGCACTCCCTTGGTGCACTCCAACGTTTACTGCGAATGGCTCTGTGATGCCGACCGGAGTTCTGACAGTACTCTTTGAATCATCGTACATCGCCATTGTCCATCGAATGTACTCTTCAGGAACCTGATGATCGCGCAATGCATATAAAATAAGATCATGGGGGACTCTGTCGAACGCCTTTTCCAAATCGAGGTAGGTCAGATGGAGAGGTGATCTTTTCTCTGCGTGCTTCTCGACGAGTAAACGGAGTGCAAATATTGCATCTGTTGTGCCTCTTCCGTTCACAAACCCGCATTGCTGAGCTGGAATATCGACGATATCTCGTATGCGTGAATCCAGTATCCTCTCAAATATCTTCATAATGTGGTTGAGAAGGCGTATTGGACGGTAGTTGCTGCACACTCTGGCATCGCCTTTTCCTTTGAAGACTGGAACGGTCGTGGAGTAGCGCCAGATATGTGGAATTTGGCCTTGCTTTACGATGGTGTTGAACAGGTGCACGAGATGTGCTAGTCCAACATCACCCGCAAGTTTCCAGGCTTCTGTGGCTATGTCGTCCGGTCCAGCCGCTTTCCCAGTCTTCACCTTAGAGAGTGCCTTCTTCACTTCCTCGGCCGTGATGGTTGGCACGGGTCCTTGTATGGCGTGGGAAGTAGGGATGGGAGGGTGCTCAAACTCTTGGCCGCTCATTTCTTCGAAATGTTCGCGCCACCTGTTTCTGACTTTTAAAGGGTCAGTGACGAGCTTCCCTTGTTTGTCCCTTATCGTGGCTGCTCTCTGGATGTCCAAGGTGTTGCGGTGTCGAGCCTTGGCAAGCCGATAGATGGCTTTATCGCCTCCTGGTTGGTTCATCTTCTCATAGAGATCGCGGAAGTAGGAGGCTTTTGAAACTGCGACAGCTCTTTTGGCGGCTTTCTTGGCTGAGCTGTATGCAGCGCGGTCGTCAGCCTCATTTGACGTCCTCCATCTCTTGTAGGCATTCTTTTTCGCCTTGATCGCATCCTGAACTTCGGAGGTGAAAAACCAGGTGTCTTTCTCGATTCTTGGCTTTCCGGGTTTCGTCTTTCCGAGGATGCTTGCGGCGGGTGCTCTGATGCTGTCTTCAAGAAGCTTCCAATGTTCATTTATGTCCTCTGGAAACTGCTTGTAGAGTGCAGGAGGGAGTAGATTGCGATGGATGATGTGCATGAGAGAGAGACGTTCTGCTTTCCCAGTCGAGCGCCACCATTTGACACGTGTGCATTCAGGATTACGAGAAGGCTGTTTCTTCGACTTCAATACGCTGTAGTCCATAAAGAGAGGGTGGTGCTGAGATGCAACATGGTCTGATGGAATGACCTTTGCATCTTTCGCGTTCCGCAGCTTTGCTCTCAGGATTAACCAAAAGTCAATTTGACTCTGATTTCTTCCGCTCTCGTATGTGAGTCCGTGAGATCGTCTCTTTTTGAAAAAGGAGTTCACGACTGCTAGATCGCATCGAGCACAGAAGTCAAGTAGCCGTTGACCCTCAGCATTGATCGTTCCGATTCCATGTCCTCCATGTTCTCTCTCACGACCTTGTCGATCTGAACCGATGTGAGCGTTAAAATCTCCGCCGATTAAGATGTCTTCATGAGACTCTCGGAGTTTGATAACTTCCTCTAGAGAGTCGTAGAAAACCTCCTTATCAGCGTCGCTACATCCTTGTTGAGGTGCATATGCTGAGACGACAAGGAAGTGATTGTTGGACGAAGAAATTCGGACGGCCATGAATCGATCTGTAGAGCGAATGACTTCGGTTACATCATCAGCAATTTTCGAGGAGAGGATAATGCCAACACCATTTCTTGTTGATGACGTGCCATGGTATATCAGCTTGTATCCGTCTCCTATCGGCTTCGACTTGCTTCCTCTCCATTTCGTTTCCTGTACAGCAGCAATGTCAACCCTTCTTGCTTCTAGCATTGCGGCCAGCTCTCTACTGCGTCCCGTCAGTGTTACAACATTCAATGTGACGAGGCGAATTTGGGCTGTACGCCGCGCAGACATACCCCGCCCATGGGTAGCTGCCTGTCCTCGCATATTTGACGGTCCTAGCGGACAAGGTAAGACCGCGTCGCTTCCGGGGGACGCCCTAGCTTTGGTGATATATCTTGAAGAACTTGAAGCCATGGTTTACAACAAGGGTATTCATGCGATCGGCCTGTTGAGTGGATGGTCAATCCAGCCTGGCATCGCGGAACGTGTTTGTCGGGAGTTCCTGCTAATCCTTGACCGTAGAAAAGCAGAAGATTAATCGAAAAGACGCCTCGACTCGTGTGGCCTGGACTAACCCCTCTCCGCCTGGCCAACTGGCGGATAGAACCACTGCCGGAAGGGGACTCGTCCAAAGGGGGCCCAATTTTAGCCTCACTCAGAACGTCGTGATTCCGGCAATCACGGTAGTAGGGCTGAGTGAGTTTACACCTTCCCACCGACTTTGATGTATTGGGGCTAGGGAAGGACTTTGTGATCGTAGGCACTTTGTGATCGTAGGCATTTACAATTAATATTTTTTATCAATCTAGCTTGAATAATATGCACAGATTATGCTACGAATAACATAACAGCTTTCGAAACAATACGGTGTTTTAATGTTTATCGTTGATACATTTGAGAACGATGGTAACACGACACCTCGCACCGGACAACTTGCAGATCGACACCTTACAGAGCGATACCTTGCACCGGACACTTTGCAGAGCGACACCTTACACCATTTTATACATGAAAACTCCCTCCCCCCTTTCTCCTTAGGGCACCCCTTCCCCCTACCCCCCCCCCCCTAGGGCCCCTACCCCCCTTTGCTTAGGTAGGGCCCTCTTCCTCCTTTAGGGCCCCCCTCCCTTCCCTGCTTAGGTAAACCCCCCTCCCCCCTTTCCTTTCCCCAAAATTTAAAAAGAAAATTTTTTTTAAAAAAGGAAAAGAAAAGAAAGAAAAAAGAAAGAAAGAGAACAAGTAAGAAAAAAGAAAAAGAAAAAAATAAAAAAGAGAAAGGAAAGAATACTAATTAATTGAGCCAGGCCGTAGGGTGGACACTTTGTTAAAGCCAGGCCGTAGGGTGTACACTTTGTTAAAGGTCAAGAAAGTCGCTCTGCAAAGTGTCCGGTGTAAGGTGTCGCTCTGCAAGGTGTCGCTCTGCAAGGTGTCATAGAACCGAGAACGATAATTGTTATCTTATAAATTGCAGAACAGCCGAGGCCGTGACTTAAAAGTGTAACTTTTTCTCGTTGTTGTCGAATTACACACCCCGTCACACAATGGAGGAAGGAGGAATTAAGTTTGCACGCAATTTTTATTACTTCAAACGATCCCGCCTTAAAGTAGCTAAAAAGGCGGCGGATTTGAAAATAGTTTTAAAACACGCTGCGCGTGCGCACGTGCGTGTGCGTGCGAGCGCGCACGAGCGCGCTTTTCAAAAAAAACTCGATAAGGGCCGTTTTTTCACTTTTTTGTTTGCGATTCGCAATGTATATGCATATGCATTGGGCAAGTACCATTTTATGCTGGTTAAATGTAACTTTAAGCGTAGTGAGTTAGACAGAGATAAAGAGAGCGAGAGACAACACTGACCAGTTAGACAGAGAGAAAAAGAGAGAGAACACACTAACCAGAGAGAGTGCAGGCGAGTAGAGCATACATGAATTGACATGAATTCTCTCACCCTCGAAAGAGTACCAGAGTGCGTCTTACGTGCGCGACTGCGTCTCGCGTGCGTGCCTGCGCATCCTTATCAAAATTTCGCGGGCTGGCCTAGTCTATCTAAAGTGGTCGTCTGACGGGGGGTGGAATTACAAGGCAATTACAAGACCGTATTGAGGCAAATCATTTCACAATGATTAACGTTACAGTTGCTTAGATCTTGCTTTTTTAACCTTTTTTATGCAGTACTTAGCCAATTACACGTTGAATTATTTCTTTTTTCATTTCAGGGTATGGCTAAGACAAAGCTGAAGCTGACCAGCTCCGAAGGCGAAGTTTTTCTGGTTGAGCGTGGCGTTCTCCGGTTCTCCGCAACACTCAGTAACCTACTTCGAGGTTGATTTGGCACAATTTCATTTCGGAGGGGAAGAAGGTGCTTTAACCGTAGTGCGATGATGTACTTTAGTCGGGGGGGGGGTGTATGCTTTAATAGGGGCGGGGGGCGTGCTTTTCTAAGGGGGACTTTTGTTTTAATTGTGTTTGAATTACTGTTTATCACACCATATATTTTCTCTATTTTTGACAAATTCAGTCAGTGAACCGACAAATAATCAATAATGTGAGAAATGTTCCCAGGCGGTCTCGTTCCTAAGCCGTAGCGTAACCTTTACCTGAACCTAAGCCGGAGAAAAAAACAGTGAATAATAGCTTAAAACAGCTAAGACAATTAACTTTATTATACCGGATAAAACAACAATAGTGTGGCTAATTGTTCCATACGGCCTCGTTCCTAAGCCTTATGGCCTCGTTAGCAGTGGTTAAATAGTGATGTCAGACCTTCTGTTGACGGGCCTCTGTTTTTCCAAATCGTAAGTGGGGGAACCTTATAAGACAATGTTGTTTTTTCCGCCTTCGGCGGGTGTCTGTACCTTTTTTTTGCACACTAAAAAATCCCTGCTCGTTAGCATGAATTTCACCCAAGCCTGAGCAGTGAAATGGGAAAAATGAAATCAGTGAAGTGAAAAATGAATCAGTGAAAATTAACCTGACGCACCAATAAAAGCACGTCCCCCAAGTAACAGAGAGCTTATGATTTTTCTACTAAAAAAAATCGTTTTCTGTCTGAAATTACCCCCATTTTCTCATTATAAAAATACAATACAGTAGTCACTGAATTCTTCTAAAGCTAGTAACACTTCTCAAACTAGAACAGTCCCTTTTAATATTCCATTCCAAAAGTTTTGCTACGTCGTGACCTTCACGGTGCTCATGCTTGGAAGTAGAATTAATTTTTTTTACCTAATACACTTGATACTGTGGCGAACCGAGTACGAACGAAGCCGTGACTATTTTTGAGAGAAATTGGACACAAAAATGCCCTAACCTATGAGTTATGGACAACCTGTTTTTCACCAAAAGGTTTTTTTAGCTCGGAGCTTTAAAAGATCTAGAAGATTGCTCACTATAGACATTGTACTCTTTTTCGTAGTACGAACTGCAGAAAGTTTGATAAATAACTGTAAGTTAAAAACTTTGTTTCATATCTCGCTGACTCTCTCTTCCACTCATTCTCTGTATATTTTCATCACTTTTTTCCGCTCTCATTTTTTTTGAACTTACACCAGTTGAGGGTTCTTCTACAGGTTATAACTTGGATTGACAAACGAATTACAATTGATTTGAAGATGTAGAAGAAGCCGGAAAAAACGCGTGCTCAAAAAGAATTCGCATTATGGGAAGCCGACTTTCTCAAGGTGCACCTATTTGAAAAAGCTTGAAAGAATGACAATTTTGGCCTCAAGCAGGGTTTTTCTTCGACCCGCGTGGCGGGTTAGAAGAAAATCCATGCGCACTTCGAAAAATTCAAATCTGTCTTTAGAGAAGAAGTAGACACCTCAGAGTTGTAGAATGATTTTCACCATAAATTTACGCACCTCCATAGCTCACCAAACATGTGAAATTTCTCTCGGTCGCCCGCCCGTTTCTCCAAAAAAGTTTTTAAGGTGAAAAATATATAACAGAAATTGATTAGAAAAACAATTGAAGGCTGTAACTAAAATAGTTCTCCATTATTCGAACTACGACCCCGACTACGCGAAATGCAAGATCAATTCTTTTGACAAAACAAACCTAAGATTTTGTTGACTACTCCTCTCCCTACTCTCCGGTCGCTCGGTCAACCGCCCGAGAAAATTATATTCTGGTGAGCTATGCGCACCTCTGTATGACAGGTACCTGTATTATTTGAGGGTTAGTCCCACGGTTTGATGAAACTTCGCACGGCAACATTCCGCACCATGATACTTCGCACCGAAAATATCGCACCCGAAATTTCATCGTAGGATCTGCTGATGACAGTGTGACGACGTCATTTTGACCTAACAATGAATAAACTAATTGTACAAAACAACAGAAATTCAACAGAAGCTAGTGAATAGAAGAGGTTATTTATTGAAATTATATCATTTGATTGAACCCTCCAATCTCCGGAATAATGCCAAAAAGTCAAGGCTTCAAAAATGCTCGTGAGAGCTATGATTTTTTTACAAACGCTTGAAGCAAAACCTATCATAATATCATAATGCTAGCATCATAATGCTTTAATCGTAGCCTTAACTGAGACTTGGGCGAGTGCTTCAACAATTCACGACTCTATGATATCAGTTGGCCAAACTTATACAGTATTCCGTAGTGACAGAGTCAGTATTTTTCCTGGTGGCGGTGTCGCATTACTCATTCATAATTCAATCAATGCCTCACTCATCTCTTCTGAGTCATTCACTGAATACTGTAAAACTATCAGTGTCAGATTACACATCAACTCTCAATCGTATATCGTATTGCACTTAGTTTATCGTAGTCCGAGTACTAGTTTTCTTGCTTTCGAAAATGCTTTGTCTCACATAGAAAGTAGCTTGACATCTCTCGCCGAATTCGAACATATCATAATGGGAGATTTTAATGCCCCGGAAATAGACTGGATCTCTGATAACATTTCTGAAAATCTACCTTTCAAAAATCTACCTTTCAATCATCATTCGCGTTTA
The DNA here is from genome assembly GCA_964056735.1 of Allodiplogaster pararmata. NCBI lineage: Eukaryota > Metazoa > Nematoda > Chromadorea > Rhabditida > Diplogasteridae > Allodiplogaster > Allodiplogaster pararmata. The sequence continues at coordinate 12,131,629 of OZ057406.1, forward strand.
CTACATCGTTTCGCTATGCAATACTCTCTAGTGCAACGTGTGAATACTCCCACACATCTAAATAATATTTTAGATCTTGTGTTAACTACTGAACATAATACTATTTCGAGTTGCTCAGTAAGCCTTCCGCCTCCGTCATGCGATCACAACACCGTCATTTTCCGAATATCTACACAATGTGGTAGTTTTAAAAAGTACACACATATGTTATGCTTCAAGAGGGGTAACTACGAGTTGGCCAATAGTCTCATTAACTCAGTAGACTGGTCTGGTATTTTTGCCATCTCTAATGATCCTAATGTTATTTACAATAAATTTTCAGAGAAAATCCAAGATATTATAACGAGATGTATTCCAAAACAGACAACTACAAACAACTCAACCAAACCACCCCCTGTGATCTCTCGCTTCCGCCGCCACGTTTCTCGTCTTTATAAGAAAAGAACCACAATCGGGCTGGCGCCATATATTGAAATGAATCACAAACTAAGAAGAGCTCTTGATTCTCACCGCCGGAACTTGGAGAAATCACTATTGCATAGCAAAAACCTCAAAAAGCTGTATCGTTTTACAAGTGCGAACATTAAGGATGATTCGAAAATTGGGCCAATTGTCTTGTTAGACGGTTCTACCCTGACAGAAGATTTAGACAAGGCTAAAGCTTTTGGTAATCATTTCAGATCTCTTTATCGAAGTTCTATTAGACGTTCAAGCAGCAGCCCTACAGTGATGGTGGTTACATCAAATACAATAGATTCCATACAGGTTCTCGCTCATGAAGTTTATAATCAGCTTATCCATCTCTCATCCAAACAAAATACTTCACCAGATGAGATACCTTACATATTTCTGAAAAATACTGCACAAACTATTGCTTTACCTCTGGCAATATTGTTCAACCGGTTTCTACTGATTGGAACATGTCCCACCATCTGGCTTACTGCTATCGTAATGCCAGTTTACAAACGTAAAGGTGCCAGAACTGAGTGCAGTAGCTATAGACCGATAAGCTTGACTACCTCATCTTCCAAAGTCTTAGAGCGTATGATCTGTTCGAGACTTTTGGAGTACTTGGAAGATAATAAACTGATCGACCCGAATCAATTCGGATTCCGGCCACGTCACTCATGTGAACTAGCCCTCCTACAGTCTCAAGTTGAATGGAATCTCAGGCTAGACAATAAAGATTTCATAAGCTGCGTTTTAATAGACTTTACTAGAGCTTTTGATGCTATTCCACTGGATCTACTTATGAAAAAAGTTGCTTCTTTTGGAATTTAAGGCTCACTTCTGAGATTTATAAGGAGTTTCCTATACAATCGAGAACAGAAAATTCGAATAGGAATTTCGTGCTCCGCATCTTATCCGACGCCTTCGGGAGTACCACAGGGAAGTTGCTTGGGGCCTCTTCTGTTTCTCCTTTATATTAACGACCTCCCAAAAATTCTCCCTGAAGGTTGCGATGTTAAAATGTATGCGGATGATGTCAAAATTTCGACAGTCAACAACCCGGCACTTTTACAGCTAGCTATTGATAATATTTCGGAGTGGGCAACAATATGGGGTATTTCAATTTCAACAACTAAGACTCTAGTTATCAGACTAGGTAAAAATCATCCGTCTCACCCATTTTTACTCAATGGTAGGGTTTTGCCTCTAACGAATATGGTAAGGGATCTCGGTGTTCAATATTCTAGTGAATTAAAATTCACACAACACATCGAGGACATTTGCAACAAAGCGAGAGCTAGGTGTGCCTACATCCTAGGAACTTTTAAATCCAGGAGTCATTCTCTTTACAAAAACCTTTTCACTACATATGTGCGCCCTCAACTAGAGTACTGCTCCACTATCTGGTCACCCCATCTCATATATCAAGTAGATCTTATCGAGAAAGTGCAGCGCTCTTATACCAAGTCTATTTGCAGAAGGGCAGGGCTTTGCGACATGTCCTACGAAGAGCGTCTACACCTACTGCAGCTACAATCCTTGGAAAAAAGAAGGACGCAAGCAGATTTGGTGATGACATTCAAGATCATGAGTGGAAAGACGCCGATAACACCATCGAAAATTTTCTCTCTACCTAGCCATAGATATGAAACTAGATCTCATCCATACAGCCTTGTTATACCAAAAATGAAAAGCGTAGCGCATTCTAATATTCTTTCAGTTAGAATTGTTAACAAATGGAACAGTTTACCACCGTATTGAGGCAAATCATTTCACAATGATTAACGTTACAGTTGCTTAGATCTTGCTTTTTTAACCTTTTTTATGCAGTACTTAGCCAATTACACGTTGAATTATTTATTTTTTCATTTCAGGGTATGGCTAAGACAAAGCTGAAGCTGACCAGCTCCGAAGGCGAAGTTTTTCTGGTTGAGCGTGGCGTTCTCCGGTTCTCCGCAACACTCAGTAACCTACTTCGAGGTTGATTTGGCACAATTTCATTTCGGAGGGGAAGAAGGTGCTTTAACCGTAGTGCGATGATGTACTTTAGTCGGGGGGGGGGGTGTATGCTTTAATAGGGGCGGGGGGCGTGCTTTTCTAAGGGGGACTTTTGTTTTAATTGTGTTTGAATTACTGTTTATCACACCATATATTTTCTCTATTTTTGACAAATTCAGTCAGTGAACCGACAAATAATCAATAATGTGAGAAATGTTCCCAGGCGGTCTCGTTCCTAAGCCGTAGCGTAACCTTTACCTGAACCTAAGCCGGAGAAAAAAACAGTGAATAATAGCTTAAAACAGCTAAGACAATTAACTTTATTATACCGGATAAAACAACAATAGTGTGGCTAATTGTTCCATACGGCCTCGTTCCTAAGCCTTATGGCCTCGTTAGCAGTGGTTAAATAGTGATGTCAGACCTTCTGTTGACGGGCCTCTGTTTTTCCAGATCGTAAGTGGGGGAACCTTATAAGACAATGTTGTTTTTTCCGCCTTCGGCGGGTGTCTGTACCTTTTTTTTGCACACTAAAAAATCCCTGCTCGTTAGCATGAATTTCACCCAAGCCTGAGCAGTGAAATGGGAAAAATGAAATCAGTGAAGTGAAAAATGAATCAGTGAAAATTAACCTGACGCACCAATAAAAGCACGTCCCCCAAGTAACAGAGAGCTTATGATTTTTCTACTAAAAAAAATCGTTTTCTGTCTGAAATTACCCCCATTTTCTCATTATAAAAATACAATACAGTAGTCACTGAATTCTTCTAAAGCTAGTAACACTTCTCAAACTAGAACAGTCCCTTTTAATATTCCATTCCAAAAGTTTTGCTACGTCGTGACCTTCACGGTGCTCATGCTTGGAAGTAGAATCAATTTTTTTTACCTAATACACTTGATACTGTGGCGAACCGAGTACGAACGAAGCCGTGACTATTTTTGAGAGAAATTGGACACAAAAATGCCCTAACCTATGAGTTATGGACAACCTGCTGTTATAAAAGCAAAAAGTTTCCAGAGCTCATAGATCGTCAAGTCCATATTCAGCTCGAAGAGCTGACAAAATTTGGTTTTCAAGAATTCATTCAGGATTTGGTTTCGGATGAAGAGAAATACGCCGATCCCATACCGCTTTACCTTGTGAATTCAGCTACTCTCAAAAAGGTATTCATCTCCGTTTCGGCTCTAGTTGAGTTTTTTGTACTTTGCTCAAAAAAGTAGGAGAAGCTTTGTAAAAATTTGAGTGAATGAGTAGAAAAGCAATGTCCACAATTTAAAAAAAAACGAATTTTTCTCATTTTTTCGCTATTGTTCCTTGTTTTTCACCAAAAGGTTTTTTTAGCTCGGAGCTTTAAAAGATCTAGAAGATTGCTCACTATAGACATTGTACTCTTTTTCGTAGTACGAACTGCAGAAAGTTTGATAAATAACTGTAAGTTAAAAACTTTGTTTCATATCTCGCTGACTCTCTCTTCCACTCATTCTCTGTATATTTTCATCACTTTTTTTCCGCTCTCATTTTTTATGAACTTACACCAGTTGAGGGTTCTTCTACAGGTTATAACTTGGATTGACAAACGAATTACAATGGATGTGAAGATGTAGAAGAAGCCGGAAAAAACGCGTGCTCAAAAAGAATTCGCATTATGGGAAGCCGACTTTCTCAAGGTGCACCTATTTGAAAAAGCTTGAAAGAATGACAATTTTGGCCTCAAGCAGGGTTTTTCTTCGACCCGCGTGGCGGGTTAGAAGAAAATCCATGCGCACTTCGAAAAATTCAAATCTGTCTTTAGAGAAGAAGTAGACACCTCAGAGTTGTAGAATGATTTTCACCATAAATTTACGCACCTCCATAGCTCACCAAACATGTGAAATTTCTCTCGGTCGCCCGCCCGTTTCTCCAAAAAAGTTTTTAAGGTGAAAAAATATAACAGAAATTGATTAGAAAAACAATTGAAGGCTGTAACTAAAATAGTTCTCCATTATTCGAACTACGACCCCGACTACGCGAAATGCAAGATCAATTCTTTTGACAAAACAAACCTAAGATTTTGTTGACTACTCCTCTCCCTACTCTCCGGTCGCTCGGTCAACCGCCCAAGAAAATTATATTCTGGTGAGCTATGCGCACCTCTGTATGACAGGTACCTGTATTATTTGAGGGTTAGTCCCACGGTTTGATGAAACTTCGCACGGCAACATTCCGCACCATGATACTTCGCACCGAAAATATCGCACCCGAAATTTTCCACCCAACATTTAAATACTTTTTCTAATGATTTTTTTACACTCTGTGTCGTGCCTTGTGAATGCGTTGGTGTGTAGAGGGTAGTTCGTACGTTCGCTTCTTAAAAGTATCAACATAGTAAAAATCCTTCAAAGTTTTTGCGGATCAAAATTTCCTCGAAGTTTTGACGAACTAAAATATTCCCACCACCAATTCGAAAACGTTGGGTGCGAAATGACGCGTTGCGAAATGTTTGGTACGAATTGTCGCGGTGCGGAATTTCTTGGTGGAAATGTCGTATCACTCGGTCTCTAACATCAAAACCTTTCTATTCTCCTCTAGGGTGGAACTTAATTGTTCTGCCCGGAAAGTCTTGATTCCGACGAATCCCCGTTTACTGTAAGCCCTATTCTCTGAACAAACACTCTTAACCTCACCCATTTCCTCGGCGTGAAAGACTTCATTGATCGAAGATTTATGTTCATATGCAAAATTCATTACATCGATTTCAGTATCAACCAGGGTGTTTCTTGCAACCCGCGCCAAGATTTTCAAGCGCATAGATTAAAAAAATGGTGCGAGATTTAAATTTTCAAAAAAGAAATTCGGAATTTTTGGCGCGAGATAAAAAATGGCGCGAGATTCAAATTTTCAAAAAAGAAAACTGAGAAAAAAACCGGATTTTTTTTCTCGCGTGCATAGATTTGAATTTTTCGATGTGCGCATAGATTTTCTTCTAATCCACAGTGCGGGTCAGATAAACACCCTGGTATCAACGGCGGGGAACTACTTAATGACAACATTTGGCTAGGGGTGACAAATGTTCAATAATTTATGTTCAATAATTTATTAAGAACCTCTTTAAACCGTTTTCAAAGGGTGAGAGAGAGTACGTATGCGCCGAGAATGATATTAAAACGAAAGGGAGCAATGATTAGTATGTACAATAAACTTCTTTTTTTTAGGTTGATCAGAAAACTGTTCGAGTTGATACTCGCGGCCAACTATATGGCGATCGAGAAACTTCTGGAGTCCTCCTGCAAAGCCGTCGCAGTAAAAATCAAGGTTCTTTCTTTTTAGAAAATTGAATTTTTTAGATTAAAGAACTTTTTGTATGAGGAAAAGAAAAAGTGAGATAGGGAGAGGGGGGTTGTATTTGTAAATTTCACCCGAAAAAGGTCTCTAGTTCATTTTTTAGAATAACTTTCTTAAAATTAGTTCTAAGTGATTTTTTTTTGAATTTTATTCAACCGCGGAGATTCGGCAAAAAAGCGAATAGAAACTTCAAAACTAGATAAGAAAACAAGAATTTAAGATTAGATATCAGTCTGGTTTGGGCTCTCTTAGAAAAGTTTAGTTTATGATGTTTCTTCTCAGCCGCTGAAAGAAACAAATATATCTAGATGACTAATGATGATGGCAAAGTATACCATTCGAGAGAGCGTGAAAGAGAGACGATAAAGCATTTGTATTACTGAATTTCTCGGTTATCGCATAGATTTGCGCATAGATTTCATACGCACTGCGCGTTAAAGAAATACCTTGGTTGTATGCAAGCGTTAAATGAATCCGTCTAAGGATTGTTTGTACGCGCCGAGTGAGTTGAAAATGGATGGAGAAAAGCGGAAGAGAAAAAGAAAAGTAAAGGTAAAGTAAAATAAAACGGAAGGAGATGATGATGTGGGTCATTTCCGGCGAGACAGGTATGCGCCAACATAGCTGGCCCGATAACTATTTAATGTAGTTTTGTATGTAGTTTTTCGAGTTTTTTTTTTCAACTGCAATCGCGCGAAGTTCTGAACAGAGGCCTGCAAATGCTCAAAACTTTGAGGTTTCCAGGAAATGCAGAACATGATAACTTTAAATCTGCGTCTTAGATAGTGTTGAGGAATTAACCTCCTCCGGATACCCAGAGACACGTGTTACGAGTGATTGGTAGAGAGATCTGAGATTTGTGTTCAAGGTCCCGATCGTTGAAATTCTAAGAATCCGATCAATCCACAAACGGTTTTTTGTTTCAGAGCAAAAGTCCAGAGGATATCAGGAAGTTTTTCAACATCAAGTGCGACATCCTCCCAGATGAAAAATCTGCCATTCGAGAGGCAAATGCCTGGGAGACGTCAGATGTGATAAGTCGTAGGTTCAGCCATTAGAATTATCTCCGAAGGCTATGATGTCCACCATTAGCATGTTCTCTCTTATTACTTCTCTAGATTTTTAGGAAACCCTTATGTTCAACATAATCATCCGAAAATATCCACAAAACAGCATTGCTGTAACTTTTCAGAAGTTAATGTGATGGGTGCATTCGCAGTTGATTTGCTTTCATATTAAGACTTATTTGTTGAATTTGTTTTGTAAGCTCGTATATCTTTTTTGACCTTGCTATTGTATCTGAAAATTTCGATATGCCTCATTGCCTTACTGTCTTGACTTCTTCACCTGATAAAATTTGAATTGGATTTTCTCGAGAAAAATAACCTCAAATAAGAGTTTTTGGAGATGTTTTGGTGAAAAATTGAAATTCAAGCTGAAATAGTTAATAGTTTATCGCATTGAGTTCATTCATCAACATAAAGGCATTTGTGGAATGAGTACACAAGCGTGACACTTTAACAATTAAAGTGAGAAATTCATTTTTCGAAAGAAGAAAAAAAAACTGAAACAGCGGAAGAAGAGAAAGAAGAAAACAACAATTCATGGATCGGGTATTTTATATTTAGAATAGCTATAGTTCTGAAATCATGACTCTAAAAGATTTTACTGAATTCGCTGAGATTACCGATAGTGGTAAACTGTTCCATTTGTTAACAATTCTAACTGAAAGAATATTAGATTGCGCTACGCTTTTCATTTTTGGTATAACAAGGCTGTATGGATGAGATCTAGTTTCATATCTATGGCTAGGTAGAGAGAAAATTTTCGATGGTGTTATCGGCGTCTTTCCACTCATGATCTTGAACGTCATCACCAAATCTGCTTGCGTCCTTTTTTCCAAGGATTGTAGCTGCAGTAGGTGTAGACGCTCTTCGTAGGACATGTCGCAAAGCCCTGCCCTTCTGCAAATAGACTTGGTATAAGAACGCTGCACTTTCTCGATAAGATCTACTTGATATATGAGATGGGGTGACCAGATAGTGGAGCAGTACTCTAGTTGAGGGCGCACATATGTAGTGAAAAGGTTTTTGTAAAGAGAATGACTCCTGGATTTAAAAGTTCCTAGGATGTAGGCACACCTAGCTCTCGCTTTGTTGCAAATGTCCTCGATGTGTTGTGTGAATTTTAATTCACTAGAATATTGAACACCGAGATCCCTTACCATATTCGTTAGAGGCAAAACCCTACCATTGAGTAAAAATGGGTGAGACGGATGATTTTTACCTAGTCTGATAACTAGAGTCTTAGTTGTTGAAATTGAAATACCCCATATTGTTGCCCACTCCGAAATATTATCAATAGCTAGCTGTAAAAGTGCCGGGTTGTTGACTGTCGAAATTTTGACATCATCCGCATACATTTTAACATCGCAACCTTCAGGGAGAATTTTTGGGAGGTCGTTAATATAAAGGAGAAACAGAAGAGGCCCCAAGCAACTTCCCTGTGGTACTCCCGAAGGCGTCGGATAAGATGCGGAGCACGAAATTCCTATTCGAATTTTCTGTTCTCGATTGTATAGGAAACTCCTTATAAATCTCAGAAGTGAGCCTGAAATTCCAAAAGAAGCAACTTTTTTCATAAGTAGATCCAGTGGAATAGCATCAAAAGCTCTAGTAAAGTCTATTAAAACGCAGCTTATGAAATCTTTATTGTCTAGCCTGAGATTCCATTCAACTTGAGACTGTAGGAGGGCTAGTTCACATGAGTGACGTGGCCGGAATCCGAATTGATTCGGGTCGATCAGTTTATTATCTTCCAAGTACTCCAAAAGTCTCGAACAGATCATACGCTCTAAGACTTTGGAAGATGAGGTAGTCAAGCTTATCGGTCTATAGCTACTGCACTCAGTTCTGGCACCTTTACGTTTGTAAACTGGCATTACGATAGCAGTAAGCCAGATGGTGGGACATGTTCCAATCAGTAGAAACCGGTTGAACAATATTGCCAGAGGTAAAGCAATAGTTTGTGCAGTATTTTTCAGAAATATGTAAGGTATCTCATCTGGTGAAGTATTTTGTTTGGATGAGAGATGGATAAGCTGATTATAAACTTCATGAGCGAGAACCTGTATGGAATCTATTGTATTAGATGTAACCACCATCACTGTAGGGCTGCTGCTTGAACGTCTAATAGAACTTCGATAAAGAGATCTGAAATGATTACCAAAAGCTTTAGCCTTGTCTAAATCTTCTGTCAGGGTAGAACCGTCTAACAAGACAATTGGCCCAATTTTCGAATCATCCTTAATGTTCGCACTTGTAAAACGATACAGCTTTTTGAGGTTTTTGCTATGCAATAGTGATTTCTCCAAGTTCCGGCGGTGAGAATCAAGAGCTCTTCTTAGTTTGTGATTCATTTTAATATGTGGCGCCAGCCCGATTGTGGTTCTTTTCTTATAAAGACGAGAAAGATCACAGGTGGTGGTTTGGTTGAGTTGTTTGTAGTTGTCTGTTTTGGAATACATCTCGTTATAATATCTTGGATTTTCTCTGAAAATTTATTGTAAATAACATTAGGATCATTAGAGATGGCAAAAATACCAGACCAGTCTACTGAGTTAATGAGACTATTGGCCAACTCGTAGTTACCCCTCTTGAAGCATAACATATGTGTTTACTTTTTAAAACTACCACATTGTGTAGATATTCGGAAAATGACGGTGTTGTGATCGCATGACGGAGGCGGAAGGCTTACTGAGCAACTCGAAATAGTATTATGTTCAGTAGTTAACACAAGATCTAAAATATTATTTAGATGTGTGGGAGTATTCACACGTTGCACTAGAGAGTATTGCATAGCGAAACGATGTAGTAAACGCGAATGATGATTGAAAGGTAGATTTTTGAAAGGTAGATTTTCAGAAATGTTATCAGAGATCCAGTCTATTTCCGGGGCATTAAAATCTCCCATTATGATATGTTCGAACTCGGCGAGAGATGTCAAGCTACTTTCTATGTGAGACAAAGCATTTTCGAAAGCAAGAAAACTAGTACTCGGACTACGATAAACTAAGTGCAATACGATATACGATTGAGAGTTGATGTGTAATCTGACACTGATAGTTTGACAGTATTCAGTGAATGACTCAGAAGAGATGAGTGAGGCATTGATTGAATTATGAATGAGTAATGCGACACCGCCACCAGGGAAAATACTGACTCTGTCACTACGGAATACTGTATAAGTTTGGCCAACTGATAGCATAGAGTCGTGAATTGTTGAAGCACTCGCCCAAGTCTCAGTTAAGGCTACGATTAAAGCATTATGATGATAGCATTATGATATTATGATAGGTTTTGCTTCAAGCGTTTGTAAAAAAATCATAGCTCTCACGAGCATTTTTGAAGCCTTGACTTTTTGGCATTATTCCGGAGATTGGAGGGTTCAATCAAATGATATAATTTCAAAGAATAACCTCTTCTATTCACTAGCTTCTGTTGAATTTCTGTTGTTTTGTACAATTAGTTTATTCATTGTTAGGTCAAAATGACGTCGTCACACTGTCATCAGCAGATCCTACGATGAATAATGTTCGATTTTTGCGTAAGAGCACGGCTGAGGCGAAGCTGAATCTGACCAGCTCATAAGGCGTACGTTTGCGTAGCGTTCTCCGGTTTCCCGCAACGATCCACCAATCCAGTTCGAGTATTATTACCGGTAACTAAAACTGCTTAACAGTTTACCTCGAGACCTCCACGCTGCGAAGCTACAACAAACAATCCAAAAAACAAAAAAAGTTCCCTTTTCGATTTTCCAGTACCATTTAGCTTCAATTCACAATGATTCATATAAACTTTGCTTTCATCGAACATTGAATCATGGCAGAAACAGCATGAATCTAAATTGAATTTGAAGAATGTTTCGCTATGATACCATCATAAAGAATACACAATTCAATTCAATTCTTTATTCCAAATGAGCAAAAACAGAGTTAAGTCTCAGCGGATATACTGTCACGAGTGTGAGTTCAGTGAAAGGAATACGACAAAGAAAAAAAAAGCGTGAGAAAAAAAACCGTAAGAAAAAAAAGCGTTACACAAAAGAATTGAAATGAGTCGAGCTCGTATATAAAGAGGTTTATGAAGTGATTTTGGTCGAGTAAAACCAATGGTCGATAACCAATAACTTCTTACCTTAACAGGGTTCTGTACTCTCTGGAAGCCTTCTTGATGAGAGTCGACTTCTGCAATGTAAAAGCCTTCTTGCCACTTCTAACAATCTCTTTCTCTCTAAATCCGATTGTGATATCGGTTGGCCACTTTACGGGAAGGTTAAAAGACCCGTTATTGATCGGGAGTTTGTTGAATATCGCAAAAACTAACAAAATATCAAGGGAAAGGTTATTATAAAGCGTTTACTTTAACCGGATTAACTTTTCAGGCGCCTTCATCATGGCTAGGAGGTTTGGCTTCAGTTTTTCTGTGCCTCTTTACCCCCAACAAAATCTCTGAAGCTTTTGTTACTTCATAGTTTTACGAGGACTTGCAGTCTAAGAAAATGGTAGCTCAAACACATCTCATTTCCATATTTGTAGAGATACATATATATATATCAGACATATTAAAAAAAATATCAGACTCTTATCGTAACTGGATGGTCCCTTAAGGCTTGAGAGGATATGAGCTTTGGACCAAGTCTGACACTGTAATGGCCCCTTAAGAGATCCGTCATCAAGAAGGACCAAGTCTGACACTCTAATGGCCCCTTAAGAGATCCGTCATCAAGAAGGACCAAGTCTGACACTCTAATGGCCCCTTAAGAGATCCGTCATCAAGAAGGACCAAGTCTGACACTCTAATGGCCCCTTAAGAGATCCGTCATCAAGAAGGCCACTCAAGGTATTTTTTGATACTCTCAAACTTCATCAAGCAAAACAGTCCATGATAGCGTCACATACGTCACTTTCTTTTGCATGTTCATTCATCCGCCGCACCTGATAGAAGAAGCATACCACTTTCAAACAAATAATGTAAGAATGCGTGGAATTAAACGTTTTTCTAGCATTTTATTCTCATAACAGTCTCAAGAGAGAGATCAATATATGAAATTCATTACCATCTCACATTGTTTCGTTATCTTCTTCTTTGCAATTCAAAAGTGCCCTATTACTACTTCCTCAAGAAATTATTGTGTCAAAATCCAAAATACATCGCCTATAACCTCGCTACTTACCTATTTTTTCTCTTTTTTGATTACTGAAATCACATAAGTGAAAACCATCCAATGTACTATATGCAAATATATGCAAGGAATGAAGAATGAATGAATGAAGATAATAATCAGGTATCATTAAAATAGAAAACTTTTAAAGTTCTACTTGGTTTTTCATTATGACTGCGCCGAAAAAACCGAGTTCCTACATATTGCTTGGATCATTGGAAATGAAGTTATAGCAGTCAGATTTGTTTTTTTTCGCACTGCATTAACGTCTCACGGAATGACTGTTACTTCTGATTAGATGCGTCATTTCTTTTTTTCGCAAAAAATTGGAATACTTTAGGTACACCTATGAATGTGAACGAAGGAACGACATACGACTTTCAAAAAAGTTCGTCATCCGAAACCGAACTCGCTATCTTGGCTTCCAAGTCGATGCTTTTCCAACTGACTTACCAACTTCAGAGAGAACAGCTGAAATTACCTTTCTTGCTCTCTTCTCCTCTCGCTTTTGATACTAAGGAGTTTCCAAAAATTCTTTGCTTTTCTGATCTGAATAACCTGTTCAAATAACATCTCAGTTAGAGAAAGAACTTTCGGCTCAATTATACTCATCTACCGGAACAAATTTCAATCAACTGATACATGGCAAAACAGAATTTACTCATTAAAAAGTTACATTAATTTTTAAAAAAGTAATTTAGCGTGAGGTTTTGAAAAGAACAAGAAAATAAAAAACTTAGGTTGATAGTAAAAGAAGAAAAACATAATCAAGCAAAACTAAATTTAGAATGTATCACCATTCACATTACCTTCTTTCTCAAGATTCCACTCCTTTCTGTTATAGAACGAGACTTCCTGTAATGGAACAAGAACCCAAATAACATGACTTTATTTTCAGTCAATTGAAACAATTTAGTCTGTGGAACAAGGTAAGACTCATCGAGAAGAACTTCATTGGCAAGTTATATTCTCCTGGCTTTCAAAGCCTCATCTTCATTCGAATCGATTCGTTTAGTTCCACTGATGATTGAACTACAAATATCCCTAATTTTGGATAAATCAAATGACTGTCACTAATTCTGTAATTCTTTTTTCCATACAGTTTTTTGTTTGTAAAAAAAAACTGAATCGAAGTTGAAAGTTTGTTGTGATGATTGTCATAGATGAGCCTGCTATGTTTTTCAACAGAAGACAAGCAGGCTTCGAGATGTTAGTTAGTGGAACTATGAGGATAAAAATAAAGAAAAACATATTGTTTTGTTTCAAGCGGAATGTTTTGTTTCAAGCGGAATAAAGAATTGAATTGAATTAGCCGTAATTTTCAACTTTTTTTAGCTCTTGTAACCAACTCTTTCTCTCTCCAGTTCTCTCTATATTCCACTCTCTCTCTCTCTCTCTATATATATATATATATCTTTTTCCGTTTCTCCCTTTGTTTTTAGCTTCTATCAGACAAAATCATCCTAACCTTGTCCAATTCTTCAGTTACAATCTCTCTCGGTAGCTCAGGAAACATCCAGTTCCGTTTACTTTCTGAAACAAGCATTTAACTTGAATACTGCAGTAAGGAATATCTGAATGCTCATCGTGCATAATCACCATCTCTGTAGTTTCCCTCAGTTATAAAGAATACAATTCAGTTTCACGTAGTTCTAAAGTTATCTATCTTACAAGGAATTTCATACACAACATTACTTACATGTTTTACTTTCTCTCAGTTTCATCTCCTTTTTTTTCTTTTTATACATTTAAAATTTAGGGATCGATAATTATCGCTATCATTCCACTCAATCTCTCCAACGCTACCAATGTAGTTGAACAAGAACTATTTAAACAGAATTAGTTGACTAGTTTAAATTTTCCCGTAAGCTGAAAAAAAACAACACAAAAACTCAAGTATAACGACCTTCTCGCGTGTTACCCGATCTGATCTTTAGCGAAAACAATCCACGAGCCTGAAAAGAAAGAAAATTTTGATGTAATTAGGTGAAAAATTGGTTAAAAGTCTGCCTTGGTTGGAAAATAATAATTATTTTCATGTCTACTTGGAGCTTTCTTAGGGATACTTATAGGTAGATTATGATAAGGTTGTTTTATCTTTTCCAATGGGTTAATATTGTCAGATATGAGACCATAACCATGTATTTGATAGTTTAATCCGTATGAGTAGGCTGTCATTAGTAATCTTATCCAATAATTCTCCTTATTTCTTAAATCAGATTTACATGTTGCATGATCCAATATATCAATTTTAATATCGTCATCTGAATGAAAAGTGTCTTTATAGTGATTACATAAAAAAGTGTTAAGTATATTTTTCTTGAAATGGTATCTATGTTGTGATATGCGTTTCTTGAGAGATTGCGTGGTCTCTCCTACATACTGTGTATCACATTTAGTACAAGTTATTAAATATATTACATTCTTAGTATTGCATGTAGAATCTATAGGTTTGTTAGTGGTGAATTTTTTATTAGTAGTACAACTCGTAACGATATTATCAAAATTGGTGATCTTACAAATTACACACCTAGCATTATTGCATTGATTGCCTTTAACCAAAGAGTATTCATTAGTTTGGAAAATTAGTCTACCATCAACCTTACAATGGTATGTGGGTATATTTGAAAATATGTTCATTTTGTTTGTGGATTTGTTAAGCAGTTAATACGATGAGGCTGGCTGCTCGACCAGTCTGTCATCGAGTGCTACTCCGTATGAACAGTAGGGTACCGTCTTGTAGTGAGAACCAATTCTCATCCAAGGGTTAAGCACTGGATTCACAAGGATGTGGTATATCTCACCTGTAAATTGATAATATGAATATTATAATACTTCATCCTATCTAACGAATAACGGTAGTGGTATAGTGTAGGAAATTCCTTCTAATGAATGAGGATAGATTTAAATTATAGCTGAGTGGAAGGGAGGAAAGTCTATGTTAAATTATAACAGGAAGAATTAAAAGGTAAGGGTAGAAATGGAGTTAGAAATAATAGTTTAAAACTTTATTTTATGATAGTGTTTGTGATTATCTAATGGTTGAAGAGACATGCTTAGAAATTGGTTTAAATTCAAACTTGTTTTAAGTGTGAATGATAATTTATGTGAGTGAGAAAAGAAAAAGTTATGAGAAAGAGTATATGTATGATACATTTATATGTTTTGCTGCAAAGCAGCGAATTTTTTATCTCTGGTATAAAACCAGAGTTGCTGCAAGCAGCTAAGTTGATCCGGTAAACCGGATTTGCTACACTAGGTAGCTAGTGAAAAGAATTTGAAACGAAAAGAGCAGTGATTTATTTGAGAATATGAGTATTTTATCTATTAACAATGTAAACGGTATAAATAGATGGATATTGAACATTATATGTGTGAAATGTAAGAAAATGATATATTCAAACTTGTTTTAAGTCTCGCCTACCCTGAGGAGTGGTACTAAATGTACTCACATCACTCAAAGCGACGAGAGAGGTATATTTTTATAGAAAAAGGTAAAAGAGGTGTAAAAATTTAATTTATTTACTTTTTAGATATCACTGCTGAAAATGTAATGTAGCAGAAGTCTGTTTCGCCCCAACTCAGACAGACTTCTGCTCTCTCTGGGTGGGGCTCATCAGTGAGCGCCCAGAGAGAAAAGAGTATAATTATAACGTTTAACTTAGAATTAAACTATACAAAACAAAAGCAAAAACAAATAAACAAGTATAAACAAAAACAAATAAATTAAACATAATGATGAAAAACTCAAAGATAAGATAGAGAATGCTATCCAAGTATTTTTGAAAAGTAATGAGCGGGAATGTATTGAAGCAATGTAGAGCAACAACTAATTGTAGTTTGTAGTAGTGGTCTATATATATATATATATTTTTTTTTGAACAGTTCTATAATATATACCGTAATTCTATAGTTTACGGTATTTTAGGATTTCTGGTTATCTTATTTCTGAAAAACAGAAAATAAAATTTTTTCAACATTTATCTTTAATTTCTCTATGAAAACAGAATACATATACTCTTTCTCATAACTTTTTTTTCTCACTCACATAAATTCTCACTCACATAAATTATCATTCACACTTGAAACAAGTTTGAATTTAAACCAATTTCTAATCATTAGTCTCTTCAACCATTAGATGCTACATTAGCATCACAAACACTATCATGATATAAAATTTTAAAACTATTATTTCTAATTCTATTTCTGCCCTTACCTTTTAATTCTTCCTGTTATAATTTAACATATACTTTCCTTCCTTCCACTCAGCTATAATTTAAATCTATCCTCATTCATTAGAAGGAATTTCCTACACTATACCACTACCGTTAATCGTTAGATCGGATGAAGTATTATAATATTCATATTATCCTAAGTAAGAAAGCTCCGAGTAGACATAAAAATAGACGTAGAACAATACCCAGTTACAAGACCAAAGAATTAAACATAATTCTGGATAATATACTGAGAATTAAGAATGGTAGGCAACTAAATCTAGAATATAAGAAACTCAGAGTTGAAGAGAAAGAAAAACTCATCAAGTTTACACTCACTAATGAGTTTTACCGTTTAGAAAACAAACAAAAAGTTTTAATAACAAGTTTAATTTGTGACTATTTTTGGAAAGGACAGAAAAAAACACTTGAAAGAAGAAGTAGATAAAGTCAATGTTAAACTCACATACCATGGAAAATATACGGACAACATTCCTCTCAATCGCATTTTTAACAAAGCACTCAATCATCATAAGAATGAAGATTTCATGAAAACGATCAACAAACCTTTCAAGTTTCGTATAATATATAACTTTAAAGATCCTATACGTAAATATATATTCAATTATAACTCTTTTAAAAAAAAAAAGGACTTTCATTTGATTAATTAGATATCAAACGAAAAATGTTCATGTCATAAATACATCTCATAGACAAAACCCTTGGACATATATGTACAGGTGATACTAAATGCACCCCTTATCCAATTCTACGAAATATTCTCAATAAAGGCACTAAATACAGGATTAACACTTCTAGCTCTAGTAAAGAATAAAGAAAGCAGCCATCGTCACCGTTATATCCATGTTTAACAAAAGCCAACCACAAAAACAAAACAAACTCCGTTATAATATATCTATATTCCACGAAAAGGTCGATGGTAAATATATCTTCAAAACTGTTAACCTTTCTGATAATAAAGGAAATGAATGTAATAATGCCAGGTGTGTCATATGTAATATATTCAACTACGATAAGTATGTCATTAGTAGTACTACAAAAAAGAGTTTTGCCACTAATAAACCCCCTAACCTTACATGTACATCAAAAAAGTGATTTATCTAATAACTTGTACAAAATGTGAGATGCAATACGTTGGAGAAACAACTCAATCACTTAAAAAACGTATATCACAACAAATATACATAATATCATATACAGAAATAATATCATATACAAATATCATATAAAAAAAACGTATATAATATCATATACAGAAAAACATACTTGATACATACTTATGCAAACATTTTAAAGAATGTAATAAATCTCCAAACAATATACGAATAGATGTCTTAGATCATGCATCTAATAAAGCTGAATTAAGAACCAAAGAAGCATACTGGAATAGATTATTGATCACAGCATATCCCTACGGTCTCAATGATCAAATTCAAAATTACGGGTTAATATCCGATAGCTTGAACCCCATAGAACGGAAATCACATCCATATCACAACATGCCAATAAAAATACCTAGAAAAACTCAGAGTTGACACAAAAACTGCAGAAGAACTCTTCCAGCATACCAAGCCAGAGATATTGAAGAAATTGTTTACAACCTAATAGAATCTAAGAATAAGAGACTATTGTATTTGGAATACAATAAATTAAAAAAACAAAGAGAAAGATAAGCTCATTAAATTCACTTTAACCAAAGAATTTCATAAACTTAATAACTACAATAAAATAATTATTACTAGTACCATTTGTGACTATTTCTGGAGAAAACAAACTAATTTTATAAATAATGAAATAGATACAATTAATATAAAGCTTACATATCATGGTAATTATATGGATAATATCCCTTTTAACCGAATTTTTAATAAAAGTCTTAGAAGCAACATAGACGTAGAACTTTTCAAAAGAATTGATAAATCATTCAAAATACGCACTATATACAAATTATAAGAACCTATCAGTGAAAAAAATCTATTATTACAATAACTTTTTAAGAAATCTAGACAAAACTATAATTGATGATATAAACAAAAACAATTGTGTCTGCCATAAATACCCTCGCTTTATTCAACATAATTTAGGACACGTTTGTACAGGCAACACGAATATTGTCTCGGATCCTCTTCTTCGTAGTATTTTAGAAAAAGGTACTAAATATCGTATTAGTAGCGGTAATTCTACTAAAGAAATTATTAGAGAAGTAATTATACAATCAATTTTGTCAACAACTGATAACATTACAAGAAAAAACAGCTTGAAAACAACTGATAGAAATCAACTAGCTAACCTTCTCATAAATAATAACCTCCCCAAAATCAAGAATTATATAGATATATTTTATTATTCGGAAACATCAATATATGGTAGAATTCAAAAAAATATTAACAAATTTAAAAAAGACTTTATAATTACTCCAATCGATAAAGCCACAAATAAATACGCCTTTATATGCAAAAAATTATATGTTAAATATATTAATGAAGAAATGAATACAACTGATGATAATGTCAAAACATATGAACCTACTTCTAACATCAATAGCTCCATTATTATTAGTAATCATATCAAACACACATTACAAAACGGAATAAAAATAAATTTTGATAATACTTTAAAAATTCCCCAAGTATATGGAATACCAAAAATGCATAAAAACCCAAAAAAATTAGATTTATCACAGGAGCCTACAACAGTAGCCTTAAACCTATATCTGTTGAACTACGACTCTTACTAAACACCTATCTAAACATTTTAAAAATTATTCTAAGCAAACTGGTGAGAGGAATGGAACTAATAACCTCTTTGCTATACTCAACACTAAACCTTTACTAGATATTTTCAAAACATTAGATAACAAACCTAAAAACATTTTCTGTGCAGATTTCACTTCATTATTTACAAATCTCACATGAAGTAATTAAAGATAACTTGTATCGAGTAATTACAACTTGCTTTAATAATTGTGGATACCAAGCTATCTCAATTAAAGGCAATCATACACATTATTCAATTCAATTTTCAATTCATTTATTCCATGCAAGAACAACAACTTGTAATACAATTATGAATGGTAGTTCCAATTAGCATGGACGCGTAGGATAGGGAGACAAAGAAAAAAAAACAATCATTCATTCAAAAGTGCTGAATGGCATTCAACTAATCCAAATATCATCTAAGAAAAAAAAATGATATGAAATAGCGTCTATAGTTATTTATAATCAGAAGATTGTGTCCTATACATATGTATGTAAATACAAATAATCGTCAATCTGTTACACTCGGACAAGGAAGCACAACTTCAAATGGAATTTTTTTTAGTCTTGTCGCAAAACTTGAAGAACTTTCGATTACAACGATATCTTCCGGAAGGGAGTTCCATATTGCTATTGATCTAGAGACAAACGTAGACAACCTAGCCGGGTAAACGATAGGCAGACGAATTCTGAGAGAGTGCGCTTGTCTTGTATTATACTTGGGGGGAGATAAAATGTATAGAAAGGAAGAATCGAGAGAGCATTTGTTATGTAAACATTTGTGCAAAAAACATAGATCTCTGAATGCTCGACGATATTCTAATGACTCAGTTTTGAGCAGTTTCAATCTCTGAGAATAAGGCAGGCTTACATTACCACATCTATATAACAGCCTTCTAGTAAAATTACGTTGTACATATTCTAAATCATTGATGAGGTATTTCGTGGTAGGGGACCAAATTTCAGTCCCGTATTCGAGAATCGGTCTAACGTCTACATTAAAAGCAAGCATGAGCATTTCGCATGATTTGGTCTTGAAAGCCTTCAGAATAAGGTTTGCAGTAGAAGAGGCTTTTTTACAAATCTTCTCAATATGAGAATTGAAACGGAAATCATGAGTTAACAAAATCCCTAAATCTTTAACCTGGTTGGTAACAATCAATGGAATATGGTTGATAGAGTAGGGGTGAAACACCGATTGCTTGCCTATATGAAGAACAGTACATTTAGAAGTTGATAGAGTAAGGTTCCACTGAGTGCACCACTCAAATATATTGTTGACTGCTGTTTGTAAGTCATCTGAATATAAGGGTACTTGAGCTAGCAGCTTAACATCATCGGCAAAAATACTGAAGCGAATAGTAGCAGGGATAACTTTCTTGATGTCGTCAATGAACAGTAAAAACAACAACGGGCCTATTGAAGAACCTTGAGGAACACCACTTAAAACTGAAGCTGGTACTGAGTTGATACCATCGATGATCACTGATTGTTTACGGGAGTTGAGGAAAGAAAAGATAAATTTAAGTGCTGGCCCTACAATACCAAGTGAATTCAATTTAAACAAAAGAAATCGAATATCTACAGAATCAAAAGCTTTTGAGATGTCTAGGAAAATTACATCTATATCAATACTTGAACTCAGAGAGTGGGTTATGAAGGAATATGATTCGGCTAAAGAAGTGATTGTCGATCGATTAGGTCGAAAACCGGCTTGAAAAGGGGAGAGCAATGAACGCTCTTCAAGATACTTTGAAATAGAATTAACAATAACTTTTTCCATTACTTTAGAAATCGAGCAGGTTAAAGAAATGGGTCTGTAATTTGATAAGATAGGAGGTCCTTTGTTTTTGAGCAGAGGCTTTACAATAGCAAACTTCCACATATCGGGTACGATTCCAGTCATTAAACAGTTGTTGAATAAAATACGCAGAGGTTTCAACAACGCAAATTTACATTTTTTGATAAAAATGTTCGGAATGGAATCGGGTGAGGTATTACATTTATTCTCTAACTTAGAAACAGCCTCGATTATCATTTGATCATCAATTATTTCAAGAGAAAAGTGTTGATCGAAGGGAGCTAAAATAGGGACAGGAAGAACATTCTGAGACGGTTCAGAGAAAGTTGATGAGAACTGAGAAGAAAACATTTCAGCTTTTATGGAAGGGTCCGTCACTACCGTTCCACTACTGTCATACAAAACATAGGAATCGTTTTGAGATTTAATACGATTTGTACAATACGAGAAAACTGTTTTTGGTTGCCTTTAACAATCAGAGAAGATTCCTTAGATGTTTCAAAATCATAAAGCTCAGAAGAAAAATTTCTTGATAGATTTTTACAATATTCGGAGTAAGGAGCAGTAATTGAAACTTTCTGAAGCTTATTGAATAAGCGTTGAATACGCGCTGGATATCTATAGGGGGACGAATTAGGAACAACAGTTGGCACAAAGCGATCGATAAGGTCACATAGTAGATCAACGATATAGTTGTAAGCTTGATTAGGGTCAAGAGATGATAATGCCAAGGTCCAATCATGACAGTAAATAAAGTACTCAATCATATGCCAGTTTGCCTCAGAATAAAGTTTTATAGGCTTGATTATGTCATCGAATACTTTGGAGGTAATACAATCGAAACAAATAGAATTATGATCGCACTGGGATGTGAAGGGAGCAATAACACTAGAAGAAGAGATAATCGGATGATTGCATAAAAGAAGATCAAGAATGTTCTGACTTCGAGTCGGCATCAGAATGTACTGAGTGAAATGGTTATCACAACAGTAATTAAGAAATTGAGTAGAAGAATAGCTCTTAGAACACGTCAACTTGTCCCAATCAATACAAGGCAAATTCAAATCACCAACGATTATGAGAGGGACATTGGGAATGGTATTTAAAGAGAAGTATGCTAATAACTCATTCATGATATCGTCTGGGGCACTGGGAGATCGATAAACACACATTAATCTAACCCGAGAAAAATATGAATTTTTGTCACTACATTGTAACTCAACTGTAATAGCTTCACATTCTGAAACTGACATCGACGAAGTTGCTACTGGACTGAGTCTAGATTGCACTAAAATTGCTACTCCGCCACCTCTGTTACTGATATTAGAGTTTCTATCAGAACGAAAAACAGAATATGGTTTATTTGAATGTAAAATGACATCAGGTTCACTATCGTGTAACCAAGTTTCTGAAAAGCAAATAGCATTGTATTGCGTTAAAGATAATAAATGATTAAGATCGTACAATTTATTCCGTATAGAGCGACAATTACTATAGTAAAAACTAAAATTTCCTCTAATACTATGTTGGCTATTCCAAATATCAGAAGAAGTAAACAGGCTATCGCCATCAGCACTACTGACCTCTTTCTGTACATCGTTTGCGTCCATCCTTTTTCCTCTTGTCACCGTCACGTTTTGAAGAGAACCATTAGCCTCAGCGTCTGTCTTCGGAGTGTATAGAGGACGCGGAAGAGAGAATCGAATGAGCCTTGTTCCTTGTACCCCCCACTCCATCAATCCAGCTTTGTCGTTTCTTTCTTTAGCGAGTTTCTTGCAGTCCTTCTCGAGTTGGAGTCCTTCTCTGGTAAGGTCTTCTCTCGCGTACGCGTGAGGAAATATGCGAAGTACTTCAGGACGACGGACTCGTAGTTTTCGAAGTACTTCTGTTCGGAGAGATGGCGATGGAAAATGAATCTTAAGAATTCTTCTCTTGTTCTCTTCATTTCCGAAGCGTCGATGAGTGATAGAACCTTGGTTGAATGCATTAGTGAGAGAAGGTATATTGAGTTCACTAACGAGAGAATCAAGAAGTTTTCCATCATGTTGATCCGTGGCGTCTTTTCTTATCTCCTCCGGAATGCCGACCAAAACGATGTTGTGAGCCTTCTCTTCCAGAATGACTTTGTCTTCCTGAAGGACTCTCCTGACCGCGTCATAGGCGAGAAGTTCAGGCTGCGATATGAGAGAGGAAGTCATCAAAGAGTTGGATGGAGGGGCCGGGGTTTGGGTTGTGAGCTTAGAGAGAAGAGGAATGAGAGAAGATAATGTCGTCATCATTGAGGTTACTGCATTCAGAAGTTGGGAGATTTGGTCGCTTTGACGGTTGACAGCTTGGATCAGAATTTGTACATCAGATGAGGGTTGAGAAACTGACGAGGGAAAAAAAAAACAAAAACTTATACTAATGACATTAACCAAAAAAGAACTTATCTACCCATTCAAATATACAAACTTCCTATATATATTTTAGATAATAGCTATGTTACTTATGGTGGTGAAATATTCAAACAAAATAAGAGAATTCCTCAGGGCAATAACACTTCACCACAAATAGCAGATCTTACTCTGGCTATGATGGAATTTAAATACATTAACAAAAATATAAATAGATCCCATAGTTTGAGGAGTTCTCTGAATTGTACATTCCGCTACATAGATGATCTTCTTCACATTTCTGATAAGGATCAAGAATTTATAAAAGTTGCTGAAGAAATATATCACAACTCGTTAACATTAGAAAGAACTAATCATAATAGTAGTGAGGCCGTATTTTTAGATCTCTACATAACCATTGAAATTGACTGACATATAAAACTTAACCTTTATAACAAAACAGATGACTATAACTTCAAGACCCTCAAATATCCTCATTACACCTCTAACATACCTATCTACATTGGCTTAAACACCATATATACCGAGGTTTTAAGATTCAGTGATAACTGCACACGATTCGAAGATTTCTTGAGTAGAATCAAGATACTTATTAGAAGATACCGTGAAAATAAATTTCCAGATTTAACTATAATGGGTCGACTTATCAAAACACTGTGTAAGAATCCTAAAACTGAAATTAAATATGACATTAAAATCCATATAATCATTTCACACTTTTCCAAACAATTCCAATAAATTATTTCTCTCAATATAATATGAAATATTAATAAAACTCCCATCAATTTGATTTCAAACTCCTTAATCAATAACTTATTACTATCCAAATACTCTCTTTCTCTTTTTTTAACCCCCATACCACTTTCATTTATTTGGGTCAAGGTGTCATGTACAATTTAGTAGATCTATAACACATAATCATTGAACACTACAACAATCCCTTCTCCTAATATCATCACCATCCTAACTCACTCCTTTTCATTTCTTGCAACCTTACACTTGTCATTTAATGACAATGCCGACGAAAGAAGACGACATAAACTTTCGGAAGAAGAACGCCAAAATGAAGAATTGGAAAATGAAAATTAGTTTTTTATTATTTTTTATTTTCTAGGTTACTTTTTTAATTTTTACTTTATTTAGTTTCTCCTTTCCCATTTTGGGTTTGTATTTTACTTTTTTCCGTTTATTACTTCTTTATTTTCTATTTTTCGTTTCTTTTACCTTGTGTATTAACTTTATACATATAAGTTCAAAAAAGTCAAGTTCAAAAATATTTTTAAAGCTTTTTTTGAGATTTTTTTGAAAACTTCATTTGATTTGATTGTAAAAGAGTGAACCATTTGAACAATAGGAATCATATTGATTCACTGCATTTTACAACTGGTTTGAGATGTTTCAGGCATTGTGTGTTGTGTCTTATGTTTCCTGTTCTGTATTCTTGACGAAACTAAAAACGATCAACAAGGAAGCTTTTTCTTCACAAAAATTTGTTCAGCAGCAAAAAGATCACAGTATTTTCAAAAAGGCAAGCACCCAGCGTGACTGAAAGGTCTAGATTTCATGTTTCCAATCTTATCAACATTTTCCAAGACTGCGTATTGGTTGTTGCCCTGGCACAAAACGGCTATTCCATCTAACGACCTATAGCGCAGTAGTATTCCGCGAGCATCAAAAGCCCTGAAATTTAACAGAGTTTTCTGGGAAATCTTTAAAGGATTATTTTTTAATTTTTTTTCACATACTGTAATACTCATGAAAAAAACTTCTAACAAGAGAAAAAACATGGACTTTTTTTAGCGGTCGTGTTACAGATGAGATTGAGGTTGAAGCTGATTTCTAATAGTGACTGCTATTTGTATATAAAAGGGGAGCTTATGAGAAACATAATCAGTCTATTTAAGGAGAAAAAATGGTCTTAGCAGTATTTGAGTAAGATTTATTTTCCAATGAATAGGTACCGGTATTTTAGAAATTTTTTCGAAAAATTTAGCTGATATACATATTGAAAACTTTTAAGAGCTAAAACTTTAATAGGGACAACTGGCGAAAGACCTATGCACAGATGAATTTTATCCTCATACCTTACGTCAAGAAACGGCTGCTACGGGGGGGGCGGCTCTCCTTCTTACCTCTTCTCTCTTCTATGAAGCCACTTGACCCCTTCGCCGTATAATTCAACATTCTCCCTTTCCTCTCAACGGCTATCAATGATCTTCTCACCATTTTTCTGCTCCTACTTACCATCAGAAGCTCCTCAGCCTTTTTTTGAACCATGTTTTCTTCCCTTCCCCTTCTTTTACATACATCCCGTCATGCACCATCAATTTTTCACGTGATACATGTGTTTCGCGTAAAAAAAGTTCAAAAGTTCAAAGTTCAAGTCTATTAAGTTCGCTTTCAATTATCGGTTTCATAATTGATCTCAAGCTATCTTTTAGTAAGAACTGTTCAACTATTATTAAAAAAGATCGTACCAAATTTTATTTTACCTTTTAAGTTGTGAGATTCGAAAAGCTTGGTGTTTAAAAATAAGTTTATATATATATATATATATATATTTATTTATTTATTTATACTTATTTTTTCTCTCCATTTTCATCATATATATTTCATCTTCATCATATACTAGTTCAGTTATATTAACAAATCCAAGCATTGCCTTAAACTAATTTTTCATGCTGACACTTGCTAATTATTATTTTTATCTCTTCACATATCACACCGATATCACTGCAGCTGATTAATGTCCTACCCGTTTTCAAATAGATTTTTCAAATAAAAAACCATGCTTCTATCTGTAAATTTTATTATATTTTGTGTATTATAAACATATAACTTTGGTCATAAAAAAGAATTGAAATTGTAAATGAAATTGATACCTTTGCGTCTTGAAAAATTCAAGTTCAAATTCGAGATGTTAGGAGGTGCGGCGGTGAATCGCAGTTTATTGATACATACTATTTTTCGATTCCACCATTTGTTGCACGGAGTCCTATGAAAAATCAAATAATTTGAAAAAACTAACTGTAGAAAATATCTCGGTGGACAAAAGTCCGTGAAGTAGCCGGCATTCGAAGGCAACAGTTTTAGAGGCACCGAGTTTTTATACGGCAGAATATTCGGAGTAATAGTACAAGTTGAACAACATGAAACAAGGTTATTTATCATTTTGTGTTCAAAGACAAACACTTTCCATTTTTTTCTCAATTGAACTCAATGATATCTTAATATTATACTTTTATAAGTTAAGATCATATACACCAGCAAATTTAGGCTTATACAATTCTGGTTCAATATTTTTGTTTATTACATCCTCTTTGCAATCCAATGTGACTCTATTTTGTATGAGTAATCTTTAAGGAAGCAAACAATGAGTAATCCCAACTCAACTCACAGGTGACAACAGATTTCGCTTTGATGATGAACTCGTGTCGTTGGTGATCAAATGTTGGGTTGGCGAGGAGTTGAGCCAACTCAGTGTTGTTTGCTTTGTTCAAGTCTCTGACGAAGACCAAAGGCTCCGAAGACATGCCTTCAGTGGTGTTCTCAGTAAGACTCACAGTGCATTGGAAGATGTTGCATTCGGAGCGGGATTGCCAATAACTGAGCAGTGAAAACTTTTATCGACACTAGCAAAAAGTGGTACGATATGTTCTATGGTGGAAGAAAAGAACGAACATGAATCCCAAGCATCCTGAGGTCTCGAAGCAGTTCCTGTAACAATATGACTGAGAAGAAACCGGAAAAGGTTTCTCATACAAGGGCTTGCTCAGCTGGTAAGGTTGCAAAGCTTTGAA
The DNA here is from genome assembly GCA_964056735.1 of Allodiplogaster pararmata. Lineage (NCBI taxonomy): Eukaryota > Metazoa > Nematoda > Chromadorea > Rhabditida > Diplogasteridae > Allodiplogaster > Allodiplogaster pararmata. The sequence continues at coordinate 12,158,609 of OZ057406.1, forward strand.
GTAGCTGTGTTTCTGAAAACTTCCAGTTAATTTCCTTTTTTAATGACTCAGAAAAAAGTTTCTATGGCAAAAGCAACTGTTCTACTAGTATTTCTTCAAATCAATTATCGAAAGCCTTGAAATTTATGTTTAGTTCAGGTTTTCCTGAAAAAATTGAGTAAGGTTCATCGAAGTTTCACGCACGAAACCTTTCTTAAGAACGCGTCAATTAATAACAAACTGCTTCCGGATTATTCCCGATCAGCATTGCGGTTAGAACGATGTGGAACCTGATGATCACGAAGAGCAGAAACGCCGACATCTGCCAAAATGTTCTAATGATGAAACAGGATCAGCAAAACCACAAAACAAAGTTTCTTTTTAAACTTAAATGTCTAAAAAGCTGTAAGATGTTTCAAACAATAACGAACCGAAAAGTGATTGCAGTAGCTTGCATTTCTCAGAGTGTCATTGCTGCAAAAAAAATTAATGAAAAATTATAACTATCACCTATGTATTCCGAAAGAAAATATAATATATATGATATAATAATATTATATATACCGTTTCTGCATGTCGAGAGAGAATTTATCAATAAATTAACATGTTTATTATAAGAAAGGAATTTACATGTTCATTCTGAATAAGAAATTCACATGTTTTTTGAGGAAAAAAAACTGAAACCACCTATAACTCGACTTTTATAAACTTTTTGTGTGTGAGAGGAGATTTGATGATATGATCGAAATATCGAAGAGAAAAACCATAGCAGCCATATATTATATGAGAAGCGTGATTTCAAGTGACAGGAAACGGCAAGGAGAAAGAAAGAAGGACGTGGATGTCTTTTCCTTTTCGAAAAAAAAACAACTGCGGTTTTGATTAGAGAGTTGTGCCCAAGACACGGGATTAGGACCTTTTAGAAACTTTTCATCTCATCATGTTTGATGTACATTTTCACCGACTGCGACTGCAAACGATAAACAGCTAGAGCAAACATGGCGGACAAAGAATCAGCGTCTGGTTGACTCAAGACTCGCCTGAAGTCACGCATATTCTAGTTCTGAAATAAAGAAGACTAATGATAAGACAATTATTTTGAAAGCAAAAAAAGCAAATATACAGGGGCTTTCATTAGTACGCCAATGAGTTCATTAACATCTATCTTCGTAACGAGTGAAATGGTTAATTCCAGACTTGTCTCTTATGTAAAAAAATTCAAGCAACGCATTCTTTCAAAATCAACGTGGGTCCTTGGCGAGCCTGAACACAATAAAACCCAAAAAAAGCTCGAAACACTTGCTTACTGTGACAATCCCCGTTCAATACGCTTTCGTCAGATCGCCGATAGCATCCTGGAAAACATTTTCCATGAGAGAGAAGGCACGAAAGCTTGAGATCTAGGTCAATTCTGTTGTAAAAGTCATCAATAGGGACCTTCACTCCAGGCCTTAACTAACAGTCTTTTTAGATTAAGAAATAGAATATGCGCGTCTTCAGGCCAATCTTGAGTCACCCAGACGCTGATTCTTTGTCCGCCATGTTTGCTCTAGCTGTTTATTGTTTGCCGTCGCAGTCGGTGAAGATGTATCTCAAACATGATGAGGTACTAGTTGTGTCTTGGCCACAACTTTTTTCTTGAATACGAAGTTTTTCAACAAAAAAAAGAAAAGACATTCACGTTCTTCTTTATATCTCCTTGCCGATTCCTGCCAGTTTAAATTACGCTTTTCATATGATGTGTGGCTGCTATGGTTTTTCTCTTGGGAATTTCGATCATATTATCAAATCTCTTCTTAAAACAAACAAATTTAGATAAGTCTACATATAGGCGGTTTTAGTTTTTTTTTAAAAAAAAAATTCTTATTTAGAATAAACATGTTGATGTCTTGCTAAATTATCTCTCGACTCGAGACAGACATGTAGAAACTACATACAAATAGTATCAGCTATAACACAGTAGTGATAGTTATAAGTTGTTAATTTTTTGCAGCAATGAAATTCTGAGAGAGTCAAGCTACTGTAATCACTTTTCGGTTTGTTAACTTACAGCTTTTACGACATTTAAATTTGAAATTAAAGTTTGTTGTATTGATCGCTTTTTCATCAATGAAACATTTTGGCAGATGTTGGCGTTTCTGCTCCTCGTGATCATCAGGTTCCACATCGTTCTTACCGCAATGCTGATTGGGAATAATCCGGAAGCAGTTTGTTCTTAATTGACGCGTTCTTAAGAAAGGTTTTGTGCGTGAAACTTCAATGAACCTCACTCAATTTTTTTCAGGAAAACCTGAACTAAATATAATTTTCAAGGCTTTCGATAACTGATTTTTAAGAAATACTAGTAGAACAGTTGCTTTTGCCATAGATAGCAAGTTAACTGGAAGTTTCCAGGTATACAGCTACTTCAAAGCTTTGCAACCTTACCAGCTGAGCAAGCCCTTGTATGAGAAGCCTATTCCGGTTTTATCTCAGTCATATTGTTACACGATTTGCATCGAGACGCCGGAATGCATGGGATTTATGTTCGTTCTTTTTTCACCATAGAAGCTATCACACCACTTTTGCTGGTGTCGATAAAAGTTTTTACTACTCAGTTATTGGCAATCCAGCTCCGAATGCAACATCTTCCAATGCACTGTGAGTCTTACTGAGAACAACACTGAAGGCATGTCTTCGGAGCCTCTGACCTTCGTCAGAGACTTAAATAAAGCCTACAACACTGAGATGGTTCAACTCCTTTTCGATCACCAACGACACGAGTTCATCGTCAAAGCGAAATCTGTTGTCAACTGTGAGTTGAGTTGGGATTACTAATTGTTTGCTTCCTTGACGGTTACTCATACACAATAGAGTCACATTGGATTTTGAAGTGGATGTATAGAATGAAATGAACATATAGAATCAGAATTGTATAAGATTGAATTTGCTGGCCTATACGATCTTAAATCAGAAAATATGAGATTAGGATATCATTGACTTTGATCAAATAAAAATTAAAGAAAATCTTTCTTTTTTTTCTTCTAAGACAAAATGACAAATAACATTATTTAAGGTTGTTCAACTTGTACAATGGGTCCGTCAATTCTGCTGATTGAAAACTCGAAGCCTCTGACACTTTTGCCCTCGAACGCCGGCTACTTCACGGACTTTTGTCCATTGGGAACTTATCTACGGTTATTTTTTCCGAACTATTTGATTCTTCAAAGGTTTTCGTACAGCGGGACTTAGCTTTTGGAATCGAACCTTAGTGTATACCAATAAATTGCAACTTTACAACCCGCTTGAACTGGGGAGATGCTTTTGAACATAAATTTGATCATTTATTACGCGAAAAGGAGACGAGGTAAATAGTACATAGTTAATACATGTAATACATGATACATCTCACATATATAATACATAATGTTTTAAAGTTAGAAGTTTTTATTACGCGGAGTCTTTCAAAACATCGCGTGGAAGGAATTAGAATTCAGTCATCGCGTGGAAGGAATTAAAAAAAGTCGGAATTCCAAGCTCAAAGTGTTTCAGTTTATTAAAAAAAGGCACATGACTTTAGGAAATATTGAAAGAAGCGATTGTAAACTCAGCGTGTAAATTTTACCCTTTGTAATACCTCAAAATCTTCCCTGAGATTTGGAGGGTAAACTGGTGTACAGTTTTTTTGGAGAATTCAGCACATATGTACATACATATAAGAAAAAAAACCCTCTTATCAAGATATCAGCCTAAATTCAATTTCAAAACATTTAAAGTGAAAGATGAAATTTAATAAGAGCTTTTTTTTAGCAAGAAATGACCGGTGCTCACTAGAAGATATGTAGCTTGGAATCAATTATAAAACTAAGATCGCGAACTTCATTGAAGCATCTCTCACCAATCGTCTCTCTTAAAACCTTCAATAAGTTCTCTCTTCAATAAGTTTTCAATATGTATATCAGCTTTTTTTTCAAAAAAAAAAACATTTTGAAATTGCGGTACCAGTTCATAATGAAAATACATTTGAAAATACTGCCGAGACAATTTTCCCCTGAAATAGACTAATTATATTTCTCATAAGCTCATCTTTCTATAAGCGAATAGCAGTATTTGAAATGAAGTTTTAATTAGCAATCTTAGTCATATCCGTAAAAAAGTCAATGCTTTTTTTTTCATTGTATCACATTTTTCCTCTCTACAGCATTCCAGTACGCCAAAAAAGAGGAATTTTTCCGAGCATTTTAAAAGAAAATGCTGCTAAATTTCAGGACTTGTGATTATCGCGGAATCTGCAAGAGCTATAAACAGTCAGATGGAATAGCCGTTGTGTGCCAGGGTAACAACACATACGCAGTCTTGGAAAATGTTGGTGAGATTGGAAACATGACATCTAGACCTTTCACTCACGCCGGGTGCTATCCTTTTTGAAATGACTATGACCTTTTTCACGTGTCTCCCCTTGTGACTCTTCGATTCTCTCTCATTGACCCCATGATATTTTTATCCCAGTAGTGGACTCGTGAAAAGAAAGGCGATAATCGAGTTTTGAGTGCAGTAAAAGCTTCCTTGTTGATCGGTTCAAGTCTTGTCAAGGGTACAGAACAGACAACTGAAATAAGACACAAAACACAACACAAAACACAATCCCGAAACATCTCAAACCAGTTAGAAAATATAGGGAACCAATATGATTCCTACTTTTCAAATGGTTCTTTCGTTTCTAATCAAAAGTAATTGAATTTCTCAAATGCTTTTTGAAACTTTTTTTTTGTTGAAAAAAACATGTTTACATACAAAACTAAGAGACATTTCAGAAAAGCCGAAATTTTTGCAGTGGTTACAAGGAAAATTTGAAATAATTTCAACGTTCACTTTATTTACATTCGAATAGATTTCAAATAATGATACATGAATAGAGAAAAAGTCGAGTAAATGTTGACACTCTACATTTTCAGTTCAATTTCTTTCTTATCGCCAGAGGGTAACTTGTTTGATTACCGCTTTTTTTTTCAATTTTCAATTTAAACGCTTTATCAAGATCAGCAAGCCACATCGGTAATATAACATCATCGATTATGGGATCTGTTGCGACATGTGGGAATTGGGGACTAACGGCTTTGACAAAGTAGTCCCTCCATCTCATTCTTCTGTCGCTCATGATGGCGCTACGATCCCGGAGCGCCAAATCTTCTCGGGAAAGGACTCTCACAGACGAGGGAAGAGACGGTGCGAGGAGCAACCGTGCACGGAGGGAGACGAATGAGAGAATGCTTATTAAGAATTACCGCTTATACGGTGCAAAAAAATTGGTCAGGAAGAACGGGAAAAAATCTCGAAAATTGAGGATCCACTCTTCAATCCGTTTTAAGATAATTCGGTAGGTCGACGGCTGTGATAAAGTTCAGTTGTTCTACTAGAATAATTGCGAACTCTCGAAGCATGGTGATGTGGTTCTGAGTATCTGCGATTCTGTTCCACAAACCGATAGCTCTTCTAAAATAGAAATAAGAGTGCTTATAATGTATAATATAAAACCGGGAAGTCCTATCGGAAGTACGATGATTTTTTCCGTTTTAAGAATCATTCGACTAGCGTCCCCTTTGGGTAAGAGTTTCATTTTTTTTGTTAGTCAAGTAAGTTCATTAGCCAAGTCAATTCTGAGCTTTTTTCTGTTTCTTTTTTCTCCCTCTCTCAGACAGCTTCGCTGCCTCCGTTTTCCTGCTTCTTTTTTTCTCCCTGCCTCAGGCAGCTTCGCTGCCTTCGTTTTCTCACTTCTGACAAATTTAACAATTTTTTCAAATGTGATTTTAGAGTTGATAATTTTGCTGTTTTAGAAGACCAATCCGAATGAACTTGTTATTTGTTTTCTCAAAGAAAAGCGTATCGAAAGTAATATAAACTTGATCAAATTATTTGAAATACTTGTGAAATTTTGCAGTCCGACGTAATTTGCTGTATTGGCATAATCGAACTAATCGGCTCATTTTACTGTATATCTTTCGTTCTTGTTCATTTATCTTTATCGTTCCCCAGGGGAGTTGCATTGGACCCCTCCTCTTTTCAATATTTATAAACGATATCATGGAGCACATAGAGCTTTTCTCCAGGGGAGTTGCATTGGACCCCTCCTCTTTTCAATATTTATAAACGATATCATGGAGCACATAGAGCTTTTCCCCAGGGGAGTTGCATTGGACCCCTCCTCTTTTCAATATTTATAAACGATATCATGGAGCACATAGAGAGTAAATGGTTTTCTATATGCCGATGACCTCAAAAATTTTTCCAAAAACAAGGAGTCTCTTCAGAAAATCTGGATTCCATTTCCGATTACTCACTAACCTGGTGACTTTTGATATCAACTCCTAAATGCTTTATCATGCACTGTGGTCCTAGGAATCCAAAATTAACATATCATCTCGAAAACAATATCATACCAACTACTACATTAGTGAAAGATCTGAGCATTATATTTCAGGAAGATAAACGTCATCATCATCTTCCATGGGTGGAAAGCGTTCTCCGGCTGTTCCTCCTTCCTGCCCGAAATGCCCAACATACGAAAAGAAAATTGAAGAGTTGATGGAGAAGATGATAAGGTTGGAAAGTGTGGTGGAGGAACTCATTTCCCGTCTACCTCCTCTTGACTCATCACCCTCTCATCCAGCGCCCCTCAGTCAATCCTCTCAATTGCCTTCTCTGCTATCCATCCCACCGCATATCCTCGCCTACGATGCCGCGGTAAGAGCTATGACGGTCGACAAGAACATGATAGAAACTAAGGCCGAGAACATAGTCTGCCTTGGTATTCCAGAAAAAAGACAACGATGAGGCAACAGATGCAGCTGATCAAGTATTTCTTTCAGCGCTTTCCCGGGATGTCGGAATACCGCCGATTGGAACTGCTCGTTTTAGACGGTTTGGTGACCCAGCAAAAAAGCGGCGCATTCTCAAAGTCTTCCTTGAGTCTGCTCCCCTTATAAACGAAGCTCTGAAGAAGATCAGAAAAAGCCGCCCTCCTTGCCTCTCCAAGTTCCCGCACAGTTACATTCGGGAAGACCAAATTCGCGAAGGACTCCAACTTGAGCGTGAAGTCAAAAGAATCGCCAAGGAAAGAAATCAGACTCCCGATGGGCAGAAATGGAAAGTCGTCGGAACGTGTCTGCTGCCGGTCCGAACAACTTCGTATTCGCAGCCAAGGCCATCCTCCACGCCTAGAAATGCGGAAACTCCCTGTCCGTCAGTTTCCAAAGTCCTTTCTCCGTCAGTAAATCGTCCTCTGGTGGTCTTGACTTCAATCCTGCAACTGTCTCTTCTTCGCCAAATGATCGCCGATCTTCTCGGAATGTAACGATGAGACGTTAGGTGAGTGGCGGTGTTCTTTCTAGTCCTGACCCTCCTATGTAGTCCCCCACATTTTTCACAGAGTTTAAGTATCAAATGCATCTTTTTTAATGCTCGATCACTTCGTAATAAGCTGTATAATCTATCTTTTCTGCTGAGTTCTCTTTCATGTGATGTAATAGCTATATGTGAGACCTGGCTTACGAGCCAAGATAATGATTCCTTGGTACTCATCAATTCTGATTATCATATTTTTCGTTGTTATAGAGATCGTTCAATGAAAGGAGGTGGCGCAGCTATCCTTGTATCCAACCGTAATTCTTGCTCATTCGTTTCCACTTGCTCTGATGACGGCTTCGAAGCTGTCACCATAGACCTTTTTCCGTCTGTGTCTTCAACAGTATCGACTCGACTGAGATATATTTGTGCGTATCGACTCTTCCCTCTCAAAGCTATTGTCTTATTTCTCAGAGCTAGTTTGTTGTGACACATTGAGTCCTAAGCCTGCAATAATCGTTGGTGACTTCAATTTCCCTTTCATAGATTGGGCCACTCTTATATCGCACAGAAGTGGACAGGATGAAATTTCATTTCATTTCATTTCTTTATTCCAAGCACATGAGATATCATGAAAACACAAACAAAAAACAAAGTTAAATGCATGGACTTTCTTCTAAGTGGCGGTGTTTAGGGGTTGCGGTATAGATGAAAAAAAGGGGGGGAGGGTGATATACTTAAAATCGACAATTATATTAGTCATGAACGAAAGGTTTAGGTAATATCTTTTCAGTAAGCAGAGATAACAATTGTTTTTTGAAACTAGCAGTATTAGGTGTACTGACGATCTCAAAAGGTAATGAATTCCATACTGATAGCTGGCGATAAACACATGTAGAAATAGAACATTTGTTCTTGAAATTCTCGATCTGCACTTACCTAATCTCTGAGTTGTTCCCTTTTTTTGCTTTCTCTCTCCTTTCTTATTCTAGAAAATCATTGTTCAGATGTTATTGTCAAGAACAACGCTCACTATTGTATGAGTTATCTTATGTTTTGTCACATCAGTATTGATGTATGAATAAATAAATAAATAAATAAATAATTTGCCAATATTATGAGGTGTTTTTAGCCTGAGCTCATGAGAATGGCGAGAAAATCTCTGTACTGCGGAAAATTGAAACAAGTTCATAGTTTCAAGTTCACATTTTTTGTGGACACATTTATGAATAAATGAAAGGTCAGATATAGCACGACGATATTCAAGAGTTTCTAGGCCTAACATGGAGATTCTTTGTGAATAGGGAAGTCTGGAATGGCCAGATCTTGCTAGGACTCTTCTCGTAAACGACCGCTGAACTTTTTCAATAGATTTTACTAAGCCGGGGGATGAGGGATTCCATAACTCACTAGCGTATTCAAGAACAGGTCTGACATAAATTTTAAAAGCTGAAGTTAAAAGAGGCGGACATGGTGACTTGAAGGCTTTTAACATCATGTTAACAAGAGCAGAGCCTTTTTTGCATTTGTCTTCAACATGATTACGATAAGAGAAATGATCACATATGATTACACCAAGATCTTTGGCAACTCGTAAAAGACGCTGCGAGAATTGGATGATCCGAGATGAAGTACATTACACTTAGATATGGATAGGTACAAATTCCACTCTAGGCACCAATCAGTTATACGATTCAAAGCTAGTTGGATATAATTACAAGAGGTAGCGCGTCCCATTATTTTTATATCATCGGCGAATAAGCAAAATTTGATAGAATTGGGGACAGCTTCTTTAACAGAGTTTAACTCAACTTAATTAAATGTTTCTCGAATTCAAGAGCGATAACTTCTTTACGCAGTATGTTGATACCCCCACTCGAAACGACAATACTCTTGACCTGTTGTTCTCGAATGTACCTATTATTTCCGATTGTAAAGTTATAGGTCGTTTCCATAGTAGCGACCAGAATGCAGTTACTTTTCGGCTGTCATTTACAGTCAATACCAGATCGGTTCCATCAGCTTTCAAACTGTTCACTAAAGCCAACTGGCTGTCTATTGAAAGTGAACTAGTCTTTCATGATTGGACTCTAATGCTTTCTTTGATGAATGTTGAGTCTGCAAACAATTATCTTGTTTCTTTCATAGGCTCGCTTATTGAGAGCTACGTTCCCTTGGTAGACCGTAAAGACTCATCATTTCGCTACCCAAAGGTTCTTCGTGAAATGTACTCTAAGCTGCAAGGTATCTCTGAGAAATCCCCTTATTCTCATTATTGTATAAGAAAATCTGCTGAATTCTATATGATGTTGCATAGCTTTGAATATGATAAGGAAGCTAAACTTATACTGCGAGGCAATCAAAAGTCCTTTTTCGATGCCTGAAGAAATCGTTTAAGTATGAATGTCAACCTAGCCATTCCTACTCTGTTAGATAATCAGAGGCAAGAGATAATATTGTCATCGGATAAGGCGAATGCCTTTTCTGAATACTTCGCCGAATAAGCCGATTATGCCAATCCAGCAAATTACGTCGGACTGCAAAATTTCACAAGTATTTAAAATCATTTGATCAAGTTTATAGAACTTTCGAGACGCTTTTCTTTGAAAAAACAAATAACAAGTTCATTCAAATTGGTCTTCTAAAACATCAAAATCATTCAACTCTAGAATCACATAAAAAAACCGGCACTTTTTCACTCTAGTCACCCCCCCTCCCAGAGGTTCAATTGGGTCAGGTCAATTGGGTCATTTTCTTGATACGACCTCGTTAGCGTAAACTTTTCCCTAAGCCTAAGCGTTTAATATAAAAAGAGTTTTTTAATGTAAAAATAACTTTAATGTAAAAAACTTTTTTGAAAATGTAAATGAATCAGAAGTATGACCCATGGAACCTCTGGGAGGGGGGGTGACTAAAGTGAAAAAGTGCCGAAGAACTATGAAATTTGTTAACCTAAAACAGCATAATCGAACACATAAACAAGAAGAAAAAAATTTGGGTACAAAGTTTCGGGGTACGAAGTGTCGCGGTACGAAGTGTCGTATTTCATTACTAATTTGTACTCATTTCATACTCATTTATACTAATTTTCATTAATTACTCGCTGCGACATGGTCGCTTCTTCCCTAGTGTTTATAAATTTTAACGCTTCTCCCAATAAACACTACAATACCTGAGAGAAAAGCTCGATAAATCTCATGAATTTGTCAGTTGACATCCAGGAATGACAACTATGATGACAACTCCACTGTCCCCAACTCCTTACTTATTTCTTCATCCGATGAGGCCCATGTGATGTACGTCACGTAAAAAACAGTTACAGTATTAACATGGGTACAAAGTTTCGAGATATGAAGTGTCGCGGTAAGAAGTGTCGGGTACGAAGAATTTCTTCATGAATTGTTGATCCTCCTCTCCCTACATTAGATCACTGCTTAAATCGTTTTCCGATTTCATCAGCTCCAGTTCCTAAGAAAAAGCTTTACTATTTAGACTATAAGAAAACAAACTTTAAGCTTGCTGTTTATCTGATTTAATCTTATGATTGGACCCAACTTCTCTCCTTTTCCGCCGACCCTAACAATCTTTACCTTCCTTTCAATAATTCTTTTCATTATAGGTCAAACAGTGCCTATACGTTGTGTTCCATCTAAGAAGACTTCTTATTCTCAAGAGATAGTTTCGTTGTTGCGTGAATGCCGTAAGCTTCAAAACGTGCTTCCAAAATAGGATATCGTTCATATTTCAAATACTCAATCAAGTTGCGTTATGCTATTCGAAAGTTTCAAACCAAACAAAAATCTGAAGTTGCCTTATCAAAGAACAAAAGGCGTTTCTTTTCTTTTGTGAATAATAAATTTAAACCATCATCTTCTGTTGGAACTATAGAAAACCCATCGAATGGAATGATAGTTGAGACAGACCTCGAAAATGCCGAAGTTCTCGCTAGAATGTTCTCATCCTCTTTCACCCAGAAACCGCATAGGGAAGTGAACAGTCCCATCTCCTACACCGAAGCCATTATTGATTATATACAAGAGACAACTCCATCGCCAAAAAATGGACGAGAAGCCGAAGAGAGCGATCGGAGACCGTCATTTTTATTTATTTATAGATAAAAAAAGTTCTGTGTTCTGTGTGTTTTGTTCTCACAAGTTAAAGGAGGAGAGAACATTGTTGTGAAAACTCAGTATTAGTGAGAGAGATTAAAACGTAAGAGACCAAAGCAGCAACAATCTTTGTCTTTTTTGCTTGCGGCGAGAAAGTACGGAGAGAGAGGAGAAAAGAGAGGAGTCTCACTTGGCTCGAACTGAAAATCAAAACAACGAGATCATCGGAATCCTCATGATGCAAAACCCCTAAATGACAGATTCATGTCTCAATGTTAACAGGTGGCTCTTATTTATGGGTTCGAAGAATTCAGCGAGAAGTACTGTGCTGATTAGAGGAAAATACGGTTAGAGAAAAGCTATATCACGCTTCAATCTCAAATTCAGAAAACCGGACCAAAAAGTTTTTTTTTCAGACATTCAAACCTCCTAGTACTCAAAATCAGAACCAAATTTCGAAATACGGCTTTAAATGGGGCGTTCAAAAAAATAACCCAGTCAATTGTCGACAGAGATGAATGCTACTCTGAATAAAGGCTTCGACAAGCGTCCTCTTTAGGGGAAAGTGACAAGCGTCCCCTTTGGGGACGCTTGTCACTTTTTTGGTAGCCAAGTAAGAGCCTAGTCAATTCTGAACTTTTCTTTTTATTTTACCTGGTTAGAGACATTTTATGTTTTTCTAATTTTGCTTTTCTCGCCGCCTCAGCCAGCTTCGCTTCCTTCGTTCTTCTGCTTCTCCTTCTCCTTGTCTCACTGCCTCAGCCAGCTTCGCTGCCTTCGTTCTTCTGCTGCTCCTTTTCTCCCTTCCGATTCGTCTGCACCGACACCTGGCAGATGATTCCGTGAGCACTTTTTGCTCGGAAGGCGCGCTTCAGGGTTCACAGTGATGTCATAGTCAACATTTTCAATGGGGTGGAAGAAAAGAACGAACATGAATCCCATGCATCCTGGCGTCTCGAAGCAGTTCCTGTAACAATATGACTGAGAAGAAACCGGAAAAGGTTTCTCATACAAGGGCTTGCTCAGCTGGTAAGGTTGCAAAGCTTTGAAGTAGCTGTGTTCCTGGAAACTTCCAGCTAATTTGCTTTTTCATTGACTCAGAAAAATGTATCTTTGGCAAAAGCAACTGTTCTGTTGTATTAGTATTGTATTAGTAGTAGTATTTGTAGTATATTAGTATTTGTATACTATTGTATTAGTACAATACTAGTGATTATTCAAATCAGGATTAGCAAAAACACAAAAAAAAATTTCTTAATTTAAATGTCGAAAAATGTGTAAGTTGTTCCAAACAAAAACGAACCGAAAAGTGATTGCAGTAGCTTGAATTTCTTAGAATGTCATTGCTGCAGAAAATTAATAACATAAAACTTATAACTATCACTAATGTATTCCGAAATAAAATATGATATATGATACTACACACAGAGAAAAATTGATCAGTTTCGATACATTTTCTGAACAATATAAAGGGGACGATGTGGTTAGTGCCCTTTATATTGTTCAGTCTGTAATAAAACTCGCCGCACCTAGCGCTAACTCGCGAACTGCGAAACTGTTCACTTGTGGTCAATAATATTGTTCACTTGGAAAAAAGTGTGCTGTATTAAAACTCGCCCATAAATTGGAGATTTTCTTCCTTTTTTTCTTTTTCTTGAGTTTTTTCTTTTTCTTTTTGTCTTCCAAATTAAAACAAAAATTTCGTGTTTCTCTGGAATGTAATTTTCAATTTTCAATTTAAACGCTTTATCAAGATCAGCAAGCCACATCGGTAATATAACATCATCGATTATGGGATCTGTTGCGACATGTGACGACTCCACTCCTCAGCGTTCTCTGCCTTCCTTGGGAATTGGGGACTAACGGCTTTGACAAAGTAGTCCCTCCATCTCATTCTTCTGTCGCTCATGATGGCGCTACGATCCCGGAGTGCCAAATCTTCTCGGGAAAGGACTCTCACAGACGAGGGAAGAGACGGTGCGAGGAGCAACCGTGCACGGAGGGAGACGAATGAGAGAATGGAATGTAATGAGCACTTCAAATCAACAAACTTTTTTTTCCAACAAGCACACAAACGAAAGATTCAAAGAAGAATTTGAAAAAAGTCAAGGTCTATTATTTCACTAGTTACACTGGTTTAGAAAAATTCTATAACACTGGTTTAAAAAAAATTAAGCATGATGCGATGACACTTCAAATCAACAAACTTTTTTTCCAACAAGCACACAAACGAAAGATTCAAAGTAGAATTTGAAAAAATTCAAGGTCTATTATTTTCACTAGTTACACTGGTTTAGAAAAATTCTATAACACTGGTTTAAAAAAAAATTAAGCATGATGCGATGACACTTCAAATCAACAAACTTTTTTCCAACAAGCTTACGAACAAAAAATACAAACAATGTTTTTAAAGTCAATTTCTGATATTCCTGCATCGAAAACAAAAACAAAATACCTGTTTTCGTCATTAGCTTTTTTATTTCCCAAAACATATGTCGACTCCTTAACGTAATTGTGCTCATATTCAGAAGGATTGTCCGCATTATCGTGAGTGTGCTCATCGCTTTCAGAGTAGGTTTCGATTCTGCAATAAACACGGACAATTGATGTTGTACTGTACAACATCAGTTTATTGGTCTTTCATGGTTGTTATGAGACTTACATTTCTTGGTGGTCGATATAATCTTGAAGTGATCCCTTCCTACGCTCATCCCTTCCTACGCTCATCCCTTCCTACGCTCATCCCTTCCTACGCTCATCCCTTCCTACGCTCATAGGAGTAGGTGACTTATTCCTATCTCCGCGACCGTATCCTGCCAAAAGCGCAAATGACCCTATCTCCCCAATCTCTCATTGACATCAACATTCCCTCAGTTCCCCTTCCCTTCGTCAGTTCACTTTTGAAAGATGTCATTCAACAAGCCATCGCCCCCCTACATCAACAAATCGTGGCCCAGGCGCTACAGCTACGAAGTCTGGAAAAAGAACTCTCCCTGATCAACATGTCTCTCTCGCCCGCCTCTCTACGGCCACATATCTACTCAGCTGTAGTAGAATCCACACTAAGAGACAGGGAAATGCTCGAGGGAAAGGCCAAGCGAGCGGTACTTCTTCGTCTTCCCGAAAAAGACAATGCTGAAAATACCCAAGCCAGTGACAGAAACACCATCCGCCACCTATTCGTGTGCCTTAAACAAGATAATCTTGTGAAGGCACTCGAAGACGGGGCCATTACTCATCACCGCCATCCCATCGACCGGCCTCGACTCTCTTCTGAAGTAGGACGGCCCATCAAGATTTCATTTGAAAACAGCTCTACACGGAACCAGTTCCTTGCTCTGACCAAAAATACCAGGAATTGCCTCCCTTCTGGTTCCTCTGCTCGTGCCGATCTCTCCCCTGTCGAACTTCTCGCCGAGCGCGACTGCAAGCGAATCGCTCTCAACCCTCTCCATCCGCCGGTTAAAGTTATCGACTCACACCTTGAACCAGCCTCACCAAACAATCATCCTGCCACTCAGTCTTACCGAAAAGTCCCCTATTCCGCAAAACCCCCGAGTCAACCTACATACCCTCCCTCTTCAACTTTCTCTGCGACGACTTTCATGCCTAAACCAGCAGCTACTACACGCTCCTCGCCTTCATCATCGTCTCCCAGTGAATCTCCTCCCCATCCAAATGACGAAGCATCGTTCCCCTCGCTGAACTCCACGTCCAAGAAGTCTACAGCAACTCCCTATTCTCCTGCTTCTCAAAGCTCGTCGCCCGTCGCTCATCGCTCGTCGCCCCTGGCTCGTGTCTTGGCTCGTGTCACCAGAAGAGCGGCTACGCACTCAGCTCCACTGCCAACTCTGCCAGCGAATCGAGCCCCCAGAACGAGAGCAGCCAGAGCCACTAAATAGGACAGATTTGGTGTGAGTTCATGTAGCATTACTTGCCTCTCATTCAATGCACGTTCCATTAGGAACAAGTTATACGACTTATATCACGTTCTCCGTTCCTCCTCTCCTGATATAATTTTTTTGTGCGAATCCTGGCTGTCATCATCTGATCCTGATTCTCTACTTAATGATGGCCTACCCTATCAAGTTTTCAGAGCCGATCGATTAGGCAGTGATAGAGGAGGAGGCTCAGCCCTGCTTATCAATTCACACTTGTCCCCAGCCTTTATTGATTCATTTGCTCATGGTTCCGTTGAATGTGTTGTATCCGATATTCATCCAAACTCTAGATTCTCCTTCCCGTATCCCTCTCTGCGCCTAATATCATGCTATCGCTCTCCCAACTCCCCTTTTGTCAGTGTCCAACCCTTCCTAGACTTTCTCTCTATGCATATATCTCTGTATTTTCCCACTATTATATGTGGAGACCTCAACCTTCCAAGCATTAACTGGCCTAACCTCACGTGTCCATCTAACTGCCCTATCTCTAACTCTTTTCTGCAATTCTTCCTTGATAGGCATATCAGTCAGCTGGTTAAGACACCCACCCGTCGGACTAACATTCTCGACTATGTTCTCTGTACACATGCCTCCCTTATATCCAAATGTGCCACATCCCATCCCTTCTCGACTAGTGACCATCTATCTGTAACGTTCTCTGTCTCTGTGTCCTCCATCATCTCTAATGGTCTCTCCCCTTTACTCCATCCGTTATGGAAGAATGCTAATTGGACAGCCATTAACGAAGCGATCAACTCTGTAGACTGGACCATAACGTTCTCTTCCCTCACGATTGACCAGTGTGTTGAACATATAACCATATTTTTAAAGAATCTTATCTCCCTTCATATTCCGTATTCAAGGCACAAAAAAACCCATCTCCTCTATCCTAAAAAAATCCGCAAGATATACAGCTTTTTACAAAGAAACATTAAACGCTCCTCTAACTCCACAACAAACCTCAAAGCCTGTAAAATGCTTCATCGAGAAATTTTCAAGTTTGAATGCAAACGTGAAGACACATTTGCTTTTCCTAGAAACTTCAAGTCATTTTACCGTATCATCGCGAATCGAACCAAACCTAAAATTACTCCCGCTTCTCTGATAGTTGACAATACTCCCATAACTTGTCCTACGCAATGCGCCAACGTCTTCGCCTCTCTTTTCTCTTCAAATGTGTCTGATCCTGTCACTGGCCCCCTACCCAGACCTACACCCCAAGTCATTATGTCCCCTAGCCACAATGTCTCGCTCTTTGAAGTTCGCCGAATAATATCTAAAATGTGCCCAAAAGTGAACTCCTCTCCCGACTTAATACCAAACATACTTATCAAAAACTGCATAAATTCTCTAAGCAATCCTCTCTCAATAATTTTTTCTAATTCATTTACCCTTGGATACTTTCCCAGTGCTTGGAGATCTGGAATTATCAAACCCATTTTCGAAAAAGGTAAAAGAACAGAGCCCAATAACTATCGTCCCATAACCCTCGTCTCTTCCTTCTCGAAAGTCTTTGAAAAACATATTTTTCACCTTATTTACAATCACCTCGAAAGCAACAACATCCTCAACCCAAATCAGTCTGGTTTTCGCTCCAAACATTCCACTGTTTCTTCCCTTGTACACGCTCACTCAGTCTATCTGTCTCTCTTGTTCAAAAAACAAGCCTTCGACATATGTCTCATCGACTTCACAAAGGCTTTTGATACTGTAGATCATAGGGCACTACTCTACAAACTTAGTTCTTGTGGTATAGACTCCTCCCTTCTCCTGCTGATCAAGTCATTTCTCTCTAAAAGGTCTTTCCGCGTCTCTGTTGACGGCTTCGAATCTGCAGATAGAGCAGTAACCACTGGGGTTCCTCAGGGTAGCTGCCTCGGGCCTCTGCTTTTCTCTATTTTCATTAATGACATAGTAGAGCTTCTACCCTCAAATGTTTTTAGCTTTCTGTATGCAGACGATCTCAAAATTTTCTCCCAGTCTTCGTCCTCCCTTCAAAATGCTCTTCACATAATCGCTGAATACGCTCAAACTTGGTCACTCACAATCTCATTCCCTAAATGCTATATTGTTCATTGCGGACCTAACAACCCTGACTTACCCTACACCTTAGAAAACCACACCCTGCCCTCACAATCAATCGTTAAAGACCTTGGTATTCATTTCGAATCTTCTCTCTCATTTAACCATCATATTACCACAATGATTCAAAAAGCCAGAACAGCTATTAACATTCTTCTTAGGTCTTTAAAAACCTCCTCCATCCCGGTCTTACTTCGCGCATACAAAACCTACGTTCTACCAATTCTGGAATATGGATGCGAACTCTGGTCACCTGTCTCTGTCGGTCTCATTAACGACATAGAGCGGGTACAAAGAAACTTCACCAGACGCATTCTCGCTAGAGCTGGCCAAATCTCTCAAAATTATTCTGCCCGTCTAAAATTATTAACCCTAACCACCTTGGAGTATAGGCGCACCATACTTGACCTATCTTTCATTCATAAAGCCATCCACAATAACGTTGTGCTTGGAACCACACATCTCTTTGTGATCAGGCCTTCCCCCTACAGCCAAAGAATCTCACACACTCTCAGACTTATACTGCCCTTCAAAATGCCCGAAGGTCATAATACGTGTGTTTCTCGCCGTATTGATATTTGGAATTCCCTGCCCCCGCCTCTTGTTTCAATGCCATCCTCGTCTCAATTTAAAAATTCTCTTCTTAGTTTACCAATTGATGTAATTGTACCCTCTTCTAAACTAAGACTCACATAGCATTTGAGTATTTCTCACCAATTAATAATTATGAACTCACACCTTGAACTTCTCGATCAATTGTAATTTAAATGCAAAAATTACGGTTAATGTACATACATATGTATTATCTTATTGCCTCGAACTGAATCACCCTGTGACAGTTATCCATTGTATATCAACCATGTGCAAAGGAATAAAATGAATGAATGAAGTGGCTCATCCGTTGAAATCTCACGGTTATTAGCAGCTGGATTGACTAAATTATTTGTTTTCAATTTTATTAAAAATGTGAATATTATGAATAAATTTTTCATATTGATATCCTCTAAAGCACGATAGTGGAAACTCGTCGCATGAAAAAGGACAGAAAACATTAGAGCACTTAAGGATACAGAACACTGCTCATCTACCTCCGAACTTAAAAAATACGTAGAAAACCACTGTTCAATATCCTTTCGTATCGGAAACAAATGTTGAAACACTTCAAATATATCATAATAAAAAAACAGTCGACTCAATGGTGGCGTTGAGCGTGTATATTCCAATTCCTAATGTTACGGAAGATTGGAAATGTCGCGCATATGCGACAGATTTTTTCCTTTTCTCCTCGATGAACTGAGTGAAAATGATAGAGAAGCAAAGTGGTAGAAGAGAAGCTATCTTCACAGTTGGGAAATATGCAAGGAAGCATCATGTCTAAAATTTATAGTTCAAAAGTTTGTGTATACATAGAAGTTTGGGGAGGTTTCACAAAAATGCTTTAAAAAAATCAGTAATGAAACTTTTTTGGTGCGAAAATACGCAATCTTCCTTGTAGAAATTAAAATACGGCTTAGGTAAAACATACTGATAAATATATATTGTTCAATTCCTGCGCTCTCAGCGCAACCAAAAATGATCAAAGTGTGATCAATATGCATTGAACCTTATTATTGGTGATCAATTTTTTTCTGTGTGTATATGCCGTTTCTGCATGTCTGCCTCGAGTCGAGAGAGAGTTTAGCAAGACATAAACATGTGTATTAAAAGCAAGGAATTTAAATGTTCATTCTATCTAAGAAAAAAAAACTAAAACCGCTTATAATATTGTGTTGTTACATTGCAAAATGTATTTCAATAAAAAAATGAATAAATAACTAGACTTTTATGAATTTTTTTTTGTGTGTGGGAGGAGATTTGATATGATCGAAAGTTTTGAGAGAAAAACCAGAGCAGCCATAAATTATATGTGAAGCGTAATTTCGACTGACAGGAATCGGCAAGTTGACAGAAAGAAGGACGTGGATGTCCTTTCCTTTTCAAAATCTTCGGATTTGATTGAAGAGTTTTGCCCAAGACACGGGATTAGGACCTTTTAGAACCTTTTCATCTCATCATGTTTGATGTACATTTTCACCGACTGCGACTGCAAACGATAAACAGCTAGAGCAAACATGGCGGACAAAGAATCAGCGTCTGGTTGACTCAAGATTTTCCTGAAGTCACGTATATTCTAATTCTGAAATAAAGAACACTATTGGTTAGACTATATGATTTTGAAAGAAACAAAAATAATCAAATACAGTTATATTCAGGGTGTTTCAAAAGAACGCCAATGAGTTCCCTTACATTTAACTTTTTAACGAGTGAAGTGGTTAATTCGTGCCTTGTCGCGCACGCAAAAAATCCAAGCAACGCATTCTTTCAAAATGAGAGTGTATCCTTGGCGTGCTTGAACACAATCAAAAACAACAAAGAGCTTGATAAAATTGCTGACTGTGACAATCCCCGTTGAATACCCCCTCGTCAGATCACCGATAGCATCCGGGAAAGAATTTTTCATGAGAAAGATGGCACGAAAGCTTGAGGTCTTTTTTAAGACTGAAAAGGTGCTGAGCACTAATTGCGCGGACTCCTCATGGAATGCAGATACGAACTGTCTTGTCTGATGAGAAGCTTTTAACCGCTCACTAACCTTCAGACTGCCATGGGCTACATCAAGACTTTAAAGCAGCTTTTAAGGCAGTTCAGTCAGTTTCCGAGTTTCTAACCCGCCGCGTGCCATGACTGGGCTGGCGTGTGCGCTGATGACACAAGTCGTCTCGTATTCGTTGCCTTAACTTGTAATAGCTTTTTTTCGGAAGTACAAATTACCCTCATATCAAGGTAATTTTCCGTAAAAAGTTTACAATACCTGAAAAAATCGCTTTCAGAAGAACGAATAAAAATATACAAAAACTTTCCGCGTCCAGGGATTGAAGCGATCCTCAAGCGAGTTTGCGTTGTATTTCAAGCAAAAAAATGCAGAATCGTTTGCAACTTCATCTTAATGTTTCGAATGCTCGCAGCTAATAAATATATAAATATCGAGTTCACTGCCTTTTTCTTACCCAAATAAAAGTGAACTCATTAGCGTACTCGTGAAACATCCTGTATATACATAAATGTATCTGCTTTAGGAATAATAGTCTTTTTTTTTCATTTCATGAATATGCATGACTTCCGGCCAATCTTGAGTCAACCAGACGGTTATTCTTTGTCCGCCACGTTTGGTATAGCTGTTTATCGTTTGTATATAAAAAATGGTGAGAATAAAAGGTCCTAGTCTCAATCCCGTGTCTTGGGCACAACTTTCTCTTCAAATCCGATTTTTTTTCCACAAAAAAAAGACATCCACGTCCTTCTTCTGTCTATCTTCTTGCCAATTCCTGTCACTTGACATGTGATTTTGACAAGGCACTGACTATTAATCGAAAAAAGAAAAATTACGCTTTCTCTATTCTATATCGCTGCTATGGTTTCATTCTTGAAACACTTTATTATCTCATTCATACTCCTCTTACACAAAAACTTTTCTATAAAAGCCGAGATTCAGGCGGTTTCAATTCTAATGAACATGTGAATTCTCTGCTCAGATCAAGATTCCTCTCTCCACTCAAGGCAGACGTTAATGACACTGCTCTTAGCCTTTCATTTTTTTTCAGTTGTGATAGTCATCAATTTTATGTTGTTATTTTTTTCTTTGCAGCAATGACATTCTGAGAAAGTCAAGCTACTCTGATGACTTCTTGGTTCTTTTATGGTTGAGAAAACTTCAAGCTTTTTCGAATATTAAAAAAAGAAAAACTATTTTACGAATGGAACATTTTGGCAGATGTCGGCGTTTCTGCTCTTCGTGATCATCAGGTTCCACATCGTTCTTACCGCAATGATGATTGGGACAAATCCGAAAGCAGTTTGTTATTAATTGACGCGTTCTTAAGAAAGGTTTTGTGCGTGAAACTTCAATGAACCTCCCTCAATTTTTTTTCAGGAAAACCTGAACTAAATATAATTTTCAAGGCTTTCGATAACTGATTTTTAAGAAATACTAGTAGAACAGTTGCTTTTGCCATAGATAGCAAGTTAACTGGAAGATTTCAGGTATACAGCTACTTCAAAGCTTTGCAACCTTACCAGCTGAGCAAGCCCTTGTATGAGAAGCCTATTCCGGTTTTATCTCAGTCATATTGTTACACGATTTGCATCGAGACGCCGGAATGCATGGGATTTATGTTCGTTCTTTTTTCACCATAGAAGCTATCACACCACTTTTGCTGGTGTCGATAAAAGTTTTTACTACTCAGTTATTGGCAATCCAGCTCCGAATGCAACATCTTCCAATGCACTGTGAGTCTTACTGAGAACAACACTGAAGGCATGTCTTCGGAGCCTCTGGTCTTCGTCAGAGACCTAAATAAAGCCTACAACACTGAGATGACTCAACTCCTTTTCGATCACCAACGACACGAGTTCATCATCAAAGCGAAATCTGTTGTCAACTGTGAGTTGAGTTGGGATTACTCATTGTTTGCTTCCTTGACGGTTACTCATACAAAATAGAGTCACATTGGATTTTGAAGTGGATGTATAGAATGAAATGAACATATAGAATCAGAATTGTATAAGATTGAATTTGCTGACCTATATGATCTTAAATCAGAAAATATGAGATTAGGATATCATTGACTTTGATCAAATAAAAATTAAAGAAAATCTTTTTTTTTCTTCTAAGACAAAATGATAAATAATATTGTTCAAGGTTGTTCAACTTGTACAATGGGTCCGTCGATTCTGCTGATTGAAAAGTCGAAGCCTCTGAAACTGTTGCCCTTGCACGCAGGCTACTTCAAGGACTTTTGTCCGACGGGAACATTTCTCGAGTTATTTTTTACGAACTATTTGATTCTTCAAAGGTTTCGTGCAGCGAAACTTAGCTTTTGGAATCGAACCTTAGTGTATACCAATAAATTGCGACTTAACGACCCGCTTGAACTGGGGAGATGCTTTTGAACATAAATTTGAACATTTATTACGCGAAAAGAAGACGTGGTAAATAGTTAATAGTAAAAACATATAATACATTATACATCTCATATATATATAATATATAATAATATAAAGTTAGAAGTTTTTATTACGCGGAGTCTTTTAAAACATCGCGTGAAAGGATTTAGAAGTCATAATTAAACAGCTGGATTGAGGAGAAAGAACCGAAAAGTACAGATAAGTTCACAGGTTTTTCGAAGGGACTTCAATTTGAAAATGAAGAGTGAAGAGTCTTCACATAGTAGCCGCACAGGAGAATGAAAAAAAGAGGAGAATGAAAAAAATATACAATATATATAAATGATACATGGATTAAATTCTGAACATCAGTACATACATTCGAGCGGTTCTTATCACATAAACCACATTCCTACAATAAGGGCGAGGAGTTTTCTAAATCATTTTAATTTTAAGCCTCGGAGCTCAAAAGATCAAAAAAATCGTATTTTATAACAATAGTTACTCTACCGAATAGGGGCTTATTCAGAAGTTCGGAATGTTTTGTTTTCCTTTCGTATCCCAAGGTCTGAATTCTAAGCTCAAAGTGTCTCAGTTTATTAAGAAAGGCACATGACTTTAGGAAATATTTAGAGCAGCGATTGTATCAGCGAGTAAATATACCCTTTGTAATACCTTAAAATCTTGCCTGAGATTCGGAGGTTAAACTGGTGTACAGTTTTTGTTGAGAATTCATCGCATATGTACATATAAGAAAAACAACCTCTTATCAAAATACCAGCCTATTTTCGATTTCAAAACATTTGAAGCTTTTTTTAGCAAGAAATGACCGGTGCTCTTTAGGAGATATTTAGCTTATAATAAATTATAAAACTAAGATCTCGAACTTCATTGGCGCATCTTTCGCCAATTGTCTCTCTTAAAACCTTCAATAAGTTCTCTCTTCAATAAGTTTTCAATATATTCGAAACGAACTTTTAATTAGCAATCTTAGTCATATCTGTCAAAAAAATTCAATGCTTTTTTGTATTCTATTTTTTCTCTCTCTAGAGCGTTCCAGTATGCCAAAAAAGAGAAATTTTTCCAAGGATTTTAAAAGAAAACGCTGCTAAATTTCAGGACTGTGGATGATCGCGGAATAAAAAAGAGATATAAACCGTCAGATGGAATAGCCGTTGTGTGCCTGGGCAACAACCAATACGCAGCCTTGGAAAATGTTGATAAGATTGGAAACATGACATCTAGACCTTTCCTGAACGCTGGGTGCCTGCCTATTTGAAAAGACTATGATCTTCTTCATTTGTCTCCCCTTGTGACTGACCCCATGATATTCTTTTCCCTGTAGGGGACTCGTAAAAAAAGAAGGTGATAATATAATTTTGTGCGCAGTAAAAGCTTCCTTGTTGATCGGTTCAAGTCTTTTCAAGGGTACAGAACAGAAAACTGAAATAAGACACGAAACACAAAACACAACATAATCCCAAAAAATCTCAAACCAGTTAGAAAATATAGTGAATCAATATGATTCCTACTTTTCAAATGGTTCTTTCGTTTCCAATCAAAAGTGATTGAATTTTCCAAATGCTTTTTGAAATTGTTTTCTTAGAAAAAAACATGTTTACATACGAAACTCGGAGACATTTCAGAACACCCGAATTCGTTAGCAGTGGTTATAAGAAAAAATCGAAATAATATTAACGTTCACTGCATTTGCATTCGAATAGATTCCAAATAATGATATTCGAGCAAATGTTGACAATATACATTTTAAGTTCAATTTCTTTATCATCACCGAAGGGTAACTTGTTGAGTTACCGCTTATACGATGTAAAAATTGGTCAGGAAGAACGGGATAGAATCTCGAAATTTGAGGATCCAATCTTCAATCCGTTTTAAGAAAATTCGGTAGGTCGACGACTGTGAGAAATTTCAGTTTTTCTAGAATATTTGCGAACTCTCGAAGCTTGGTGATGTGGTTCTGAGTATCTGCGAATCTGTTCCAAAAACCGATAGCTTTTCTAAAATATAAATTGCTTATAATGTATAATATAAAACCGGGAAGCCCTATCAGAAGTACGATGATTTGTTTCCGTACTAAGTATCATTCGATTTTTTCACGTATGACAGTCTACTTTTACAAATAGTAACCGGAAAACAATAAATAAATCGAAGCGGGCTCTTCTACAAGCGAATCTGAATTGAATAGCTTTAGACGTTGGGGATAATTTAGATTAGGGTTATTGCAGCGACCTCTTTAAAACGCCCTCTTTGTAAAGATACTTTGTGGTAACTGCAGTCTTCTTGAACAATTACTGCGAGGAGTTGGTGGTAAAATTATGGTTCCTTATTCTATAAGAGGCCTGACATATGTGGTTTACACAGTTTTGTAACAATGTAGTTATCAGCAGCGTCAGAGTCAAATGGAGCTAGAGAAAGCGTCCAGTCGCAACAAAATCAGTTTGCGATCATTTTGCCCACTATCTACAATATGTAGTTTTATTTGAGTATACACTCTGCCAACAAGTTAACAGCTCGTCTACGTCTGTAGTTTTTTCGAAAAAAAACCCCAAAAAAAGGGGGTGCGCTATAATTATGAAACGCACTATACTCAAAATGGGTTCCATGACTATTCACTCCCGGACAATTCACTTCAACGACAATTCACTCCCAGACAATTCAATCCCGACAATTCACTCCTACGACAATTCACTCCGGACAATTCACTCCTACGACAATTCACTCCCGACAATTCACTCCTACGACAATTCACTCCGGACAATTCACTCCTACGACAATTCACTCCGGACAATTCACTCCTACGACAATTCACTCCCGACAATTCACTCCCACGACGATTCACTCCCAGACAATTCACTCCCGTTTTTTTGTACCAGTCTTAGTTTGAGAAACCCTTCAGGATTATCAGGAAAAAAATTTAGAAAAATTTAGCTGACCCGAATCAAGTAAAATGCTTTAGACTATAGCATGCTATGGCGAATTTTAACTTTTAATGAAAACCGTCGCAACTTTTTTTACTTTTCAAATAGACAAATTGGGTTTACCAGTCTAAGTTTGAGAAACACTTCAGGATTATCAGGTAAAAAATTTAGAAAAATTTAGCTTACCCGAATCAAGTAAAATGCGTTAGACTATAGCATGCTATGGCGCATTTTTAGCTTTTAATGAATACCGTCGCAACTTTTTTACTTTTCAAATAGACAAATTGGGTTTACCAGTCTTAGTTTGAGAAACCCTTCAGGATTATCAGGTAAAAAATTTAGAAAAATTTAGCAGACCCGAATCAAGTAAAATGCGTTAGACTATAGCATGCTATAACGAATTTTTAGCTTTTAATGAATACCGTCGCAACTTTTTTACTTTTCAAATAGACAAATTGGGTTTACCAGTCTTAGTTTGAGAAACCCTTCCGAATTATCAGGTAAAAAATTTAGAAAAATTTGGCTGACCCGAATCAAGTAATACTTCATGTAAAATTATAAAAACAAATTTTAAACAACTTTAAAATTTAAATCACTTGTCGTCGACTGTAAGAAAATTTTATTTATTGTTCAAAAGTGTTTGTTTGTTTGTTTGTTACCTCAATTGTACTAGTAATAAAAGTGTCCATGACGGATTTGACCATGAGGAAGATTCGCGATTTCTCATTTCCAACACATGAGGAATGCAGATTGTTGATAAGAGAATAAAGCATGAGATAACTGATTTTCACACGACTTGTGATACAGTACCAGTTTTAAACACTGTTTCTAGAAAAGTCTGAAAATTATAGACTGCAGCAGGCGAATTGGGAAAGCTCGACCAAGATTTTGAACACAACAGGAAGTTTGGAGATGGTTACAGAATACTATTTTTTGCCTCTTTCAAACCATATATAATTGAGAAATTTGGATGATGTAATTTTCATAAATGACATTCTTTTTCCACATAATCCATGAAGTATGCCTTCTACAGAAGTGTTCATCTCTTATGATCGTAGTGAAAAGGGACATGTGGTAAGTCTGCATTGAAAGAAAGAGTTGATTGATAAGAGAATTAGAGAGAAAGAGGAAGGAAAAAATAATGGGAGTAAAAAAGACATGATCACAGAGAGAGAGAGAAAAGCTCAATGAGTAATGAGAGTTGATATTTGGGAGAGTCTGACGAATTGCTCTACCAGTACAGACACAACCATTACTCAGAGTACACATGAAACCTCTCCCTCTCTCTCTAGCTCTCTCTCTCTCTCATCTCAACTTTGAATATCATTGTTCTGCATAGCATCGCCAACCAGGTCCTATCTGGTATCTGGTATCGATCAAACTGACTCATCGATGCATTCTTCTAAGACTTATTCATGCTGCAAATGTTTTGACGTGAATAATATCTTCACAAGAACGCCTTATCCAAAAAGACGAACACAGGAACTCAACTGGTTAAAAATAGTTTTTGTAATAATAATATTTCTCTAAACATCTCTCTAAACAATACTGTATTTCTATATTCCTTGTTCTTTTCCGCATCTTTTTAGAAGTAACAAAAGTTTTTTTGATTGTCGTCTCGTCAGGCATATACGTATATATAAGACGATGCTGGGAATATTTTTCGCCAAAATGCTCAAAATGTTGTTCCTCAGCCAAAAACTTTATTTTGCCAAGATTTCGAGTATGCGAACTTGGGAGAAGGAAATTCCGATATTAGTCTTTTTTTAGCTGCCAAAATAGGAACGAAGAATTGGCCACTATTTCGCAGTGCCAAATGATGAATGACTCTGTGGCCAAGTTTTGTTCCTGCCAAATCACGGACAATTTTGTTTTTTCCTTTGAACATGTTTTGGCACTGCCAAACTCGGCTCTTTTTTGAACACTTTTTGTCCATTGATCACAGCTCAGCAACGACCACACATTAACCACTTCTAGCGACGTACCCCAACCGAGTTTAGTAAACTCGGTTGAGGTACGTCGCTAGAAATGGTTGGTCTGTGGGCGTTGCAGCTGCTGGTATTGCAACTCGGCCTTTTGGATGAGATCAAAGCCTAGTACTGGCACTCCTTAAAGAGTTCCTGAGAGCGATCCTCCATCATCCCAGAAATGAGGCTAAGGAGTTGCAGGGGCTACAAAAAAAACCCGATTTTGGCAGTGACAAAACAAGGACAAGAAACCCGGTTCTGGCAGTGACAAAACAAGGAAAAAAACCCGATTTTGGCAGTGACAAAACAAGGACAAACAAAAACCCGATTTTGGCAGTGACAAAACAAGGACAAACAAAACCGGATTCTGGCAGTGACAAAACGAGTACAAAGTAGAAAGTTTTTTGACGGTTTTTCTTGGCAGGCCCGTCAAAACGCATGTTATTTGCTGCCATTTATCATGGCGCTTTTTGCCTTTTCTTGCCATGGAAAAGCTTGGTTTTTCAAGCGAAATCTGCCCGAGGAACCACATTTTGAGCATTTTGGCGAAAATTATTCCCAGCATCGTCTTATATCATCATATCCAAACTTCATGGCCAACTACAATAGAACAATCAATCAATCAATAAATCATTTATTCCAATTCACATGATAGAATAGCACATACACACAGATTGGCAGTTTCAAATTTGGCAGTTTTGGAAACGGATAAAACCGCCTTCTCACCTCCCAATGTTAAACCGCTTTTTTTGGCGGTTTTAACATTGGGAGGATACGACGTTTATAACAGCCGTTTCCAAAACATGCGCATCATTCCATCCTAAACTACGGTAATTCTGGCTTTTACTTTTTTCCCCGTTTCTCTCCCTTTTTTCCATTCTTTTTCCCCGTTTATCTCTTTTTTCCATTCTTTTTCTCCGGTTCGTCCCGCTATTTTCAATTTTTCTCTTTTTTCCCATTCCCATTGTAACTTCCCTTTTCCCCTTCCCGGTTTCTCTTTCCCAGTTTCTCCCCCTTTTACCTTTCCCGGTTTCTCAGAAATCATATTATGCGCTTGTTGAACAGAAATACTCGAAACAATTTTATTCTTCTAGAGAAACAAATTTAAAAACTCGAAAACTTCAGCGGTTCAATGAATACTAAAAAGTTCAATGAATACAACAATAAAAAAAATATATATATATATATATATATACATAAAATATACATAAATACAATATACGGCGAAACAAAAAATATAGCAGTCAAACAAAAAAATATTATAGTTTAAACATACTTTTTGATTCGCTCTATATTACCAAGCTTACAAAATAAAAAGGAAATTTTTGTCATGCATGAAAAAACAGTGCAAAAGATTCTCAATTTTTTCCGACCACTGCCTGGAAAATGAATTGGACGATTTCCAGGAGTAAAGGACGTTTGTGGGGCAACGCGTTGGCTTCCTCATCGCTTCCATCTACGCAGTCAGCAATGTCATCTCGCACCGTCCGTCGGGGCACGCAACGGGAGTTGTCTCGGCAGCGGAACGCATCTTCAAAAGAACAATATAAGCAAAAAGCAAAAAAAGCAAAGAAAGCAAAAAGCAAAAAAAAGCAAAGAAAGCAAAAAAAGCAAAAAGCAAAAAAGCAAAGAAAGCAAAAAGCAACAAAAAGCAATAAACAAAAAAGCAAAAAAGCAAAGAAAGCAAAAAGCAAAAAAAGCGGCCATTACTAAAGCACGCCGTGCACGTACGCTGCACGCTAAATCATTACTAATGCACGCTGTGTCCATTCGAAAATACTTAACTAAGCCCCATGCACGGCGTGCATTAGTAATGATTTAGCGTGCAGCGTGCTTGCGGAGCGAACACAGCGTGCACAAAGGCACGGCGTGCACGGCGTGCTATAGTAACGGCCAAAAAAGCAAAAAAAGAAAAAAAAAGCAAAAAGCAAAAAGCAAAAAAAGGAAAAAGCAAAAAGCAAAAAAAAGCAAAAAGCAAAAGCAATAAGCAAAAAAAAAAAAATAACTGACGCAATCGATATATATAATTTAGTTACGGCTCCAGTATTATCATTTAGGGCCATTACAAAAGCACGCCGTGCACACTGTGTTCGCTGTGCACGCACGCTGCACACTGTATAATTACCAATGCACGCCGAGGCGCGGGAAAAAAATATATTTCTTTTGTAATGGCCCAAAAGTATTCTTTTATTAAAAATTATCACTTTTCATAAATAAATTATAGTGTGAAACAATATAGTGCGTCAAACACTCTTTCTATCTTTCCCGCGCCTCGGCGTGCATTGGTAATTATACAGTGTGCAGCGTGCTTTTGTAGCGAACACAGTGTGCACGGCGTGCTTTTGTAATGGCCTCATTTAGGTATGGCTCCAGAAGATTAAGACAAAACACGTTGCTATTCATTGTGTTCGTGTAAACTTACGGTACTTCACCTGCGCATCAAATGCGGGATCTTTGAATTTGTTTTTTGAATTTTTTTTCCGGGATCTTTGAAGTTTGATTTTCCCAATGACGATTTTTCCCTTAATTTTTCCCTTGTTGGAATAATTTTTATTTGCGAAAAATTAAGACAGAAAAATTAAGCAAAATTCATTTATTTCATGCAAGAACAAAAACAACAAACAAAATTTGAAGCCATTAAATGAAAATGACATTTAAGCTATGAAATAACGCGCTCAATTCTCCTTAAACATCCTATGTAAACTTCATATTAGAATTGCTTTGCTAAACAACTTTTTTCAAGAAAATCGAAAGACAGCAGGTTTGCCGAAAGCGAACGTTCAACTCACCGATATCCACAATTGATAATGGAGGTACTCTAATAGAAAATTTTTTTTAGGCTCAACTGCAGTTTCAGTCACCCCCAAAATCAAAAAAAAAGCAGGGGGAAGGGAGTTTTCATGAATGAAATCTTTTTCTGAAAAAAAAATCTTTGGACGGCTAAAGTAGAAAAATATCTTTAAAGCCAATTTTTTCCTAAGCCTAAGCGTTTTTAATGTAAAATAACCCCCTCCCCCTTCCCTCCCCTCCCTTGTTAGTGCGTTTGTTTGCTGTGAAATCTTGTTTTTTGACTTTGGGGGTGCCTGAAACTGCAGTTGAGCCAAAAAATTGTTTTGAAAATCTTTTTTTTTGTAAAAAAAATATGAAAAAATATTTTTTTTTTGTTGCAAGAACCAGAGTCCTTGATGCTCAAAATGAACATCTATGAAGAAGTTTTTCGAAACCGAAGCGTTTAAAGCCCACGAGCGCTGCCACTTAAACTGCAGAAGCGTTATCATATCAAAGCTATGTTATCAAACAATTTATTGAAAAAAAAACAAACCTTAACAACAACTAATTAAATTTAATTGAATAAATTTAAAATAAAAAAAACCTGTTCTCATAAATAATAAAATTCGAGACGTCCCGATGAGACGTCTCGAATGACCTCAACACCTTAACATCCTCATATTTGTGGACCTTAACATCCTACCATTTCAACAAAGGTCACTTCAATAGTTGGCATTACTGCAGTATAAGTGGCAGCACTCGTGGCCTTTAAACGCTTCGGTTTCGAAAATTTTTTTCTTAGATGTTCATTTTGAGCTACAAGGACTCTGATTCTCGCAAAAAAAAATTTTTTTTTATTTTTTTCTTATTTTTTTTTTTTTTACAAAAAAACATTATTTTCACTAGAGTCCCTGATGCTAAAAATGAACATCTATGAAAAAAAAACGAAGCCGAATATATAACTATGCAAAAAAAAAATTATACCTATGCACATTACACAAAAAGGTTTTATACTGCGTCCGTGCAATAGGGAAAAGCGTCGCAGAGAAACGCGTCGCGTTTCGTGTTTTCCACGTCAAAGTTGTTTCAAACCATTTAATAAGGCGCTTCAAACCGTTTTTGGGTAGCGGTTATAACATTTTTTCAGAAAACGTTTTTAACAGTGACAGTTATTTTTCTGTGTGTACGTACATGCATTAATGAACTTGGATCGCTGTCACGGATGTGAGTTCAGCTATATTCGAAAAACATTTCAAAACGAATTATAGAAAGGGAAATTATAGAGACAAATTATGGAGACAAAACAAAAAACATCTAAAATAAAGGGACAGAATAGAAAAAAAATATTAAATAGAACATTGAGATAAGCGCAGTGAATAAGAAAATTCATTTGGAGCTCTTTCAGTAACGTATTTTAGAAAAGGGCACTATGAATTCTTCTCGCAGCTTATGTAGTTCTTTTTTGAACACAACGGGGGAATTGATTGTCACTATCCGACTGGGTAGGCCGTTCCATATGTCAATAACCCTGGATGCACAACTACTTTTGGTATCCGGAATTCTTAGTGGTAGAGCAATTCGGTATGGATGGGCGTGTCTGTTGCTGTATGGAAGGGGACATACTTGAAAAAATTTGGAATAGTCTATTCGAAGGTGTTGGTTTTTTTTAAACGTTTAAGAACAGTTTTTAAACGTTTAAGAACGTAGAACATTTAAACGTTTAAAAATCTAACACAATTACAAAAAAACTACAAACGGAACAAATCTTATACAATTACAAAAAAACTACAAACGGAACAATCGAATGCAAAAAGGAACCTCAAATAATATATAACTAGCGTCCCCTTTGGGGACGCATGTCACTCTTTTGTAAGCCAAGTCATTCTGAGAGTCTACTCAATTTTCTGCTTCTCCTTATCTTCGTGCCTCAGGCAGCTTCGTTGCTTTCGTTTTCCCACTTCTATTTTTCTCCCTGCCTCACTTCTATTTTTCTCCCTGCCTTCGTTCTACCACTTCTGATTTTCTCCCTCCCTCAGGTAGCTTCGCCGCCTCCGTTTTTCTACTTGAAAAAAGAAAAAAGAAAGAGAAAGAAAAAAGAATGAGAAATAAAAATAAAGAAAAAAGAAAGAGAAAGAAAAAGGAAAGAGAAAAAATAAAGAGAAAGAAAAAAGAAAGAGAAAAAAGAAAAGAAAGAAAAAAGAAAAATAAAGAAAAAAAAGAAAAAGAAAGAAAAAAGAAAGAAACAATAAAGAGAAAGGTAAAAGAAAAAGAAAGAAAAAATAAAGAGAAAGAAAGAAAAAAGAAAGAGAAAGAAAAAAGAAAGAGAAAAGAAAAAAGAAAGAAAAAAGATATAGAAAGAAAAAAGAAATATAAAGAAAAAAGAAAGAGACAAAAAAGAGAAAGGTAAAATAAATAGAGCAAGAAAAATGTAAGAGATAGTACCCATTGAATGTAATTGTGTTATTTTGATGTTGTTGTATTCTTGTTATACCAGAGCACTCTCTCTATTAATAGAGTCTCTCGTAAACTTGACATGTATTGGATTGTGATAATATTGATGTTTGTTGTATTTTTCTTGAGCACTCTCTCTATTAATAGAGGCTCTCGTATTATTTGACATGTATTGTTTTGGTTCTTTATCTACCTCTCGCGCGCTTAGGAATGAGTATATAAGGCAAGGAAAGGATCACGTAAAGAGTCCTTTTTCCTAAGAGCGAAGAGTCTGCTCGCTTGAAGGAACAGTCCGTCCTCGCCATTTGAAGGGCTTACTGTCCCATTGTTCGTCTTTACTTGTACTCAAGGTAGAATAAACTGTTATTCTCCAGTGTTGTGAGATCCACTGCACAAAGACCCCGCTTTCTACCCAAAGCGAGGAGCACCCGAGGGTACTCTACATTACATGGGGGCCGAACCGCTCGAACTCTGGTAACTGTTCCAGAATTGTTGCGTGTAGCAACGGGTGCGACTCACGAGAGTGTTGAGTTGCATTAAGCGAAGTTGGAAGGTGGACGACAGGATTGCAAGGAAGCGAGGAGTTAGAACCGCTCGATCTCTGGTAACTGTTCCAGAAGTGTTGCGTGTAGCAACGGGTGCGACTCGCGAGAGTGTTGAGTTGCATTAAGCGAAGTTGGAAGGTGGACGACAGGATTGCAAGGAAGCGAGGAGTTAGAACCGCTCGAACTCTGGTAACTGTTCCAGAAGTGTTGCGTGTAGCAACGGGTGCGACTCACGAGAGTGTTGAGTTGCATTAAGCGAAGTTGGAAGGTGGACGACAGGATTGCAAGGAAGCGAGGAGTTAGAACCGCTCGAACTCTGGTAACTGTTCCAGAAGTGTTGCGTGTAGCAACGGGTGCGACTCACGAGAGTGTTGAGTTGCATTAAGCGAAGTTGGAAGGTGGACGACAGGATTGCAAGGAAGCGAGGAGTTAGAACCGCTCGAACTCTGGTAACTGTTCCAGAAGTGTTGCGTGTAGCAACGGGTGCGACTCACGAGAGTGTTGAGTTGCATTAAGCGAAGTTGGAAGGTGGACGACAGGATTGCAAGGAAGCGAGGAGTTAGAACCGCTCGATCTCTGGTAACTGTTCCAGAAGTGTTGCGTGTAGCAACGGGTGCGACTCACGAGAGTGTTGAGTTGCATTAAGCGAAGTTGGAAGGTGGACGACAGGATTGCAAGGAAGCGAGGAGTTAGAACCGCTCGAACTCTGGTAACTGTTCCAGAAGTGTTGCGTGTAGCAACGGGTGCGACTCGCGAGAGCGTTGAGTTGCATTAAGCGAAGTTGGAAGGTGGACGACAGGATTGCAAGGAAGCGAGGAGTTAGAACCGCTCGAACTCTGGTAACTGTTCCAGAAGTGTTGCGTGTAGCAACGGGTGCGACTCACGAGAGTGTTGAGTTGCATTAAGCGAAGTTGGAAGGTGGACGACAGGATTGCAAGGAAGCGAGGAGTTAGAACCGCTCGAACTCTGGTAACTGTTCCAGAAGTGTTGCGTGTAGCAACGGGTGCGACTCACGAGAGTGTTGAGTTGCATTAAGCGAAGTTGGAAGGTGGACGACAGGATTGCAAGGAAGCGAGGAGTTAGAACCGCTCGAACTCTGGTAACTGTTCCAGAAGTGTTGCGTGTAGCAACGGGTGCGACTCACGAGAGTGTTGAGTTCCATTAAGCGAAGTTGGAAGGTGGACGACAGGATTGCAAGGAAGCGAGGAGTTAGAACCGCTCGAACTCTGGTAACTGTTCCAGAAGTGTTGCGTGTAGCAACGGGTGCGACTCACTAGAGTGTTGAGTTGCATTAAGCGAAGTTGGAAGGTGGACGACAGGATTGCGAGGAAGCGAGGAGTTAGAACCGCTCGAACTCTGGTAACTGTTCCAGAAGTGTTGCGTGTAGCAACGGGTGCGACTCACGAGAGTGTTGAGTTGCATTAAGCGAAGTTGGAAGGTGGACGACAGGATTGCAAGGAAGCGAGGAGTTAGAACCGCTCGAACTCTGGTAACTGTTCCAGAAGTGTTGCGTGTAGCAACGGGTGTGACTCACGAGAGTGTTGAGTTGCATTAAGCGAAGTTGGAAGGTGGAGGACAGGATTGCAAGGAAGCGAGGAGTTAGAACCGCTCGAACTCTGGTAACTGTTCCAGAAGTGTTGCGTGTAGCAACGGGTGCGACTCACGAGAGTTTTGAGTTGCATTAAGCGAAGTTGGAAGGTGGACGACAGGATTGCAAGGAAGCGAGGAGTTAGAACCGCTCGATCTCTGGTAACTGTTCCAGAAGTGTTGCGTGTAGCAACGGGTGCGACTCGCGAGAGTGTTGAGTTGCATTAAGCGAAGTTGGAAGGTGGACGACAGGATTGCGAGGAAGCGAGGAGTTAGAACCGCTCGAACTCTGGTAACCGTTCCAGAAGTGTCGCGTGAAGTGACGGGTGCAAATTTGCGAGAGTGCGTTTTGCATTGAGCGAAGTAGAATACAATAATCTTTAGCAGTTGTGTGAAGATTGTCCGCGATCATTGAAACTGTAATACCAAGTTCCTGAAGAAAAAAAATCGATTCAGTTATGGAAGATCAGACCATTGAGGAGATGGGACTGGATGAGAAAGACCCACTCGGACTCATGCGAGACGTAAGAAAAAGAGAGGAGGAGGAAAGAGTCCGAAAGGTCAGTACATTGACTAAATTGGAGGAGTTAACGGACAAAGTTAAAAAGAAAGTGGAGGAAATCGAGGAAGCGGTAACAGATACAAGGACAAGCAAGAAAAAAATAGCGGAGATAGCTATTCAAATGTGCGAAGAGTGCATAGAGTGGGGGAAGAGCTGTGAAAGATGGGAGAGAAGTATCAAATCGAACCTGAAAGAATATCATAAAAGACTGTATTGTCAGGCCTCCCTTCTCCACCAGCGATCATGCCTCAATATACTTTGAAATCAGAGATAGAGCCAAGCGTATTATCACAAGCACCAGCTCATCGTTAGACTGGAAAAAGGCAGATTGGGAAATAATCAACTCAGACCTCTTTAGCATCGACTGGACTTACATGCTCTCAAACCTAACTATTGACGAAAGTGTCGATAAATTAACCAACATCATCCAATTCATAATGGATAATAGGATTCCAAAAAATAAGAATGTCAAAACACATTTGAAATATCCCCCCAAGATAAGAAGATTATACAGCTTCCTACAGAGAAGTAACAAACGAAACCCTCTCTCCATTACGTCATTACGCACATCCAAGAAACTTCACAAAGAACTAGTCAAATTCGAGGTTCTTAGGGAAGACAAGCTTAAGTTCCCGAGAAACTATAAGGTATTCTTCAGAACTATATCCAACCGCATTAAAAGCAACACATCTATTCCTGCTCTCATAGTGAACAATAAACCAACTACTATCCCCTTCGAACAAGCAACTCACTTCGCCGAGTATTTTGATAAGTTACAACCCTTACCAATCAGTGGACCCCTTCAGATCTCTCGCCCGAATTTTCACCTCGACCACATTAATGACATCTCCCCTTTTGAGGTGAACTCCATTCTGAAACGAATAGCTCCGAAACTGAACTCTTCCCCTGACTTTATTCCAAGTAGACTACTCAAAAATTGTCTGGACTCACTGGCCATACCTCTCTCAATCATTTTCACCAACTCACTAACCTTAGGGCACTACCCTCTGGCCTGGAAAAAAGGAATAATCAAACCAGTTCATAAAAAAGGGCCCCGCTCTCAGATCGAAAATTATCGTCCTATCACTATGGTGTGCTCTATGTCAAAGGTATTCGAGAAACTGATCTTCAATATAACTTATCAATATCTGGAAACCAATGGCATACTACATCCCAAACAACATGGTTTCCGTCGGAGACGGTCCACGGTAACATCCCTGGTAGAGGCTCATTCCATTTACCTCACGCTTCAGAATAAAAAAATAGACTTTGACATCTGTCTAGTCGACTTTTCACGGGCTTTCGACTCTGTAAACATAAGATTTCTTGTTCACAAACTTGAAAAAGTGGGAATAACGGGCAACCTCCTCTATCTTATCCGTTCTTTTCTCACGAGCAGGTCCTCGAAAGTCTCAATCGGAGAAACATTATCAGGCCCTAAAGTATACAACAGTGGTGTTCCCCAGGGGAGTTGCCTTGGACCCCTCCTCTTTTCAATATTTATAAATGATATCATGGAGCACATAGAGCCAGATGTCCATGGTTTTCTATATGCCGATGACCTCAAAATTTTTTCCAAGAACAGAGACTCTCTTCAGAAAAGTCTGGATTCCATTTCCGATTACTCACTGACTTGGGGACTTGTGATATCAACTCAAAAATGCTTTATCATGCACTGTGGTCCTAGGAATCCAAAAGTAACATATAACCTAGAAGACAATATCATACCAACTACTTCATTAGTGAAAGATCTTGGCATTACATTTCAGGAAGATATCACATTCTCTAAACATATTGAACTAACCTCCCTAAAGTCCCAAAAATGTATAAACATGATCTTCAGAGCCTTTAAAACCAAATCAATTAAAGTTCTGCTCAGAATATACACCACATACATAAGACCCCTTATTGAATATGGGAGTGAGGTATGGTCCCCAGTAACTATCGGTCTCGTTAACTGCATAGAAAAAGTGCAAAGATCATTTACACGAAGGTTACTACAAAGGGCCGGATTACCCAAAATGAGTTATGTTGCTAGACTGAATTTTCTTTCCATCTCCTCGCTTGAATATAGAAGAAATGTGGCCGATCTTGTGTTCATCCATAAATGTCTGCACGGAAATATTCAAGTAGATTACTCAAATATGTTTAAACTTTGCCCATCGCCTTATTTGCTGAGAGAGTCGAATAACTACAGAATATGCTTGCCGTATAAATATCAAAGCAGAACAAGCACTTGTGCCTCAAGAATGATTAATGTCTGGAATAAGTTACCTTGTTCTTTGGTTTCTACAAGCTCTTCTAGCATTTTTAGAAATGAACTTATCAAGCTTGATTGTGAGACCATTGTCACCAACTCTAGAATACATTTTTAATTCAAGTGCTTTGTTTCTTCAAATGTTTTGTTTCTGTTTCTCCTCTTTTTTTTCAATTTTATTTGTGTTCTCAGTTAGCTCTCGAATGATAAAGAGTGAGTTGAATTTTTGGAATTTCAAGTTATTATTGCGGATGAATAGTTCTTAATTGCTGATGAATAGTTCATAACTGAAGATACAAGCTTTGCTTTCTTTGCTTTTTTTTGTGTGCTTTCCTATTTTCCTAAAATGAAATGTTCCTCATTGTTCTTGTCATATTTAGATATCACTTTTCATAACCTTCACTGAATTCACTTTTCTTGTGACAGTGTCATCTGTTTCGTCACTTAACATTATGTTTTGTTTCAAGCGGAATAAAGAATTGAATTGAATAATTCGCTGCAGGAAGCGAGAGAAGAAGTCAGGAAACTGGAGAAGAAACTCGAAGATCAAAGGAGAGAGATCCAAGGTGAGGATGAAAAATGGAAAGAAAAAGATGAACTGGAAAACGAAAGAGAAAGATCAGAAAATGGAGTTACCAGGAAGATAAGTCATCAATTTCAGCACTCAGAAAGGAAAGGCAAGAGCCACAGCGAACATTCAGAGCGCCCAACTACAGGTCAGAATTCAAGAAGAATTCCAACGAACTGGGAGTATGAAGAAAATGAGAGAGAAGAGAGAACAGAGTCTAGAGAACAACCAACAATAAACGGTCTGAGCGCCGTTATCACATCTATGGCTCTGCCGAACATCCATAACTACTCTGGAAAAGGAGGTTTTAAAAGCTTCCGGGAATTCGTAGATAGAGTAGACATGAAGTATGGACGGCTGGTGACTGAAAATGA
Organism: Allodiplogaster pararmata; assembly: GCA_964056735.1. Classification (NCBI taxonomy): domain Eukaryota; kingdom Metazoa; phylum Nematoda; class Chromadorea; order Rhabditida; family Diplogasteridae; genus Allodiplogaster; species Allodiplogaster pararmata. The sequence goes on from OZ057406.1 coordinate 12,197,042, forward strand.
ACTAGTGACCATATTTCGGCAACACCTAGAAGGAGATGCCCAGCGCATATTTGACACTCTGCCATGGGAAATAAGAAACGAGCCTTATAGAGGAATCATCGCAAAAATGTCCGAAAGGCTTAAAGGGGATCAGACACTCAGCAAGTATGACGCCCAGAGGAAGTTAGATAAATTAAGGAAAGGCGAAAAAGAGAACATTATCCAATTCTGTTGCTATCTAGAATCCCTGACAAGTGAGGCATACCCAGAGGCATCGAGCGAAATGCTTTCGGAAATAAGGGCTGGAAAACTAGTTAATGCTCTCCCGAACTTTGAACATCAAGTCCATTTTTTCAAAATCTTGGATGAGTCAGACAGTTATAGCAAGTATGAGAACCTGAGGGAAGAGGCCCAGAGACTCGAAGTACTCGAGAAAAGAAAGGCAATTATGAGCGAAGAAAGGAGAACGCAATGCCCCATAAAACCAATTAATCGCGGGTTACAAAGACGCGAAATTGGAAAGAAATACACAGGTAGATCAGAAGAGCAAAGGAACCTGACAAACATAGTAAACAAGTCACTCAACCCCAACGCGCGCTCATTTATCCCTAATCAAAATAATGCGAGAGAAGCAGAAAGAGGGAGAAATCAAGGGATAAATGAAAGGCCACCGATAAGATGCTACACGTGTCAACAAGAAGGACATTACAGCAGTGCCTGCCCTCAAAATGTACCGGGAAGAAATGTGGGTACAAGGAAAGTAGAGACTATGGTTCTAGAAGAAAGAGCCGGGGCCGTACCATATTTTGGGGCGCTATGGAAAGCACAGGCAGATTTCAATGGAGTCAAGTGCACAGTGGTGATAGACACTGGGGCAGAGTCCACGGTAATCCCGCGAACAATAATGGAAGAAATAGAGAGAAACGGTAGAGAAAAACTCGAATTGCGGGAAGCGTTAGAGACTATGAATGACGCCATAGGCAGACCGATAGAGATAGTTGCCAAAACGGAAATGTTGGTCAAAATGGAAGGAACAGAACAATCGATGATTGGAGTGTTCGTGGTAGACTCTAAAGAAGATTACATATTGTTGGGTCAGAACGCAAGCGGAATATGGGATAAATGGAGAGCAAATGTGAGAGAGGTCAAGCCAGTAAGCGTTGCGAAAAGAGTGTGCGTTGCACCCGGAGAAGAGAGAAACGTAGTAATAAACGTTCCTAATAGTACTGGGAAGATCATGCTGTGGGCAGAAAAGAAAGGAATAGGGTCAGGACTTATCGAAGAGAACGAAGGAAGATGGATAGTGAGAGCGAATAATAATACAGAAACACCCCTTGTTCTAAGAAAAGATGAAGTGATTGGGGAGTGCGAGGAACCAGTATGGATGAATGTACACATGAGCGAGAAGACTCCAATCACAGGAACAGATGATAGAGGAGCAGAAGTACTCAATGCTATAGAAAGCAAAGCGAAAATTAAAAGTAGTCTCTGCAAACAAGTAGTCCTGGATTTTCTGGACGTCTTCGCTACAAAAGATGAAGAAATGGGAAGAACCGACTTGGTAGAACACACCATAGACACTGGAGAGAGCGCACCCATTCGCCAGAATCCTCGGCCAGTGCCTTTGGGGTTACAGAAGGAGGTCAAAGAAAAGATGAAAGACATGTTGAGTCAAGGCATTATATCGGAAAGTTCGTCGCCTTGGATCTCTCCGCTAGTGATCGCACAGAAGAAGGACAATAGCTTAAGATTGTGTGTTGACTACAGGAAATTGAATGAAGTAACAAAAAGTGATGCTTTTCCGTTACCGTCAATCGACCTTACTCTACAAGCGTTGAAAGGAAAGAAGTTTTTCTCAACGCTCGACATGATTGCGGGATATTGGCAAGTCCCACTGGCAGCAGAGTCTCGGGAAAAAACGGCATTCGCGACACTTAACGGACTTTACGAATTCAACGTCTTGCCGTTCGGACTCTCCACGTCGCCAGCGGTTTTTCAAAGGCTGATGTCCTCGATGGCGTCCTGGGAGAGAATGTGAAGGTATCTTTGGATGACATCATGATAGCCACGGAAGATGAGGAGACCCACGCAAAAGAGCTGAGTCGAGTTTTCATGGCTTTTAGAAAACACAATCTGAAACTGAAAGCTCAAAAGTGCGCTCTGGCTCAAGTCGAGGTCGAATACTTGGGACACCTTGTAACGAGAAGAGGCATTTCGGTTGATGGAGCAAAGATAGAAAGTATACACGCTCAAAAAGCCCCAAGAGATGTTCATGAACTGAGAAGATTCATCGGAATGTGCTCCTACTATCGAAAATTCATCCACAAGTTTGCAGAAAAGGTTGCGCCATTGACAAGACTCACACCGGAAAAGGTGAGGTGGGAATGGAATGAAGCTGAAGAAAAAATATTTAAAGATATGAAAGATGTACTGACTAGGACCCCAGTACTTGGTCAGCCTGACATTGAAGAAGCACAGAGAGGAAACAAACCGTTCATCATTTATACGGTTGCGAGCAAGATTGCAATTGGAGCGGTTCTGTGACAAGAAGGTGACGACGGCCAGGTACACCCGATATACTTTGCTTCAAAAGTTTGCACACCAGCAGAGAAAAACTACCACGTCACCGACTCAGAAGCATTAGCAGTGATGTTCGCCCTGAGAAAGTTCAGGTTCTTCATACTAGGGACGAAGACCATTGTACGCACAGATCACCAACCTTTGAAAGCGCTCTTCAACCAGATGAATAGTTCTGCTCGTATCATGAGATGGTCTATAGAGTTACAGAGTTACGATGTGACGATAGAATACGTGAAAGGAAGTGCTAACAAAGTAGCAGACGCGTTGAGCAGAAGTGAAGTTGTGAGAAGAGATGAAGAGGAAATATCCGCAGAAAAAACTGAGGTGGAGAGAGTGTTGAACAAGGTGACTTTCGAAAGTGTGAGAGACCAGTGGAAACAAATGACAGAAGAAGATGAGAAAGGAAAGTTGTGGATAGAAAGACTGCGAGGCGTCGTGGGACGCAGTATCAGAGAGAAAGGATTGAGATGGACCCTATCGGAAGAGGGAATACTTTTCGTCGAAGGAGCTAAAGGAGGAAAGAAATACTTTGTTCCGACAAAGTTGAGAGAAGAACTTATCAAAGAAAACCATGACGGGTTGTTGGCGGGCCATTGGGGGCTAGAGAAGACGCTAAAGAAAATGAAGGAGTACTATTGGGAAGGTATGAGAAAAGATGTGAAAAATAGGATCGACAGTTGCGTGAAATGTGCATTGTTCAATCCAGCGGTGATTATGAATCCACCACTTCAACCTATAGAAACCAATGTGCCATTCGAGATAATTGGTATAGACATTCTGGAAATTGGTGAGGCACTGTCGGGCAACAGATATGTGTTGACCGTGATAGATGCGTTTAGCAAGTACGGAGCGGCGTACCCAATAAAAGACAAGAAAGCAGATACAGTCGCCAAAGTGCTAGTTACGAGATGGATTATAGAAATGGGACGCATGCCGGAATCAATATTGTCGGACCAAGGGACGGAATTCGTTAATAAGGTGATCAGTGAAATCACGACAATACTGGAGATCAAACACATTACCACGAAGGGGTATAACCCAAGGGAGAATGGTTTGACGGAGAGGTTCAACCAAACTTTGATTAGACTACTGCAGAAAAAAGTGAAAGATACTGGGAAATGGGACGAAATGATTCCATTTGTCGTATGCGCGTACAATATCACAGTACACACAACAACAGGGGAAAGCCCACATTTCATCATTTTCGGACGAGACCCAAAACCGTTCGGTGACCAACTGAGTGAGAAAAGTAGAGGGAAGTACTGCGAATTGGATGAATACAAAGAGAACTTGATGGAAGGATTGAAAGTTATTTGGGATACTGTGAAAGAAAAGGCAAAAGGAGAAAGAGAAATAATGAAAAAAAGAGTATGATAAATTACATAAGGTCCAGAGTAAGCAGTACCCGACCAAGGGACAAAGAGTCTTTGTAAAATTGCCAGCCGAAAAAGCGAATAGCCGTTTTCTAAAACTGACAGCAGAATGGGAAGGACCATATAGAATAGAAGACGTGAGTGATAATTCGGCTATGGTGAAAGAGGTCAACAGCGGAAGAATCTTAAGAATACCATTTGACCAACTGAAAAGGATAAAAAAGACTTGGGCGATGAGGTTCTGAACCCTAAGACTAAAAGAAAAGCAAGAACGGGTTTTCAGACAGAGGAATATGACGTTGGTTGCACCGTCACGGATCACCACGAGTCTGAGGAACATGAGGGGCCTGCGAACGTACTCATGCAACACGGCGGTGGAACTCATAGCGGCAATCAACGAATTGATGAAGAAAGGCAGAGAAGAGAACATCCCACAGAGGGATTACCCGAATACAATACCCAGGGTAGGCCAGTATAATGGAGTCCGGAGAGGATTCTATCGTCGTGGGCGACGATAAAAAAAGGGGGGGGCATGTAAGAGATAGTACCCATTGAATGTAATTGTGTTATTTTGATGTTGTTGTATTCTTGTTATACCAGAGCACTCTCTCTATTAATAGAGTCTCTCGTAAACTTGACATGTATTGGATTGTGATAATATTGATGTTTGTTGTATTTTTCTTGAGCACTCTCTCTATTAATAGAGGCTCTCGTATTATTTGACATGTATTGTTTTGGTTCTTTATCTACCTCTCGCGCGCTTAGGAATGAGTATATAAGGCAAGGAAAGGATCACGTAAAGAGTCCTTTTTCCTAAGAGCGAAGAGTCTGCTCGCTTGACGGAACAGTCCGTCCTAGCCATTTGAAGGGCTTACTGTCCCATTGTTCGTCTTTACTTGTATTGAAGGTAGAATAAACTGTTATTCTCCAGTGTTGTGAGATCCACTGCACAAAGACCCCGCTTTCTACCCAAAGCGAGGAGCACCCGAGGGTAGTCTACATTACAAAAAGAAAAAAAGAAAGAGAAAGAAAAAAGAAAGAGAAAAAGAAAGAAAGTGAAAGAAAAAAGAAAGAGAAAGAAAAAAGAAATATAAAGAAAAAGAAAAAGAAAGGAAAAGAGAAAGAAAAAAGAAAAAGAAAGAAAAAAGAAACAGAAAGAAAAAGATTTATAAAAAAACTACAAACTGAACAATTAAATACAAAAAAAGAACCTTAAATAATATATAATTACAAAAAATACAAACGGAACAATTAAATACAAAAAAATAACCTTAAACAATATATAATTGTAAAAAAACTACAAACGGAACAATTAAATGCAAAAAAACCTTAAGTAATATATAATTACAAAAAAGGTTCCAGGACTATTCACCCCCGGACAATTCACTCCCGGACAATTCACTCCAACGACAATTTACTCCCAGACAATTCACTCCTACGACAATTCACTCCCAGACAATTCACTCCTACGAAAATTCACTCCCAGACAATTTACTCCCAGACAATTCACTCCTACGACAATTCACTCCCAGACAATTTACTCCCAGACAATTCACTCCCAGACAATTCACTCCCAGACAATTCACTCCTACGAAAATTCACTCCCAGACAATTTACTCCCAGACAATTCACTACCAGACAATTCACTCCCAGACAATTCACTCCCAGACAATTCACTACCAGACAATTCACTACCAGACAATTCACTCCCAGACAATTCACTCCCAGACAATTCACTCCCAGACAATTCACTCCCAGACAATTCACTCCCAGACAATTCACTCCCAGACAATTCACTCCTACGACAATTCACTCCCAGACAATTTACTCCCAGACAATTCACTACCAGACAATTCACTCCCAGAAAATTCACTCCCAGACAATTCACTCCCAGACAATTCACTCCCAGACAATTCACTCCCAGACAATTCACTCCTACGACAATTCACTACCAGACAATTCACTCCCAGACAATTTACTCCCAGACAATTCACTACCAGAAAATTCACTCCTACGACAATTTAATCCCAGACAATTCACTCCCAGACAATTCACTCCCAGACAATTCACTCCCAGACAATTCACTCCCAGACAATTCACTCCCAGACAATTCACTCCTACGACAATTCACTCCCAGACAATTCACCCCCAGACAATTCACTCCCAGACAATTCACTCCTACGACAATTCACTCCCAGAAAATTCACTCCCAGACAATTCACTCCCAGACAATTCACTCCTACGACAATTCACTCCCAGACAATTTACTCCCAGACAATTCACTCCCAGACAATTCACTCCTACGACAATTCACTCCCAGACAATTCACCCCCAGACAATTCACTCCCAGACAATTCACTCCCAGACAATTCACTCCTACGACAATTCACTCCCAGAAAATTCACTCCCAGACAATTCACTCCCAGACAATTCACTCCTACGACAATTCACTCCCAGACAATTCACTCCCAGACAATTCACTCCCAGACAATTCACTCCTACGACAATTCACTCCCAGACAATTTACTCCCAGACAATTCACTACCAGAAAATTCACTCCCAGACAATTCACTCCCAGACAATTCACTCCCAGACAATTCACTACCAGACAATTCACTCCTACGAAAATTCACTCCCAGACAATTCACTCCTACGACAATTCACTCCCAGACAATTTACTCCCAGACAATTCACTCCCAGACAATTCACTCCCAGACAATTCACTCCTACGAAAATTCACTCCCAGACAATTTACTCCCAGACAATTCACTCCCAGACAATTCACTACCAGACAATTCACTCCCAGAAAATTCACTACCAGACAATTCACTCCCAGACAATTCACTACCAGACAATTCACTCCCAGACAATTCACTACCAGACAATTCACTCCCAGACAATTCACTACCAGACAATTCACTCCCAGACAATTCACTACCAGACAATTCACTCCCAGACAATTCACTCCCAGACAATTCACTACCAGACAATTCACTCCCAGACAATTCACTCCCAGACAATTCACTACCAGACAATTCACTCCCAGACAATTCACTCCCAGACAATTCACTACCAGACAATTCACTCCCAGACAATTCACTCCCAGACAATTCACTACCAGACAATTCACTCCCAGACAATTCACTCCCAGACAATTCACTCCCAGACAATTCACTCCCAGACAATTCACTACCAGACAATTCACTCCCAGACAATTCACTCCCAGACAATTCACTACCAGACAATTCACTCCCAGACAATTGACAATTCACTCCCAGACAATTCACTACCAGAAAATTCACTCCCAGACAATTCACTCCCAGACAATTCACTACCAGACAATTCACTACCAGACAATTCACTACCAGACAATTCACTCCCAGACAATTCACTCCCAGACAATTCACTCCCAGACAATTCACTCCCAGACAATTCACTCCCAGACAATTCACTCCCAGACAATTCACTACCAGACAATTCACTCCCAGACAATTCACTCCCAGACAATTCACTCCCAGACAATTCACTCCCAGACAATTCACTACCAGACAATTCACTCCCAGACAATTCACTCCCAGACAATTCACTCCCAGAAAATTCACTCCCAGACAATTCACTACCAGACAATTCACTCCCAGACAATTCACTCCCAGACAATTCACTCCCAGACAATTCACTCCCAGACAATTCACTCCCAGACAATTCACTCCCAGACAATTCACTCCCAGACAATTCACTCCCAGACAATTCACTACCAGACAATTCACTCCCAGACAATTCACTACCAGACAATTCACTCCCAGACAATTCACTCCCAGACAATTCACTACCAGACAATTCACTCCCAGACAATTCACTACCAGAAAATTCACTCCCAGACAATTCACTCCCAGACAATTCACTCCCAGACAATTCACTCCCAGACAATTCACTCCCAGACAATTCACTCCCAGACAATTCACTCCCAGACAATTCACTCCCAGACAATTCACTCCCAGACAATTCACTCCCAGACAATTCACTACCAGACAATTCACTCCCAGACAATTCACTCCCAGACAATTCACTCCCAGACAATTCACTCCCAGACAATTCACTCCCAGACAATTCACTCCCAGACAATTCACTCCCAGACAATTCACTCCCAGACAATTCACTACCAGACAATTCACTCCCAGACAATTCACTCCCAGACAATTCACTCCCAGACAATTCACTCCCAGACAATTCACTCCCAGACAATTCACTCCCAGACAATTCACTCCCAGACAATTCACTCCCAGACAATTCACTACCAGACAATTCACTACCAGACAATTCACTCCCAGAAAATTCACTCCCAGACAATTCACTCCCAGACAATTCACTCCCAGACAATTCACTCCCAGACAATTCACTCCCAGACAATTCACTCCCAGACAATTCACTACCAGACAATTCACTCCCAGACAATTCACTCCCAGACAATTCACTACCAGACAATTCACTCCCAGACAATTCACTACCAGACAATTCACTCCCAGACAATTCACTCCCAGACAATTCACTACCAGACAATTCACTACCAGACAATTCACTCCCAGACAATTCACTCCCAGACAATTCACTCCCAGACAATTCACTCCCAGACAATTCACTACCAGACAATTCACTCCCAGACAATTCACTCCCAGACAATTCACTCCCAGACAATTCACTCCCAGACAATTCACTCCCAGACAATTCACTCCCAGACAATTCACTACCAGACAATTCACTCCCAGACAATTCACTCCCAGACAATTCACTACCAGACAATTCACTCCCAGACAATTCACTACCAGACAATTCACTCCCAGACAATTCACTCCCAGACAATTCACTCCCAGACAATTCACTCCCAGACAATTCACTCCCAGACAATTCACTCCCAGACAATTCACTCCCAGACAATTCACTCCCAGACAATTCACTACCAGACAATTCACTCCCAGACAATTCACTCCCAGACAATTCACTCCCAGACAATTCACTCCCAGACAATTCACTCCCAGACAATTCACTCCCAGACAATTCACTACCAGACAATTCACTCCCAGACAATTCACTCCCAGACAATTCACTACCAGACAATTCACTCCCAGACAATTCACTCCCAGACGATTCACTCCCAGACAATTCACTACCAGACAATTCACTCCCAGACAATTCACTCCCAGACAATTCACTCCCAGACAATTCACTCCCAGACAATTCACTCCCAGACAATTCACTCCCAGACAATTCACTACCAGACAATTCACTCCCAGACAATTCACTACCAGACAATTCACTCCCAGACAATTCACTCCCAGACAATTCACTCCCAGACAATTCACTCCCAGACAATTCACTCCCAGACAATTCACTCCCAGACAATTCACTACCAGACAATTCACTCCCAGACAATTCACTCCCAGACAATTCACTCCCAGACAATTCACTCCCAGACAATTCACTACCAGACAATTCACTCCCAGACAATTCACTCCCAGACAATTCACTCCCAGACAATTCACTCCCAGACAATTCACTCCCAGACAATTCACTCCCAGACAATTCACTACCAGACAATTCACTCCCAGACAATTCACTACCAGACAATTCACTCCCAGACAATTCACTCCCAGACAATTCACTCCCAGACAATTCACTCCCAGACAATTCACTACCAGACAATTCACTACCAGACAATTCACTCCCAGACAATTCACTCCCAGACAATTCACTCCCAGACAATTCACTCCCAGACAATTCACTCCCAGAAAATTCACTCCCAGACAATTCACTCCCAGACAATTCACTACCAGACAATTCACTCCCAGACAATTCACTCCCAGACAATTCACTACCAGACAATTCACTCCCAGACAATTCACTCCCAGACAATTCACTCCCAGACAATTCACTCCCAGACAATTCACTCCCAGACAATTCACTCCCAGACAATTCACTCCCAGACAATTCACTACCAGACAATTCACTCCCAGACAATTCACTCCCAGACAATTCACTACCAGACAATTCACTCCCAGACAATTCACTCCCGGACAATTCACTCCCAGACAATTCACTCCCAGACAATTCACTCCCAGACAATACACTCCCAGACAATTCACTCCCAGACAATTCACTACCAGACAATTCACTCCCAGACAATTCACTCCCAGACAATTCACTACCAGACAATTCACTCCCAGACAATTCACTACCAGAAAATTCACTCCCAGACAATTCACTCCCAGACAATTCACTCCCAGACAATTCACTCCTACGACTATTCACTCCCAGACAATTCACTACCAGACAATTCACTCCCAGACAATTCACTCCTACGACTATTCACTCCCAGACAATTCACTACCAGACAATTCACTCCCAGACAATTCACTCCCAGACAATTCACTCCTACGACTAATCACTCCCAGACAATTCACTCCTACGACAATTCACTCCCAGACAATTCACTCCTACGACTATTCACTCCCAGACAATTCACTACCAGACAATTCACTCCCAGACAATTCACTCCCAGACAATTCACTCCTACGACTAATCACTCCCAGACAAATCACTCCTACGACAATTCACTCCCAGACAATTCACTCCCAGACAATTCACTCCTACGACTATTCACTCCCAGACAATTCACTACCAGACAATTCACTCCCAGACAATTCACTACCAGACAATTCACTCCCAGACAATTTACTCCCAGACAATTCACTCCCAGACAATTCACTCCCAGACAAGTCACTCCCAGACAATTCACTACCAGACAATTCACTCCCAGACAATTCACTCCCAGACAATTCACTCCCAGACAATTCACTCCCAGACAATTCACTCCTACGACTAATCACTCCCAGACAATTCACTCCTACGACAATTCACTCCCAGACAATTCACTCCCAGACAATTCACTCCTACGACTATTCACTCCCAGACAATTCACTACCAGACAATTCACTCCCAGACAATTCACTACCAGACAATTCACTCCCAGACAATTTACTCCCAGACAATTCACTCCCAGACAATTCACTCCCAGACAAGTCACTCCCAGACAATTCACTACCAGACAATTCACTCCCAGACAATTCACTCCCAGACAATTCACTCCTACGACTATTCACTCCCAGACAATTCACTACCAGACAATTCACTCCCAGACAATTCACTCCCAGACAATTCACTCCTACGACTAATCACTCCCAGACAATTCACTCCTACGACAATTCACTCCCAGACAATTCACTCCCAGACAATTCACTCCTACGACTATTCTCTCCCAGACAATTCACTACCAGACAATTCACTCCCAGACAATTCACTACCAGACAATTCACTCCCAGACAATTTACTCCCAGACAATTCACTCCCAGACAATTCACTCCCAGACAAGTCACTCCCAGACAATTCACTACCAGACAATTCACTCCCAGACAAGTCACTCCCAGACAATTCACTCCCAGACAATTCACTCCCAGACAATTCACTCCCAGACAATTCACTCCCAGACAATTCACTCCCAGACAATTCACTCCTACGACAATTTTTTTTTGTAATCATGCATTATTTAAGGTTTTTTTTTGCATTTAATTGTTCCGTTTGTTTTTTTTTAATTATATATTATTTAAGGTTTTTTGTTGTTGTAATTTAATTGTTCCGTTTGTAGTTTTTTTGTAATTATATATTATTTTAGGTTCCTTTTTGTATTTAATTGTTCCGTTTGTAGTTTTTTTTGTAATTATACATTATTTAAGGTTTTTTTTGAATTAATTTGTTCCGTTTGTATTTTTTTAAAAATTATATATTGTTTAAGGTTTTTTTGTAATTTAATTGTTCCGTTTGTAGTTTTTTTGTAATTATATAATTTTTAAGGTTCCTTTTTGTATTAAATTGTTCCGTTTATAGTTTTATTGTAATTATATATTCTTTAAGGTTCCTTCTTGGTTCCATGACATCTTGCAGAGTGACACTTTGCAGAGCGACTTTCTTGGCCTTTAACAAAGTGTAAACCCTACGGCCTGGCTTTAACAAAGTGTCCACCCTACGGCCTGGCTCAATTTATTAGTATTCTTTTTTCTTTCTCTTTTTTATTTTTTCTCTTTCTTTTTTCTTACTTGTTCTCTTTCTTTCTTTTTCTGTTTCTTTTTTCTTTCTCTTTCTTTTCTTTTCATTTTTAAAAA
>OZ057406.1:12209383-12231883 GCA_964056735.1 Allodiplogaster pararmata
ATTATAAAATTACTAGAAACGGAACAATTAAATACAAAAAGGAACCTTGAATAAAATATAATTACAAAAAACTACAAACGGAACAATTAAATACAAAAAAATAACCTTAAACAATATATAATTGTAAAAAAACTACGAACGGAACAATTAAATTACAAAAAAACTCATTAAAAACAACAAAAAAACAACAAAAAAACGGGAGTGAATTGTCTGGGAGTGAATTGTCGTAGGAGTGAATTGTCCGGAGTGAATTGTCGTAGGAGTGAAATGTCTGGGAGTGAATTGTCGGGAGTGAATCGTCAGGAGTGAATTGTCCGGGAGTTAATAGTCGTTATACCTACAAAAAAACTACAAACGGAACTATTAAATTACAAAAAAACTCATTAAAAACAACAACAAAAAAACAACAAGAAAACGGGAGTGAATTGTCTCGGAGTTAATTGTCTGGGAGTGAATTGTCTGGGAGTTAATTGTCGTAGGAGTGAATTGTCCGGAGTGAATTGTCGTAGGAGTGAATTGTCTGGGAGTGAATTGTCGGGAGTGAATCGTCAGGAGTGAATTGTCCGGAAGTTAATAGTCGTGATACCTACAAAAAAAACTACAAACGGAACAATTAAATTACAAAAAAAACTCATTAAAAACAACAAAAAAACTACAAAAAACGGGAGTGAATTGTCTGGGAGTGAATTGTCGTAGGAGTGAATTGTCCGGAGTGAATTGTCGTAGGAGTGAATTGTCTGGGAGTGAATTGTCGGGAGTGAATCTTCAGGAGTGAATTGTCCGGGAGTTAATAGTCGTGATACCTACAAAAAAACTACAAACGGAACAATTAAATTACAAAAAAACTCATTAAAAACAACAACTAAAAAAAAAAAAAAAACGGGAGTGAATTGTCTCGGAGTGAATTGTCTCGGAGTGAATTGTCTGGGAGTGAATTGTCTGGGAGTGAATTGTCGTAGGAGTGAATTGTCCGGAGTGAATTGTCGTAGGAGTGAATTGTCTGGGAGTGAATTGTCGGGAGTGAATCGTCAGGAGTGAATTGTCCGGGAGTTAATAGTCGTGATACTTACAAAAAACTACAAACGGAACAATTAAATTACAAAAAACTCATTAAAAACAACAACAAAAAACAAAAAAAAACGGGAGTGAATTGTCTCGGAGTGAATTGTCTGGGAGTGAATTGTCTGGGAGTGAATTGTCTGGGAGTGAATTGTCTGGGAGTGAATTGTCGTAGGAGTGAATTGTCCGGAGTGAATTGTCGTAGGAGTGAATTGTCTGGGAGTGAATTGTCGGGAGTGAATCGTCAGGAGTGAATTGTCCGGGAGTTAATATTCGTGATACCTACAAAAAAACTACAAACGGAACAATTAAATTACAAAAAACTCATTAAAAACAACAACAAAAAACAACAAAAACGGGAGTGAATTGTCTCGGAGTGAATTGTCTGGGAGTGAATTGTCTGGGAGTGAATTGTCTGGGAGTGAATTGTCTGGGAGTGAATTGTCGTAGGAGTGAATTGTCCGGAGTGAATTGTCGTAGGAGTGAATTGTCTGGGAGTGAATTGTCGGGAGTGAATCGTCAGGAGTGAATTGTCCGGGAGTTAATATTCGTGATACCTACAAAAAAACTACAAACGGAACAATTTAATTACAAAAAAACTCATTAAAAACAACAACAAAAAACAACAAAAACGGGAGTGAATTGTCTCGGAGTGAATTGTCTGGGAGTGAATTGTCGTAGGAGTGAATTGTCCGGAGTGAATTGTCGTAGGAGTGAATTGTCTAGGAGTGAATTGTCGGGAGTGAATCGTCAGGAGTGAATTGTCCGGGAGTTAATAGTCGTGATACCTACAAAAAAACTACAAACGGAACAATTAAATTAGAAAAAACTCATTAAAAACAACAAAAAAACAACAAAAAAACGGGAGTGAATTGTCTGGGAGTGAATTGTCGTAGGAGTGAATTGTCGGGAGTGAATCGTCGGGAGTGAATTGTCTAGGAGTGAATAGTCGTGATACCGTCAAAATGATTATGCATGGAATGACACTCTTCCGTAAAATGAACTGCGCTCCAGTTGTTGTAGAGTACAAAAGAAAAAGCAAACGTGTAGAAACAGAAGTTTAAAAGTTTAACATGTCATGAAAGTAAATTTCTTGAGTCTAGCAAGAACTTGTATCGCTTTGTTAGAAATAAACTGAAAGATTCGACTCGAATCGGTTGTTCAACTGTTCAAGGGCAACCCATGATTAGTGACATAGCGAAGGCTATTGCTTTGGCTTCCTATTTCTCTTCTGTTTTTAATAAGGACAATGGTATTCCTCCCGTCATTCAATCTTGGAGTAGTAACTCGATACCAGAAACCAAGTATTCCATCAACTCAAGAGCCTAAAAGCTTCTTGCTTCTTACCATCGGACTTATTGCCCTCCATAATCCTCAATAACTGTGCCCGTGTTCTCGCTGAACCTTTATTATTTATATTCAACTTTTCTTCGATGCTAGGATCGATTCCTGATATCTCGAAAGAAGGAATAGTTGTCCCGATAAACACGATTGCCTCTCCCAGTCTGCCCAAACATTTCCGCCCAATTACAATAACTCTAGTTGCTTCTAAGATATCAGAACGTTGCTTTAAACCAACTTTAATTAACTGGTGCAACGTCTTTAATCTGATTCTTAACTGTCAGCTGGATTCCGTTCTCGTAGATCATTGGAGTCGAATCTTCTTGAGTGTACTCAATTATGGTATCGAGCTGTAGACTCTGATGATGCTGTTGATGTATCTGACGAAAGCATTCGATACAGTATCTCATAAAAATTGATACTTTTGTTAGAATCCGTTGGGTTTAATCACAGCTTGTTAAGATGGTTCGAGTCTTTTCTTATAGGTCGTTATTTGGGTGTTCGTGTAGGTAATGCTCTATCAGACAGATTCGCCATTACATCTGGCGTTCCACAAGGCTCTGTTTTATGTCCGATTCTTTTTTCTCTATATATTGCTGGCTCAACATCATCATATACCAAACTAAATCATGTGTCTGTACAGTTATTTGCGGATGACATCAAGATGTTTGTGACCTTCTCCCCTGATGACCCTCTTTCTGCTCACTCCGGAATGTTCATCCATATATTCGGAGCTACAAGACTTTCATTGTTAGAATGTTCTTCTCCTATTTGGTCTCCACGTAAAGTTCACTTGACTAGGAAGATTGAAAAAATGTTGAGCATATCTTCACAAGGTTGCTATACTTACGCTGCTCCCGGGCTTGACTGCTACGACCAGTGCTACGACCATATTATAAAAGAAGGCTTGAGATGTTCAATCTAGCCACATTGTTGTCTCGTAGAACTATAGCTGACATAGTATTCTCGTATAAGATTCTGAATGATCTCATTGATATACCGGTCAGCAAAATGTACACTTTCAAATCCTGCAATGGCCGAAAATCTAGATATGCCTTCCATCTTCCACGCACCCGTAGGAAGCCACTCTTTCATTCCTTTGCCTTCCGTTCAGATAGATTCTATTGTAAACTTTCTGACATTGTTGTTACCGCCGCCAATATTAGCGTACTAAAAATAGATTAAGCTCAGTTGATCTCGTAAATTTGCTTTAGTTACAAGTGACCAGTCTGTAAACTATCATCATAACGCTTCCTGGTCACGCATTGAGTGGTTGCTCTCTCATTGCTCTGTTCTTGATTGATTTTCCCATTTCGAGTGTTATTTCCTTCTATACCGGTCAGGCCTTTCATTTCAGTCTGGTGGCTGGTTGAAACTGCTGATTACGATTGAAGGATTTTCTTTCACATAATCGTAGTTGCGACGTGGTTTCGAGCACTTAAGAAGGATTTGACTCGGTCAAGGGTATCAAAAAAGAACAAGGAAGTGAAGTTCGACTGCATAAGAAACAAGAGCTTCTTCTAACTTGTTGTCTACCTCTATCACTGCTTTCAAAAGTCTCCACCAGAAGATTCGCTTCAGTTTCTTTTTTTATCCCGTCTGTGACTGTGTTCACTCACTTCATTCTTCTCAAGTTCTTTCTTCTTTTGTGATTGGACACAGGACACATCTCTCTTCGCGCAATGGATAAGAAAATCGATACGTCCTCGCTCTCGTCTATGGAATATCTACTGTTCGGGACAATCAATGAGATGGTTGGAGAACAGCGAGCAGCAAATGCTGCTCAAATGAATATGATGAACAAAATGATGGACACTTTCACTAGTCTCGTAGCCGAGTCCCGTCAGCTATTGCCTTCAGGTCAAACAGTTTCAGCTCAAAACCAGCAGCCGCATGTAATGAGCTATGCTCAGGTGGCATCTGCAGTTGCTTCTGTGGTCTATGCTGAAAAAGACGTTTATTTTGAGAAATCACAGAGAGCAGTCTTGAAAGGTTACCCAGAAAAAAGTACCGCAGAAGAGACAGATAAGAACGATATGCGTTTCATTTCATCAATTATTGAAATGTCGGATAAGCAGGAGTTGAAAGATGTGCTCAGAAGCGGTAAAGTGCACATCGCCACGGGAACTCAGTGATGCGAATTCTAAAAATCCAATTTTCATCTAATTCTCTCAGAGAGCTCTTCCTTTCTTTCGCACGTTTCCAGAAGCATCCCGAACTCCGCGACCTTCCTCACGCATACTTCAGACGTGACCTTACACCGGAGCAGATTGCTCAAGAGACTGGAGAGAGGCCGGTAAGATGAAGGCGGGGTGTGGCGAACTGAGGTACGTTGTGAGAGACGAAAAAGTTGTAAAACTCATGAATCCACGACCATTGCCTGAAAGATCTGTTAACAATATACAGAAATTTTCGGGGCCCGCGGCAAGCGGTGCCCCTGTGTTGACTGATGCACCCTCTGCTTCCAGATCATCAAATAAAATTACTCTCAGCCGATCGAGTCAGGTCTCCCAGAAGACGCACAGCCCTGCTCCCAGTCGTGGCACCTCTAAGCCCAAAAGCAAGACGATTTACACACGCCAGCTGCGCAGTTCAACTCGCGGAGCTTCTGTGAAGAGTACCGGTAGGAGCTCGAAGAGTCTGGCGGTTCTACATGAAACTTCCGATGAGAGTAAAGGCGACGACGCCGATAATGCTAGCAAGAAGGACAAGCCTCCAACATCTTCTGAGTCGGTGAAACATTGAGACAAACCGATAAGGCCTGCTTGCCCATTAAATGTTAAGCTTACTACTGTTGATGATGTCTGCCTTGATTCTTCCCCACTTTCTTGCTTTCTCGTCAATTTCCGTTCTCTGCCATTTAAACTAGATATTCTAGACTTCTTCCTCTCAACGAACCGTGTTGACATGCTCTGTATTACCGAGAGTTGGGCTTCTTCTGAGAGACTTCATGATTGTTCTTTGTCTCAAGGAGGCAATTACTCTGTCTTCTGTAGTGATCGGATCGATAGCTTCCCTGGAGGTGGAGTACTTCTACTACTGGGTTCTCATTTGACTACTTCGCTCATATCTTCTCGCTCCTATTCCGTTTTCTGTCAACTCCTCATATGTGAAGTTAAATGTAGAGATTTCATTTTTCTTCTCTGTTTGGTTTACCGTAGTCCATCTTATTCTATGAATTATCTAATGTTTTGTCACATCAGTATTCATGTATGAATAAATAAATAAATATCTATGAACAGCTGATGAATTATATTCATATGCATGGATGTAGAACTCTGGTGCTGATTATTCATTCCGGTTTCTTAAGTCACATGCATAAGCGTGCATGATAACGAATTATTGACACAAATTTATTCAAGTAATCAAATTTAGCGAGGTTCAAAGAGAATATTACAATTTCTCGCAGTAAGATATCCGATATCATTTGTAGCTGCTAAAAATTAACAAAGTAAGTCCAAAAAAGCTTAGTCGAATGATGAGTTCTGAAAACTAGAACTCTTATAAAAGAGTGAGTACGAGTATGTAAGTCTTTCTTATGCATAGAATGAAGATAAATAATCAAGTGGAATACATTCGATAAATCTAAGCTGCTGATTCTTGAGGGATGATTACTCGGTTTGAAGGCCATGTGAGATGAAATCCAGAACCAGCTTTCCTATGATGACGGAGATTTCCCTCATAGACTGATCCAAGTTATTCTTTGGTGATATAAAAAAGTTGAGTTCGAAATAATGGTTGAAAATCTACAGTGTTCATAAATTGTATAATCGTCAATGCGGTCACGCCTCAAGGCATGAAGCGGCAAGGAGTGTTGCTTCGGTGTTTGTAAGAAAGTTAATGTAGGTCCATCGACCTCTGCGGCACTCGTAAAGTATATCGTCCCCCTCCGCCACTGTATTGGTGAGCTGAAAAAGGAATTCCATTTAGATGTGAGTATGCAAATCGCCCGCTTTCATAAACTTTTTGAAAGTTTTGCTGATTTTAATAATTATTTTCCACTCTCAATCATCCCAATTAAACTCACACGTTTTCATATTAATATCGTGAGATCTGAAGCCATTCTTCTTTTAGCCATTCTTCTTTACTCCGACGCACTGCATGAAGTCGTCTTTCCATCTTCGTTCTGGATTTTCCTTTTTCGTTTCAGCCCTTTGGGGTCTCATACTGTTACAGCCTTGGCCCATCTGCAGTAAGGCATTCTTTCTATCCGCGCGCTCCAGTGACATTTCTTTTTCAAGCTTACCTCAACCACACACTTCAAACGCGTTTTTTATTGCATCCAGTCGTTCGATAAATGGTCAAGGAGAGTGACCCCGAGATTAATATCTCTTGATGCATCTTGGCGAAACAGCAAGGCTGTTCAGGGTGATTTTATTGGCGACCATAACCTCGATCCTATTTTTAAAGCAGGTAAAATACACCCATTGAACAATTTACAATTACTAACTTAAACTTGCTTTCCTACGAATAGAGACCAAAGTTTATGGAGAGCAAAACGCCCTGATTTAGCTTATATGCTTTCTAAGGAGCTGAAAGTTTCTAAGCGCGGACTACAGGCCTCGAAAGGAAACTTGGTTTGAACGAGAAGAATTCTATTTTTCCCGGTGAAATTGTTCGATTTTTGTATAGTGCTTGTGTTTGAACACTACAAATCTTTCCTGTTACTGATAGAAAAGAAACATGTTTTATAAAACTATTCGATGTTTTCAAACATCGTGTATGTATGTCCGTATTTTATATTCATACAAACTACGCCCCCACAGCGTGAGTCAGAAAGGCGTAAGCGGTGGCGGATACTTCAGAGGTTAAAAGGGAAGCAAAGAAGGGTAGGGGGTTGGGCAGTGGTAATGCGGTGGCGTTTCCCCCAAAGTTGAAGGGAGGGGGGGAGGGGGTAAGCCAGTGACTAAAGCAACCGTCTACTCTCAAAAAGAGAGAAAAAAGCGTTTGCAACCGTCTCCTACTTTCAATTTCTGGCACAATTGATCTTTGTAATGTATGTATAACGAGCAAATCTCACAAGGCTCAATACATGTTCATTTGATAGAGTGCAGTGAGTGAAAGTAAAAAAAATCTTCTTTCTTATCTGCTCCAGTTGTTTCAGAGGTGTTCCAGAAGATATACCCCCGAAGAAGTGTTCTAGATTCTTTTTTTTTCTTCTTAGCGAGGTCGGAATAGGGTCCGCTGTAGTCGAAGTAAGAAGTTTTCTAGATTCTCTATTTTATTTATTTCTGGTATACCCCGAAAAAGTTTTCTTTAATGTTGCTGATGTTTTTTTCTTTGATGTTTTTTTCGAAAATTGTTCACTACGGGATTAGACTAAACCGGAGTCATTAATCATGCGTTGCTTTTGAATTAGGAAAAGGCATTGTATTACTCTTAACTAAAAGTCCAGTTGCGCTTATAAAAAAACTTGTGATTGTTTGCTGTAGCTAGGCCAGAGTCGTTACGGTAACATCGTTCCAAGTGTGTCATACATTTGTTTTTATTTATAAATTATATTTGTTGTTTATGTTTTTTGTGTTCTTTATTGAATAATTTCAAAATTCACGGACTTATGACTAATTTTTTGATACTGATCTCGTTAGCCTAAGCCCATTATAATCCGCAGTCCAGAGGTTTCACTCATAACGGACGCATTAAAAGAAGGATGGGGGGCAGTATGCCAAGGTAAACGTACAGGAGGGCAGTGGAAAGAATCTGAAGCTGCGATGCACATAAATGAGCAGGAACTGTTAGCTTGTTGGTTGGGTATACAATCATTTCATGAGATTCTCGCAGGAAAAGCCATCAAATTGCTTTTAGACAATACCACTGCGATAGCGTATATCAACAAGCGGGGAGGCACAAAAAGTAGGGGTTTTATTTGCACTACACTCCAAATTTGGCAATGGGCCTTCAAATTACAGTCAAATTTGGTCGCCACCCACATACCGGGGAGATTGAACATTGAAGCTGATGAAGAATCTAGAAACTTTCTTTCGGAAGAATGGTCACTCGACACGAATTCTTGCATTGAAATGTTCAATTGGTTTGGAGAACCCGCGATAGACTTATTCGCTAGCAGAGTGAATTCAAAATGTGCGGCATATTTCTCTTGGCGGCCTGATACCGGTGCTCTAGCGGTAGATGCATTCGCCCAGAACTGGAGGGACCTCGACGCATATGCGTTTCCCCCCATTCAATCTGGTCAGCCGCACCATAAGAAAAGCTCTCTCAGACCGAGTTGCTTCGCTATTACTCGTGGCGCCAGATTGGAAATCACAGGTTTATATGCCGCTTATTCCAGAACAGGCCCGGCAGAGCTCGAGATTAATAGTTTTACGGAGAGACCCGATATTGACGAACCCAATGGGCTTAGCTCACCCGTGCTGCTCACCACGTTTCCGCCTCCGCGCATGGAAGATCTTACCGGTAGGTGGATAAACAAAGGGATATCAGTAGTCGCTTCTGCTTACATGCTAAATTCTTGGGCTTCTACCCAAAAACATTATGATGCGGTGCTGAGAAACTGGGTTTCGTTTTGCCAGGAATCAGGGTACAAAATAGTTCCAGAAGAGAACACCCTGATAAATCATCTAGCTGACCTTAAGAATAAAGATAGAGAATATAATACGATAGCAGTTCATAAGGCAGCGATCTTATCTCATTTCGAAGCTAGAGAGGAGCTTGAAGAGATGCCGCTCTTAGAAAAACTTATGAAAGGTATTTTCCGAGCTTCTCCCCCCACTCCCAAGTATTCAAAAATCTGGGATGTTTCGAAGGTATTAGATCAGATAGCCTCATGGGGAGAGTCGAAAGAACTCACATTAAAGATGCTAACTTTGAAGCTCACTATGCTTCTGGGCGCTAGCTTCACCTAAGAGAGTCTCAGAGTTATCAAGATTGATCAAGATCTAGATTATCAAGACCACCTTAAAAAGGGAGACGATTCCTTCATTTTTTTTGGGAATGACTAAGAACCGAAGAATAGGTCAAGAAGCACATACTGCCAAGTACTACAGATTCGTAGACACATTAGTCTGTCCTGTAGCATGCATCGAACAGTACCTGGATAAGACGCAGTTTGAAAGACGCGAAAACACCCTACTAGTTTCGTTTACAAAACCTCATAAGGCTGTAACGTCACAGACAGTAGCGAAATGGATCAGAGAGGTACTTAAATTAGCTGGAGTTGACTCTTATGGGGCTCATTCGACGAGAGCAGCGTCGACAACCAAGGTTAAAATGGCAGGGTTAACTTCCAAACAAATACCCGATGCAGCGAATTGGGCCCCAATAGTTCTACATTCGAGCGTTTCTACTATAAGGGAGATAACGACAGAGAAGGCTTCCAGTCCGCTGTTCTCGGCGTGAGGTCAATCTTTGAGAAAGCCATTTGATTGATAGGAGCAATGATATATAATTGTATATTTTGCTAGACAACACAGTTGTTGAAGTAAATAATTTATTATAAATTAATTGCGAATATAATTCAATGCCCGCCGCACCCATCCCTATTTATAATACCTCACTTCAGGCCCAAGAACTTGAGACCGGAGCAGCCAAACAAGCAGGTCGTGCCGCACGAATACAAGAAGTCGTTTCGATAAAAGGGCAAGACGAAATAAATTGATCGTCACGGGCAAAAAATGCACCAATTGGTGTAGTATCTTCATAATGTCTCAAGACAAATAAAGTTAACTTTGTTGTGTTGCACGCCTACGCACACTCAAGATATACTGACGGGCACAAGAGCTAACAAACTCTTTTCGACTCGGAAGCGCGCGATAGGTTTCACCTGATCTACACCTCCCGCGAGCGATGCCGGTCGAAAGTGTGATGCAGCCGATCTACCATCGACAAAGTCATTTGATTGATATTCGCAATGAATTTATAATAAATATTTTACTTCCACAACTGTGTTGTCTAGCAAAATATACAATTATTCATAGAAGTCCAGTCAGCTTTGTTCCATTTCGGTACTAAATTAACGGAAGGTCTGGGTGAGTGGATCAAGCAATCAGTTATGGAGAATGTAACGGAACTAGTAGAAAACGGATAAGAAGTCATGCAATTAGGTATGAGTTTATGGTTACAGAAAACTTAATCAAGCGTGTTACAGTTACGAGTTGAGGTAAGATTATATTGAGTTAGGTGATAATCATTCGCAAATTGTGGGAAAGCATTGGGAATGAGACAAGGAGAAAGAACGAATGCATTGCTCCAATCGATACTCGGTAAGTTTAAGTCACCGCATAAAATCACAGGAAAGGGTAAGGAAGAATGAGGAATAAGGTAGTTGATGAAAGCTTCCATGCTAACGAGAGACGCATCTGGGGATCGATAACATGAGATTATTCGAATAGAGGGAAAGGGCAAATTACAAAAATCATTGTAAGAAATGTCTATTGCTAGAGTCTTGGGAAAATGAAGATACGAATAGGGGTGAGAGCGAATAATTGACAAGTAAGGCAGCTCCCTCGCCATGAGTGTTAAATTCTCGGTCAGCTCTGAATGAATGGTAAGGTAGAGCATCGGTTAAAAGAGAGTCAGGATCAGCACAAGATAACCACGTTTCACAGACGAAAATAATACTAGGAGAATAAGATCTAAGTAAGTGATGTAAGTCGTACAATTTGTTCTTAATTGATCTAGCATTAAAGAGATACAATGAAACTTAACAGAAATCACACCCGATTTGTCCTATTTAGAAGTAGCATTCTTCTTCCTGTTGACCATGTTTCGATTTCGGGCGCTTCTCCGGAGGGCAGGCGGCGATCGGGTAGTCGGGCAGTTAGTAGCTTCGGTTGTAATGACAGAAGAGATCACAGAGACAGGAGAAGAATGGGAGACTCCGGGACGATGATCTGACGAAGGAAAGGCGAGAGCACTTCTGTGACTTATTAAGGAGGAAATCGGTTCGAGATGAGAGTCGATTACCTTCATAGGCGGAAGAGAAGGGTCCAACGCAATCCGCTTACAGTCTCTCTCTGCTATCAGCTCAGCAGGGAAGAGATCAGCTCGTAGGTAGCATCCATTTGGAACAAATCTCTTCGTACTTCTGATGAGTTTGAGAAAATTGTCCCGAATAGAGGAAGAAGAAAATTGAATTTCGATTGGACGACCAATGGAAGAGTGGTTGCGAGGAGAGTCGAAAGGTGTCGATGATGAGAGACTTCGCCTCTTTCCAATACTTCCAGCAAGTCTGGCGAGTTCAGCTTTCTGAAGATTTCTCTGATAAGCTTTTTGTCATTCAGATGAGTAGCTTCTGGAGTACTCTTCTCGGGAAGCTTGAGAAGAACTGCTCTTTTCGATTTGGAGAGCAGCATTTCCTCGTCTCTCATAGTGGCTCCGAGCAAGGCAGAGAAAAACTCCAAAAAAAAATTCTGAAAAATTTAGTAACTGAATCGTCAAAAAGTTGATAAAATGAGAAACTTTCCCCATGCGATCTCTTTCCTAAGCCGTGAGGCCTTCTTATAAGTGTAATCTTTGCCTAAGCCTAAGCGACAAAAAACAGTGAATAATATCTGAAAACAGCTAAGCTAATTTAGTCACTTAGACTGGATAAAACTGAATATTGTGGTTGAAATTTCTTGAATACGTCGTTACTAAGCCTCGTTAGCATACATTTCACCTAAGCCTTAGCGCAAAAAAAGTGAAAAGTAACCTGCACCACCCCTAAGTGAAATGTGGCCCACAAGTAAAAAAGTGCCAGAAATTATAAAATTTGTTGAATCGGAAAATGTTTATAACTTGGTTCATACTGAAAACCAGGAAACTGGACCAAGTTCAACGGAAACAGCGTGTCGAGTTACCCTTATCGTTATAGGATTTTCTCTTCTGATTTCCATAATTTTTTGTCAGAACTTTGGAAAAACTTGCGAAAAATTTGGTGACGGATAAGAAAATGTGACGAAAATGAGAGGTTCAGAGAGCTCACTTGGGAACAGAGATCTGTATTTATCTCATTTTATAGTAAGGTTTGTATATATTATATGTAAATAAGAATAGACCCTACTCCTCTTTGATCTCAAGCAACGGATTTTAATAACGAGTAGAGGAGCGGATTGTTCACAGAAAAAAAAATGACGGGGACCGAACCCGTGACTTTTTGCATTCCGGGCGAATGCTCTTCCCACTGAGCTACACATGCACACGTGACAATGCACATTTTAAGGCCCATTCACTCTTTCATTCGTCTCCCTCCGTAAGCGGTTGCTCCTACACCGTCTCTTCCCTCGTCTGTGAGAGTCCTTTCCCGAGAAGATTTGGCGCTCCGGGATCGACAGAATATCCCCGATGTGGCTTGTTGATCTTGATAAAGCGTTTAAATTGAAAAAAATTGAATATATGTATGTAATATATAAATACATCTATATATATATATATATATATTCAAACAGCCCTCCTTTCTCCTTGGCACAGGCGCGGAGTCGCTTGTGGAAGGCACCCACCGTGGTGGACAGGTAGGCGACGTCAAGATCATCCCAGGCCTACTGTAGGGCGCGCTTCAAACTTTCCAAATTCTTGTGTGGGAAGCACAGGCCTTGCTCTCAAGGACCGACCACACAGAGAATTCCAGAGGATTCAAATCAGGTGAGTACGGAGGCCATTCGGCGGATGTGATCATGGAGGGGAAATTGGTCTTGCACCAGTCTTGCACAACTTTAGCCTTGTGGGCGGGCACAGAGTCCTGCTGGAACGTCCATTTGCGTTCCGCGAAGTGAGCCTGGCTCCAGGAAAGTACTTCCTTTATGAGAATGTCGTTCAGGTAGTTATTGGCATTCGTTTTGACTCCCTGCTCGACGAAAACGAGTGGAGTCTTGCCAGTCGCGCAAATCCCGGCCCAGACCATGACAGAAGCGGGATGGCCCTTTCTCTCTCTGTGTGGTCGGTCCTTGAGAGCAAGGCCTGTGCTTCCCCACACAAGAATTTGGAAAGTTAGAAGCGCGCCCTACAGAAGGCGTGGGATGATCTTGACGTCACTTACCTGTCCACCACGGTGGGTGCCTTCCACAAGCGACTCCGCGCCTGTGTCAAGGAGAAAGGAGGGCTGTTCGAAATTTGAAAACGCAGTTAGTTATATCCCAAACTATTTGAATGAACTTTGATGAAAATTTTGTTTGATTTACTCAATCCGTTAAGTTTTTATCGGAAAAATACTGTCCACATGAACTTTCGCCGCACCCTATACATGCATATATACAGTACCGTCCAGAAGTAAATACCAAAAAGTATATTTTACAGTGTTTCTCTTCAGTGAACTCGAATTAAAGGCTCAAATGTTTGTTAGATGATCTTCAAGTACTTCGAATCATAATTTCAACATAATTTTTGAGATGCCCCTTAACTGTGAACAAAAAAAAGCGTAAAATATGAAATGCAAGAAAAAACACAATTAGAGCACATATTCTTCAGACACCTATGACATCTTCACTAACAACTTAACCGTCCAGTACTACCCGAAATTTGATTATTACAATCTAATACTTTGTCGCCATATTCCTAGCGTCAATGACTGCCTTGCATCTTTGTGGCATAGAGGCCACCAAGATGGCGAGGGTTAAAACCGGGAGGACGTGCCAGGCCTCTTCGAGTTGGGCGAATTTCTCCGCCGCATTCCGAGCAGTCTTGCCTTCGACGACCTTCTCAGCTCCCCACACACGTGCTCTATCGGATCTAGGTCCAGTGACTGGCTCGGCCAGTCCATGAGGGTCACTCGACGCTGAACAAACCAGTCTTGGACCACACACGAAGCGTGCTTTGGATCATTGTCCTGCTGGTATATCCAGCCCCGGAGCATGTTCGAGCGTGCATATGGCATCACGACGTTCGAGAGTATATCTATGTAATCTTCCTTCCTCATAATACCCTCTATCCTGTGCAGAGGCCCGACCCCACCCGTGTGGAACGACCCCCACATCATCAGACTAGAGCACCAGCCGCGACATTAATCTCTAAACGATGAGATCATCGGCGCGATGACCTCATACCATTCAAATTAGGCGAAAATTTTGAAAGATGATGTTACCTTGACTAATTTTTTTTTAGAAATAAAAGGTCCTGCACGAAATTCCATTCTTAGAACTTACGCGCGTAATTCAATTTCAATCTAGTTAGTAGAGCAAAATTACAAACCAGTCAAGTTTCATTACATTTTTCTTACGGGCATACCCAGTGACAGAGTCAATGTCTGCGCTCTGCCCTTTTCTTATTACACGGACTCGATACTTCATGTTCAACCAAAAACCTTAAATGCTTTTTTTTTGAGTACGGAAACAAAATAGATTGCGATTAGTTAATATTTTAAGATTCATTTGGAGAGAAAGACGACATTTGAAATCTCATCTTCTCGTACTTTAAGATATTATTTCGATCATCTCGTACCTCACTGATCCAACATTTTTGGGCCAAGAAGGTGCGAGAGCCATGATATCATCGTGAAATATTTCAGTTATAACAACACTGACTCGATGATCTCATTCATCGAGCAATGATGTCATGTTTACAGATACATCGCACGATCGCTCAACTTTTTTTGAGAGATTAATGTCGCGGCAGATTCCATTCCTCACTGTTCAATGCTAATGGTCCTTTGCCCACTGTAATCGCCTCTTCCGGTTCATCTCCGAGATCATCGGCTTCTTCACCGGGCGACGTCCGAAGAGACGGGCGGTGCGGAGACGCCTATTCACCGTATTGACGGAGATCTGAAAACCAATTTTTGCTCAAAAAAAATTTATCTTGCCAAAAAACAACAAAAAAACTTACTTTAACATTGAAGTGCTGCAGCATTTCCTTGTGAATTTCTGCCGCGTTTTTTCGGGGGTTGGCTTTGCTTATCCTAGTTATGACACGGTCGATGCTGGGAGAAGTTATATAAAAAACCTTCCACGTGATTTATTCCGAATTTGCGTCTTCGCGGAGCGAGAGATCGTGCCAACATCAGTCTTGAATTGGCGCGTCAGATCGGCAAACCTCATGCCCATTTCCCGCCCCCGTGCAATGACCTGCCGGTCCTTTTCACTTAGGTTCTTAGAACCTTTGGGTCGACCCTATATCTGGAAATGCTGAAAACTTTTTATGACCTTTGCAATAAACAGAAACAAATAAACAAGAACATACGTCAACAATCTTGAAAAATACTATTTTAAGAAAAAAATCGCTGAGCTGATCTGCTTTTTCAGAAACGGCTCTTTTTTCACAATATGACGTAAATCACGATCCACACAACATATAAATTGCGCCAGTGAGCGCAAAAAAAGAAAAGATATACGACAAAATATAATTTTTGGTATACTTCTGGACGGTACTGTAGTAGTCCATATGGAATATTCAAGGCGACACGGGTAGTTTGAGCTGAAAGGATAAGTGAATGTTGAAATAAGTTTTGTAAATTTGTAAATCTCAGTGAGACACTTGATAACTTCATATCCTAATTTGCATTCGTGATGAATTCCACATTTTTGTCGATAAATTCAATTTCCAACCAAAACTGCGAGCATTCAAAATCAAGTCCATAACCGTTCTTTTCCGCGTGTTCAAAACATACATTCTCCCTTTACTAGATTACGGTAATGAAATCTGGTCGCCACAGTCCGTAGGTCACATAAACGCAATAGAAAACGTCCAGCGTGCCTTCACACGCAGAATTCTCTATAGAGCTGGGCATCCCAAGATAGACTACCCATCAAGGCTCAATCTGCTCTCTCTGACGACTCTCGAATACAGAAGAAATATTGACGACCTTGCATTCATACACAAATGCATACACCAACACCTTCGAATAGACTATTCCAAACTTTTTCAAGTATGTCCGCTTCCATACAGCAACAGACACGCCCATCCATACCGAATTGCTCTACCATTCAGAATTCCGGATACCAAAAGTAGTTGTGCATCCAGGGTTATTGACATATGGAACGGCCTACCCAGTCGGATAGTGACAATCAATTCCCCTGTTGTTTTCAAAAAAGAACTACATAAGCTGCGAGAAGAATTCATAGTGCCCTTTTCTAAAATACGTTACTGAAAGAGCTCCAAATGAATTTTCTTGTTCACTGCGCTTATCTCAATGTTCTATTTAATATTTTTTTTTCTATTCTGTCCCTTCATTTTAGATGTTTTTTGTTTTGTCTCCATAGTTTGTCTCTATAATTTCCCTTTCTATAATTCGTTTTGAAATGTTTTTCGAATATAGCTGAACTCACATCCGTGACAGCGATCCAAGTTCATCAATGCATGTACGTATGTGCTATTCTATCATGTGAATTGGAATAAATGATTGATTGAAAAAAATAATCTATTGTTTCAAATCCAGTGTTTAGAACTGAATCATCATGTCACAGTCATCCATTGTACCTTAGTCATGTGCAAAGGAATGATTGAATGAATAAACTAACTACGCCGCCAGTTGTCTCAATAAATGTACCAATGTTCGGCTTCACGTTCACGTCGTCGCAGAGGGGGAAAATTATAAGACAACCTTAAATTCGTATTTAAATCGTGAAATATATTTTGTTAAAATTGCCTACTATGTATTTGAATTACGAAAAAGCTCTGACGAAGTAAGCTCTTACAAAAAGCTCTTACAAAGGTTTATGAAAACATGTCTTTGTTTGAATCATTTACAAAATCCAAACTTGTGATTTTTGCATTTTTGAGCCCTAGACTCTGAGTACGGATGCTTTTTGGTAACCAATTTAAGGCTAACTTTAAATGGTTGGACGACATACACTTCCACAATAAATCATATCGAAGATATTTGTATCTGCCAAACATGAAAAGTAATGTTTCTCAAAGAATTCAAGGATTCTTTGATAAAATGTTTCTTATTATCATATTTTCATCAAGTTTAAGAAAACTTGAAATGAAAATTTTCTCGTGATCCATGTCAAACACGAAACGCCATAATTCCTACAAATCCAATTGTACGTTGATTAATGTGCCTGATGTTGTACGAGTCAGAACCACGAAAGATTTCGAATATAATTTGGACGGTGAAGTCTTAAGTTGTTCATATTCAACAAAAGACTGATAAGTAATTTGGGCTAGCGACAAAAATACCGAAGAAAGAGAGAAAATTCAGGAGTTGAAAACTTGAAAAAAGAGTTTTCGTCAGTAAGTTTGAAAACTTAATCAGTGACTTGAAAGCATCTACATACATAATTTTCAAACTTCTAGAGTATTAAAAGATTAACAACCGTAAATTTCGATTTCTAAAATTGCAATTACTCAAATGAAACTGACGAAAGTTGTTCAATTCAGGGGCCTCGAAGAACGGTCCGAAGCAAGTTCTTCCGGCAGCTGCGCACTGAGCTGACGCTAGTGGAACCTCCGCAGCCGTACAAGTCCGGCAGCCGGAAAACACAATACCACATAAATTTTTCCAATATCCTAAATTTTAAGTGAGTTTCGAGGGTGCTTTAGACAATATTAGGATATTTGGTCACAAAGCTTATCCCGGGAACATTCATTAAGCTCAGCAATAATCCTCCCACGTATTTCCTCTTTGCCACAGAGTACGCGCTCCCCTAAGGCGGGATAACCTCTCCTAACTCTCTTCGTAACCCAGGACTTTTAATTCGTGTCTCAACCTTACACGTTGAACTTACAATCTCTTGAATATCGAAGGACTATTTGAGATCTTTTACTTACTCAAACAGAACAGAATCCATGAGAACTCTGAATTCGATTGTTTTCGTCTGTTCACTCTAGCTCCTCTCATTCGATTGTTCTCGTCTGTTCACTCTAGCTCCTCTCATTCGATTGTTCTCGTCTGTTCACTCTAGCTCCTCTCATTCGATTGTTCTCGTCTGTTCACTCTAGCTCCTCTCATTCGATTGTTCTCGTCTGTTCACTCTAGCTCCTCTCATTCGATTGTTTTCGTCTGTTCACTCTAGCTCCTCTCATTCGATTGTTCTCGTCTGTTCACTCTAGCTCCTCTCATTCGATTGTTCTCGTCTGTTCACTCTAGCTCCTCTCATTCGATTGTTCTCGTCTGTTCACTCTAGCTCCTCTCATTCGATTTTTCTCGTCTGTTCACTCTAGCTCCTCTCATTCGATTGTTCTCGTCTTTTCACTCTAGCTCCTCTCATTCGATTGTTCTCGTCTGTTCACTCTAGCTCCTCTCATTCGATTGTTCTCGTCTGTTCACTCTAGCTCCTCTCATTCGATTGTTCTCGTCTGTTCACTCTAGCTCCTCTCATTCGATTGTTCTCGTCTGTTCACTCTAGCTCCTCTCATTCGATTGTTTTCGTCTGTTCACTCTAGCTCCTCTCATTCGATTGTTCTCGTCTGTTCACTCTAGCTCCTCTCATTCGATTGTTCTCGTCTGTTCACTCTAGCTCCTCTCATTCGATTGTTCTCGTCTGTTCACTCTAGCTCCTCTCATTCGATTGTTCTCGTCTGTTCACTCTAGCTCCTCTCATTCGATTGTTTTCGTCTGTTCACTCTAGCTCCTCTCATTCGATTGTTCTCGTCTGTTCACTCTAGCTCCTCTCATTCGATTGTTCTCGTCTGTTCACTCTAGCTCCTCTCATTCGATTGTTCTCGTCTGTTCACTCTAGCTCCTCTCATTCGATTGTTCTCGTCTGTTCACTCTAGCTCCTCTCATTCGATTGTTCTCGTCTGTTCACTCTAGCTCCTCTCATTCGATTGTTCTCGTCTGTTCACTCTAGCTCCTCTCATTCGATTGTTCTCGTCTGTTCACTCTAGCTCCTCTCATTCGATTGTTTTCGTCTGTTCACTCTAGCTCCTCTCATTCGATTGTTCTCGTCTGTTCACTCTAGCTCCTCTCATTCGATTGTTTTCGTCTGTTCACTCTAGCTCCTCTCATTCGATTGTTTTCGTCTGTTCACTCTAGCTCCTCTCATTCGATTGTTTTCGTCTGTTCACTCTAGCTCCTCTCATTCGATTGTTCTCGTCTGTTCACTCTAGCTCCTCTCATTCGATTGTTTTCGTCTGTTCACTCTAGCTCCTCTCATTCGATTGTTCTCGTCTGTTCACTCTAGCTCCTCTCATTCGATTGTTCTCGTCTGTTCACTCTAGCTCCTCTCGTTCGATTGTTCTCGTCTGTTCACTCTAGCTCCTCTCATTCGATTGTTCTCGTCTGTTCACTCTAGCTCCTCTCATTCGATTGTTCTCGTCTGTTCACTCTAGCTCCTCTCACAAGAGCTGTGAGGAATAACCATTTCTTAAGAATTTCATTACCATGAAGAATAAACGGTTCTCGATTTTCTACATGTGCGTCAAGGTCAATCTCCAGCTGGAATTCTTTGCCAAATGAAATTGTCAGCAATTCTTGCAGTGAACTATTTATCAATAAACTTAAAGTACTACAGATGAATCTCATTCTGCCCAAGCCAATAGTCTGCCAATGAAGGAAATTAGAAATAAAACCTTTCCTTTTGTTAAAATAGAGAAAAATTGCCACTGAGTCAAATACTTATTTTTTTAAAATTGAATCGTAATCCATGTATTTCACCAACTATACGTGTTATGTAAAATTTTCATGAAACTGCATGGAAATAAAGAATTGAATTTGCATTGAATTGAACATCTGTGTGAGTACTTTTCTAAAAAACTCAGCATCAACTAGAAACATTCGGTATACAGTTTTCACGCTCTCCAGAAGTGAGAAACGCTCACTTAGTCAGTGTGGCTGTTATTGCTCCTAACTCGCTGAATTAATGATTCAGAAGATTTGCAGGCGTGAATTAACTATAAATCCTCCTGAACTAACTAATTTTGATTGAATAATTTTTCCTTCTTCTCTTTTTCGTGATTTTTAAGGCTTGAAAAAATTGCGTTGAAAGAAAAAAATCAAATTTATTTATCCGCAGCTAAAAATTCACAAAATTCGAATTTTCAAGAGTGAAATTTTTTACCCAAATCTATAAAAAAGTTTCTTTAATTATTTCGCTTTTTTGATGCCTAAATATCACAATAAAAAAAGAAAAAATTCCAATTAAAACTGAGTCAGTTATGGAGGGGAGGGACCACAATTGTGTTAAGAATTCGTAGAATTGGTATTGGTAGAACTGTGTTAAGAATTGGTACCCAGAGTTCCCCTCATTTTCCATATTCTATAAATAGTCACTCCCTACCCTACCTCAACGAGATTCGTGATTTAGGTTTTATTGTAGACAACAAGTTGACTTTTTCTGCTCATCGCTCAACAATAGCTCAGAAAGCAAAGCGTAAATGTCATCTTATTCTTAAAGTTCTCAAGAGTCGTAAACCGGATGTACTTGTTAACGCTTACAAGATATACATTAAATCTATTGTAGAACACTGTACAACTGTTTACTCCCCACATTTCGCTAAGGACATAGCTGTACTAGAGAAGGTTCAAAATTATTTTACGCGTCGCGTTTTTCGCCGGTGCTTTGGTTGTTCTTTTAATAATATGCCAAGTAGTCAGACGAGAAACAATCAACTAGGCCTAGTATCTCTTCTCTCTGTTAGAGAATCTAACGACCTCAAACTACTTCTGAAACTGATATTTGGGGAAAAAGTACTCTCTGACAGGACGCACCACAACTTTGAAATAAGAGCGTCCAACACCACTTTTCAAAATAATCCACCCTGCTCCGAGAACTATTTGCAGAAGAAATGCCTTCTCTATACGATCAGCTCGTATATTCACCGAAATTAATAGAGTTGATGAATGATATATGTTTGCCTGGATGTAATCTGTATTGTTTCACCTATTTATGTAATTCAAACAATTCAATTGTTTAATCTCGTACCACGTGATTAATTTATGCGTTGCTGCATGTAATGTTTTCACGTAATAAAATTGAATTGAATAGGTAACCTTCGTCGATAGCTATGGGATCTTGAATTCCGTTTTCATGCTGAGCTTTCCAACCAAAGAGCTTTCATTCCATCGCCTTTTGAGAATTTCTTTCTTATGAAAAACTCTTTCTAATAAAAAAAGTATTTTTTTCTGATGAAAACAGTCGTATGAAAATTAAAAAAGTCTTTGTTTCCGAAACTTTGATAGAAGT
Organism: Allodiplogaster pararmata; assembly: GCA_964056735.1. Lineage (NCBI taxonomy): Eukaryota > Metazoa > Nematoda > Chromadorea > Rhabditida > Diplogasteridae > Allodiplogaster > Allodiplogaster pararmata. The sequence goes on from OZ057406.1 coordinate 12,230,779, forward strand.
AAAGAACTTGCCATCGAAGAAGCAGACCAAATCTGTGATAACTTTCTCTTCAGTAGCTGTTCTCAGCAGTATATTCATGCCTGTTGAGTCGCAGATAATTTCTGCGTTCATCGCCTCAATTGCAGTGTGATTAAAAAAGCTTTAGTTACATTTAACCATTCATATTATGTTGAAAACGACTTCAAATTTTCTTGTTATCTTTATTGTTATTCATTGAAGCAAAATACATTTTTCGCTCATTATTAGTCTCATTATAGTTATTTTTTTCTCAATTTAAAAAAAAATAGAAGTCAAAATACTTCCATATAATTATCACTAGCATCAGTATTTCTATCATTATTTTTTTGACATTGTTATTATTTTTATGAGTATTTTTATAATTATAATTACTGTTTTTAAGGCTACTATTATTCATTTGTTATTATTTCACCATCGTTATTAGTGAGAAATAAAATTAAAAAATTTATATTGTGTATAATTTAGTGTAAATTTTGTTATTAATCTTTTTTTTAAAATTTAACCTGACATCAAAAAAGGAATTACTATTCAACTTTGGTAACTCATGGAGTCGTCTTGAATATATAAACTAATTGAGCAAGAAGTTTCATATGGAAAGTGAAAAGAGGTAAATTGAAGAAAAAAATTGATGAAAACAATGATGTTTGCGTGATGAATTTGGCAGTAATTGTTACTTTGGATTAATTAATGAAGCTCGCATTTGCGCCATATCTAACAATCCTAGGTTTTATGGTGAGAACGCGATCGTTTCCGTTAGGTAGAGGGTTGGGCCAATCTAGCCTCTTACGCTAGTTTTCTGCCTTGCTGCTCACTTAGTGTTAGTCAGCGAGCGTAGCAAGTAGCTCACATTATTTGTTTTTTTTTTCAAGTTTGCCCTCAGTATGTTTATACCTGAAATTTTGATAATGACATAATCAAAGAGGCTTTAAGATATACGTATGACAGCCGCTAGAAGATAATTTTTTTAATTCAAGGCTCGGCTGATTCGATAAGCTATAAAACTTGTTCATCGGAAATCAGGGGCCTATTTAAACCAATTACGAACATTAAAAATTTATAAATTTCATGAACCCACTTCTAGCAAGGC
>OZ057406.1:12236883-12268138 GCA_964056735.1 Allodiplogaster pararmata
CCTCTCTATGTGCCTCAACTGTCCTCTCTATGTGCCTCAACTGTCCTCTCTATGTGCCTCAACTGTCCTCTCTATGTGCCTCAACTGTCCTCTCTATGTGCCTCAACTGTCCTCTCTATGTGCCTCAACTGTCCTCTCTATGTGCCTCAACTGTCCTCTCTATGTGCCTCAACTGTCCTCTCTATGTGCCTCAACTGTCCTCTCTATGTGCCTCAACTGTCCTCTCTATGTGCCTCAACTGTCCTCTCTATGTGCCTCAACTGTCCTCTCTATGTGCCTCAACTGTCCTCTCTATGTGCCTCAACTGTCCTCTCTATGTGCCTCAACTGTCCTCTCTATGTGCCTCAACTGTCCTCTCTATGTGCCTCAACTGTCCTCTCTATGTGCCTCAACTGTCCTCTCTATGTGCCTCAACTGTCCTCTCTATGTGCCTCAACTGTCCTCTCTATGTGCCTCAACTGTCCTCTCTATGTGCCTCAACTGTCCTCTCTATGTGCCTCAACTGTCCTCTCTATGTGCCTCAACTGTCCTCTCTATGTGCCTCAACTGTCCTCTCTATGTGCCTCAACTGTCCTCTCTATGTGCCTCAACTGTCCTCTCTATGTGCCTCAACTGTCCTCTCTATGTGCCTCAACTGTCCTCTCTATGTGCCTCAACTGTCCTCTCTATGTGCCTCAACTGTCCTCTCTATGTGCCTCAACTGTCCTCTCTATGTGGCGTGAACTTGATAGTTTAAGTTAGTCGAGGTACTAAGAAACCTAAACAATAACAAGAAAAATCAGAATTACAATTGAGCTTTGTGAGTGAAGCGATAGAGGTCAGACAATCTAAATTCACATTAATGGGGTCAACCACAAAAACGAGTCTAAGATTTATAGAACAAGTAAGGTTCTAGAAACCATTGGATACTTTATTTTCAAATTTGATCGCTTTCGCATGTACTTTTTGTAGATTTTATATTATATTTGTGATTAAAAAAATATTTTGTCACCTGGAAATCTGCAATGGGAAAGTTTTCTTCACCACCAGGACCGCGGAAACCGATTATCGAATCAGCGGGGCACATTTGAAGTACCTGAACATCATAACCAAAAAATTCAGGAAAATTAAAGGGTGGCTGAACCGAAAGTTGAACGTTTTTTTAATCGTAATCCAGTTCCTCTTGACTCAACACATTTTATTCTCAACTTATCAGCAACACATCATTCTATCTTGTTCGCAATGACTGGAGTGGTCGACTTCCCATCTGCTCTCTGCTATATTCTTTTCGTCTTTTTACAATTTTTTCATTCAAAATATCTGCACAAATGACTGAAGTCAGTTTTCAATGCCGCCGCCTTTAACGCGGATGACTTGGCGGAGACGCTTGGAAAAATCAAAAAAAGCACGTATGTATGTAGGTAGGCAACGTAGATTTCCTTACAAGCTTTGAGCAGAGCCTTCTTCAGAGACGCCAAGTTGGGGTGGGAACGAGCCGAGACTTTCGCCTCGAGGATCGATACTACGGAATAATCCAGCGGATTGAGTTCCGTCGAGTAGACAGGCCACTTCTTGCTCGTTATGGAGGCGGGCAAGTTGTTCGCACTCCACTCTTGCGTCACAATGCCCTTGTGAGCGAGCAAGGAGTCCTCTTGAAATCAGAACGGGTGGCCAGTGAAGTGCGCACGGGTTCAGGGAAGCAAAGCGCCTTCGAGAATGTCTTTGATATAGTTCTGCTTGTTGATTTTTACCCCCTTTTCAACGAAGACGAGCGAAGCGAACACATCCGCCCAGACCATCAGCTGAGACCGATGGTAGGTGCGGTTGACCTTTTCCATTGCGGTCCCTTTCCACCTTTTCAAGTTGTAGCCCTCCGTGATCGTGAAAAAAACTATTCGATTAAGAAGGTTATCTCGTCAGCACCAGATGCGGCCATATCGCGAAGCAAGACCCGACATTTCTTTACGCGCTCTGCCTTGTTCTTTTCAGAAAAGAAGGCACCCGCCTGCTGAGGTCATCATTGAAGATGGTATGAGCCGACCAGCGGAACATTACTAGCTCCTGGGAAAATTTTTTGATGATTTTGCTTGGGGTTTCAGCATGTGTGCTCCCTCACGGCTTTCATCTTCGCTGACGACCGGGCAGATCACGATCGGCCGGTTTCGGGACGGTTCTCGAGATTGCCGAGTTCGCGGTAACGTTTGATGGTATTCCAGACAAGATCTCGACGGACGACGAGGCGTTTCGCGATGTCGGAGTTGGAGTACCCGCGCTGGTGCGAATCAGGGTTGCACATTTTAAGTTTTTCGCTTTTTGGTTTTTTTCCGGTTTTTACGACATTTTTCGAAAAAAAAGTTGGTGAAAACGCTTTAAATTCATCGCACGGGGAAAAAATTGGCACTTCGCCGCGACCGAATCTCCGCCGCCTAAGTGGGCTTGTAGAGAGTTAATCAATACACCAACCTAGCACCCATGTGATTTCTTGCTATGCCTAAGGCACGATTTCCGTTCTTTCTAGTCACGCATGCTCATGAAGCAATTGCGTCATGAAAGGAGTCGCACGGGCAAAAATTGGCACTCGGCTGGGACCGAACCTCCGCCGCCTAACCGGGGCTTGTACAGGGTGTTTCAAAAGTACTGGCACAAAGATTTTACAGGGATGGGAGCCTGTCATCAACTCCAGAAATACGAAACCGTTATCAAACTTCTACACGTTGTTTAAAACTCAATAAACTTCGTTACTGAATTTAGGTTTGTGCTACGCCCTTTTTCGTGCGTGTGTAGCACACGCCTAAACTACAAATATTTTATTGTAAATTTTTTTAAAATAGGAAATTAATCATGAATCGGGGGTCAGGCTGACCTAATTCAAAAATGAACATCGTACACAGTATTATTACAGTAAAAAGTTTTTATATGCAGTTCAGTGGTTTTCTTTGTTCGAAATCAGGGCTGTTTATTCACTTTTTCAGGTAAGAAATTTAATGGGAAATATTTATCTGGAAACTGCCTTGAGACAGCCGCTCCCCGTGTCGTAGGTGACGGCTTGAGCCTCCAGCACAGGTACGCAGCCACCCCGATTGAACGCCGTAGGGCAAAAGTTGATGTTGTAAAAAGTTCGGGGACAATTCAAACATACTGAAAGCAACCGATCCAGACTTGGATTATTCAATTAAACTTGGTTCTGAGTCTTCAAAAAGAACTCGTACCATTATTTTTTTTCCAATAGTCCTAATTATGCTTTTCACTCCGAACAATTAGCTCTTTATTCTTTGGAAAAAATGGTTACGTTTACGAAAAAACTTACGTTTACGATAGCAGACCATATCAGTGACTACTCTTTCTTGAGCAGCTGCCTTCAGCAGAATGTTCATGCCTGTTGCGTCACAGACGATTTCAGCGTTTAAAGCCTAAATGAAAATTTGCTGACATGTACAAAATATTCAATTGCAAAAGAGCATGCGCAATTTTCAGAGTTTCTTTCAATGACATAAGTGACAAATGTCCCCTTCTGGAGACGTTTGCCTTTTTTGTGAGCCTAGAAATACTGTTTGTATAGTTATTTATGAGCTTCCCTGTTTTAATTTCTATTCTCCTCCTCTAATGCTTGCTCAGGCAGTTCCGCTGCCTTCGTTTCCTCATTTCTTTCATTCTTCTTAGTTCATGCAGCTTTGCTTTTTCCATTCTTCTGCACCTTCCTTTCTCTCGAGCTGAGGCAGCTCAAAATGCCTTCGTTCTCTCACTCCTCATCTTTCCCCCGGCAACTTCGCTACTCTCGTCTCCATATGTATCTTTATCTTTTTTTATTTATTAATTCATACATTGAGAAGATGTAACATCAATGTCAGAGAGAAAATATGCGTGAATAATATATAATTTAAAAATAAATGAATAATATATAATTTAAAAATAAATCAACAGTAAAATTAAGAGGAAAATAATGCTAAGACGGGGGGGGGGAAGGCAAACCCTCCCAAGGAGGCACACCGGCAGCAACCTTTTCCTTTACATCTGTGCTGCTTTTGTTATCAAAACGATTTCGCCTGCATAAGGCGACTTCTTAGCCTAAGTTTCCATGCTACTTTTCTTCTCAAAGACACACGCAGCCCCGCAGCCTTTGTTTCCATTTGTTAACCTACTATTTTTATTCCCGCCTTAACTCAGGCGGCTTTGCGGCCTTGGCTACTGTTTATTCCCGCCTTAACTCAGGCGGCTTTGCGGCCTTGGCTACTGTTTATTCCCGCCTTAACTCAGGCGGCTTTGCGGCCTTGGCTACTGTTTTTTCTCTCGCTTTCCTTGCTTTTATTCTTCTACCTGGATCAAACAGCTTTGCTGCTTTCTTTTTCGGAATTCTCCAGAGTTTCACGACTCAAACAGCTGATTTGCCTTGGTTTCCATACTTCCTTACCTCTTTCTGCCTTTTAGCAGCTTCCCTGCTTCCGTTTGATCCAGTGATTTCACAGTATTCTTTTAGAACTAGAGAAACGCACAAAGTTTATGCAGCCCTACAGCACCCAACAAACCTTCAGAAAAAAACTCGAGAAAAAAAGCTTTCAAAATTAGAGAACCGCCCTGGTTTGTGAAATTTAGCAGAATAATTGATCTAATTATTATTTATTGTGCAAAAAAGGAAAAGGAAACTGGGTTCTGCGACAAGTTTAGATTGATTCCCCACATTGAGAAGTGTGATGGGAAAAAATCAAACTTTAAGAATTCTTCACCTTCGCAAACGCAGAAGTTTCTCGATAATTTTTTTTTGACACAACAGTTTTTTTCGCTTTAAACCAGTGATAACCTTTTTCTAGTGAGTTCAATTTCAAACTGATTCTATCAGTAACATCATGAATTGGAGCTCTATAAAATTTTTGAAAAAAGAAAGAAAATTACGCAGATTTTTATTTCCAAAATGTTCCCTCGACTTTAAAATGTTTTTTTTCAAATCGCGTCTAAAATAGTGTAGATTTCAATTTAAAAAATTTCAATAAAAAGGGCTCATATCATCGAAGGGTTTATTAAAACTCTATCGTAAAATGAAAGCAAACAGTCTCTATGAGCTTAACACAGAAAAAACACATTTATGTCTTCGGTGCTTTGGGTTCTGAAAAAAAAAGTTTTGGGTTTGTGCTCGTACTATTGTTTTCAATTTGAAGAACTTCTCAGAACTGCATTTCTGTTGAAATACTCAACTTCGCTAGAATTTATAACAAAAAAATGGGATAAAGAGAAATGGACTCTTGTTAAATTCTTCTTTTTCTTCTAGCGTTGTTCCGCGCCTCCCTAGCGTTGTTCCGCGCTTTAGGAAGAGGTTCGCCGTTGATGTGCACCGTGCCATGCATTTGCTCTCCAACTTCATGGTACTCATTCTTCTTGAAATTAAGACGTAGGCTGTGTATGGAAAACGCATCGTTCCACTCCTGAGTGCGGTTCTCTATCTCCACGCGTGTTGGAGCAGCAAGCAGTACGTCATCAGCGTATGCAAGCGTTGTTGGATTTGGATTCAAAAGTGGTCGCGTGATGGTGTCCATTACCAGTATGGAAAGAAGCGGAAGATGGGCACTTCCTTTGTATACTCCCCCTTTGACTGGGAACGGTTTTGTGACGATGACGGCAGTTCTGACTGCACTAATCGTTGAGGTGTAAGTCGCTCGGTCCCATAGCATATACTCTTCTTCTACCAAATGATCTCGTAGAGCGAGAGCGATAAGGTTGTGCGGAACTCGGTCGAATGCCTTCTCCAGTTCGAGGTACATTAGATGTAGGGGTACCTTCTTTTTCGCGTGTTTCTCAACTAGAGATCTCGAAGCGGAGATGGCATCTATTGTTCCTTTTCCGGGTACTAAACTACATTGCTGCGCCGGTAGTTGAGCGATGTTCCTGATGTGCGCGTCCAATATTCTCTCAAATATCTTCATTGTGTTGTTCAGGAGCCGGATTGGTCGGTAGTTGTTGCACATCCTTGCATAGCCTTTTTCTTTGAATTTTAGCACAGTTGTGGATTCACACCAGCTTTGTGGGATACGGTCTCGTTGTATGATGGTGTTGAACAGTTGTTCTCTACTGTGTCCCGCGAGGGTTCCGACGTTAATACTCACAAGACGAATGTGGGCTGTACGCCGCGCAAGAAAACTCCACCCTTGAGCTGCCTGTTCTCGCATATTTATCCGTCTCATCGGACAAGATAAGACCGTGTCGCTTCTGGGGTTAGCCCTAATTTTTTACAAAGCTAATTTTTTTACAAAGCTAATTTTTTTTTACAAAGGTAATTTTTTTGGGTTTTCCATACTCGATAACCCAGTTAGAGTTCTGAGAAATATCTTTAAAAAATCGAGAAAAAAACTACTCGAAAATTGTTTAAACTATTCTATCTTTAGAATTGAATCACATGGAGAAATGAATGCACTACGAAATGGAAACTTGAGACTTTTTTCATTGAATTCTCAACATAAAAAATATGAAAAGAGAGTGAAATTTGAGAGGAAAAAGTAATTTAAGAAAATTTCTTTCAAACAAATTTTTTTTTGAAAAAGTGGTTATGACTTGGTTCATGATGAAAAACAGGAGAAAAAACCTTGTTAATCAGATTCAGCGTCTCGAGTTACATGTTTTGAGGGTAAATTATTTTTTTATATTCCTCCATAGGCTATTAGCCAGGGGCATGCACGTACTATTTTTGGTGGGAAAAGATGAAGAAAACAGTGTTATCCTAGAACACTTAAAACTATTTTCTTTATCATTTCCCATCAAAAATGGTACGTACATAATACGGCCCCAGGAATTAACTTTCAAAAAAGTTGACCAAATATTTTGCGATTGATAAGAAAACGTGTGATGAAAGTGAGAGATTTTGAAAGCTCGATTTTTCGTATTACTCTTTTCATATACAACATTTAGTAATGATTGTTATAGAAAATACACCACAATGCTATTTTAGAACTGAATACTGAAAGCGAATTCGGAAAGAAAAGGTTAATTAACCTTATTTCACTTCAAAATATTTTCTCATAGCTTTTACAAACTTTATTTTCCAAGTATTTGGTTCTGTTTTTACCTGGAATTCCGCATTCGAATAGTTCTCGTCTCCGGTAACAGGACCGCGGAAACCGATGCCCGATTCAGCGGGGCACATTTGAAGTACCTGGGCAATTTCTCTTATAAAATTACGCAGTTTTCCAACATGTCTTTTGGTTCAACAACTGTGTATTTTTTTCGCTCAGCTAAGATCAAAAACACTCAATAAACAACGAAATTACTCGGAGTCAAACTAGCGAATAGATGCTTTCAAATGTTTCACGACGGTTCCTTCAGTTTGAATGTAAAACCTGTTTTATCACTAATTTATCGCCGTTGTCCGACTGCAACCATGTCTACATCAATGATTTCGTGCACACTCAGAAGTGTTGAACTTCCTCTAGGTCTTTTGTCAAAGTTATATAATTTTAAAGCTTCTGGTAAATTAAAGTTTCAGGTCAATTTTAGGTCAAAATGGGTTCAGGGTCAGCTCTTGAACGGTAACAACATCATAAGAACCTGCTTTCTCTAAGCTTCTTGAAATTTCAAAATCTTTCCTAGTTCAGCTCTTATACTTTTTTATTTCCGCATCCTGTACAATGAGTCAACTGCAGACTTCATCTCATCACCACCTATTACTTCAGTGTGGATCATCACATTAGCTGGCGTTAGCTGGCTCTGTTATCACATTAGCTGGTGCACAGTTCAGCTCATGTACATATGTAGCGCAACGAGAACAATCACTGATCTGTATATTTCACTTATCAGTGGTTCAGGTGAGTTCGTCGCACAGTTCTCCCATAAATTTTCTATGTTCTTCTCACCTGGTCGCCGGGAAAACACACCTTCTGGTGGTCAAAGACATACAAAAATCCAAAAGGTTTTCCATCAAAGTAATAGTTTTTTTAAAGTTTTTTCTCTGATTGCGTAGCAACCTTTCCCGAAAATTAAAATCATTACCGGCGTGGAACAAAACCCAGCTCGACCGCTTAAATGGGACAGATTAATACAGCTCAAAGATTGCCTTTTCTTCACTAAAACGTTCACTACGATATGCTAATCGATTGAGATTCGCGAGGAGCAAAGCTGGCCTCAGAATTCAACATCTCAGTCAGACCTTTTCGCGAAGCTTATGTTGGACTTGTTGAAAACATAATCAAATAGTTTTTTTTAAAGATGTGTAATCGTCTACAGTGTATGGTGGTGCTCGGCCCGCGCACATTGTTGTGACAGACCTTCACACGTTGATGTCGTGAAAGCAAGTGTCGAGCATCTAATTTATGTCGTTTTTGCTTCCCATAGGATCCTTCCCGAGACGATCTTTGCTTATCAGCCTTCTTGTTTGACAGGTTATACCGACTGATTAAGCGAGCCTCCTCATCAACTGTCGAGGATTGACTGCTATCCGTTTCCAGAAAATGCTCCTCCTCTGGGATGTATTGGATGTTCCAAGACTACCTTTTATCCCACGGTCCTTGCAATTGCCAGTCTTAAAAATATAATTGGTGGGGCCAGAAACACTAGACCTTGGAGCTTTGAGTCAATGCGCAATGTCAACTTTTGTATGAACAGAGTTGTGCAATACAATGAACGTAGTACGGAGCGGACTCAATATCGCCTTACATGTGAAAATGAAGCTAGAGACATGAAACTTGAATCAAAGCCACAAGTTTCTAGGAATTCGGATGGAAAAATAAAACAAAAATCGGTTGATCGAGTCATGCAAAGGGCGCGTTTAACATTTTTCCAAGGACTTTTAGGTCACCCTTTAGGTCTCTAAACTGATTCACGCCTGTTTAGAGTGAGCATGAAAAAAATCAAATATCTATGTCCGGGCACATCTTCGAATGCTTACTTCATTCATTCATTCATTCATTCATTCTTTGTTCGAAGAATGTAAGCATTTAAGACAAAAAAAACAAATTAATGATAAACAAAGTATGCAGATAAATTTTTTTCTTATAATGAACATGTAGGTGAATTTTCAAAATTATAGAATATTTGCCCACAATCGTAATGAAGCTGCTGAGCATGAAATCACTGTCGGAAGAAGCAATCATCTCAAGTACCTCATGGTTTGGGGTGGTATTTGCGCAACAGGCAAAAAACCGTTGATTTTCGTCGCTTCCGGTGTTGAGAAAGATCCCAACTTTTACGAAAAGTTGGTTTTGAAGACGTAGTAGAACCCAGAGATAGCAGAAACTATTATGTTACGAATTGGACCTTCCAACAGGACTCAGCATCTGCCCACAAGTCTATGACCGCACAAAAAGGGGTTGGGCACAATCTACCCGAACTTCATAAGCACCGCTGAATGTCCATAGAATTCCTACGACCTAAATCAGCTCGTCTTCAGCGTCTGGGGCATCATACGAAAGTTGGAACTATCCAGCACCGTATTCACGATTCTCTTCGTTCTACCGTTCCGAAGGCATGAGATGATCTCAACAACGACCACCTCCGGTTAATGGCAGATGGAGCATCATCTCAAAGCATCCGTTCACGCCAGGGGCGGTCATATTGAATTGTATATAAGTGTTCGTTACATATTTTTATAAAAAATTTCTTATACCAAAAGATGATTTATTCAAAGCCAATGTATTAATTTGAAAACTACCTTGAGACAGCCGCTTCCTGTGTCATAAGTTACGGCTTCTGCCTCTGGCACAGCAACGCAGTCTCCTGGCATCAATGCAGGCGGGCAGTAGTTGACATTGTAGACAGTTCGGGCACAATTCAAGCATGCTGAAAAAAACTGCCTAAATCCAGCAATTTTCAACCAAGCCTGATTTTTTTAGTCGAACGTCACTATCATCTGAACTGTTTTACTTCAAACGGTCATGCTACGCTATTGGTATACCCTCACACAAATGAAAGCGAAAAAACTTGTAAAAAACAAGTAATAAAAAGACAGAAACTTGCCATTACGGTAGCAGATTCCAGTTTAAACAAGGTAGAAATATTTCCTTACTGCATTCAATGTGATTTTAGCATTGTGGTAACTTTTTTCTTTTTTTTTCACAACAGACGTAAAGGTAAAAGCGTTGAACATTTGCGAAAACGCTTTCATCGTAGGAGCTTGAGCAAAACTATTTGTTAACGTATAAATGATACTTAAATTACCTCAAGTCATGTATGAATAGTTGAAAGCAGTCAGAATGCCTAATTTACTTAATCATGTCTAGTTTCAATAATGGTTATATGTTACTGTTTCAACAATGTTAATTTGAGGTTGAGTGTCAATCTAAAGTCCAAAAAAAGAAGGTTTGATTTCGTTTCCTTTGGTTGATGTACTTTCTCTCGACAGAACTCATTGAACATACATTCAAACACTCATCTCCGTTGGAATCAGATTCTTTTCCTTCCGCGTGGCAGACCATTCCTTCCGCGTGGCAGATAGGGAGCTTCGTCTCACTCTGTTAATTAACGTTTCATGCTTCCTCCCCTCCTGGGGCCTCTTTCTAATTGGATATTTTGGATACAGCGATACAACGCGAGTTTGGATACAGCGATATTTTATTTCTCTTTCTAATCTCTCCTGTAAATAAATGGATACAATTTTCCATTGTATCCGATACAGGAGCCGATACAAAAAGTTGCTGTATCGGACACAAATATTTGTTGTGTTTGGGGCAATTTTCGTTTGCTCGGTCAATTTTCTTCATATTTTGTTTTTCTTCTTCATTTTTTTCTCTTCATGTTTTGTTTTTTCTTCATATTTTTTTCTTTTTTTTAAAGTTTTTTCTTCATATTTTTACTTCTTTTTCTTCTTCTTTTTTCTTCTTATTTTGTTTTTTCTCCATTTTTTTCTTTTCTTTTTTTCGTTTTTTTCTTCATATTTTGCCACTTCCAGTTTTTTCTTCATATTTTGCCACTTCCAGTTTTTTCTTCATGTTTTGCCACCTTCAGTTTTTCCTTCATTTTTTTTGCCACCAAACACTATGCAAATACTTGAAGTCTTTTTTTTTAAATTGTACATTAATAGATTTGAAATTATGATAATAACATAGAGGGGTTAGTGCAGTTTAACTGGTAAGATTTTCCGGCTATACTAGGCTTTAGATTTCACTTTTTTCTGTTCTTTATATATTACGTGACCTAAGTAAGCGATTTAGGCTTCTAGTTTTTCCACAAAAATTTTTTTCATTCCAAAAAAGTTGTTTTTTCACAAACTTTTTTGGTTTTCTGTTGTTTTTTGGACCCTATACTACTTGAAGGAATTTTAATGAAACGGTTTTTACCAACTAAACCGAAATGGTCTCATCAGCGTAATGGTCATAACTTGCATCCGCCAACCACCTTCAATTAAAAAAAATTCTTTTAAAGAAAAACTTGCAATAATAATACTTTGAAGTTATAAAAATATTACATTACTTATATGAATATACAATTGCCAAAATTATTATGTTTTTCAATTATGTACAATATTAATGGACAAAGGAAAAACGAAATCAAATAATTGAAAAAAAATTTTGGTAAAAAAAAGAAAGAAAAAATGGAGATGACAAAATATGAAGAAGAAAAAACAAAATATAAAGAAGAAAAAAACAAAAACATAAAGAAAAAACATTGTAAATGCGTGCTGTATCCATCTTTACAGCAGCCTCTAGAATTTTAAATTTGTATCCGTTTCCTGTAAAGATTCGATTTTTTTGCTGTAAACTGTAAAAGATTAGAGAGAGAACCTTTACAGGGATACAGGTGCTCTTCACAAAATATCGCTGTATCCATTTGTATAGCTGTATCGCTGTATCGAAAGATTAGAAAGACAATATTGTATCGCTGTATCCAAAATATCCAATTAGAAAGAGGCCCCAGGCAGAGGTCAATGATGCCCCAGATTTTTCCGGGGGCCTTAAGAATCAGCCTTTTCGGGCTGAAGTGGGAACCAGTTTTCTCACAGTGCAAGTGCTTTCAGGTGGGGACCTAAAATTAAATTTACCCATAAATACTAACATATAGTAGTCCGTGAGGACGTTGGTGATCGGCGACCTCCCTCCTGCTCGTTCAGTATCTCTCTTCCCCGACCGATCGCCTGAGTGGCGTGGTTAGAGAGCGCATGGTTGATTGTAGAGTGCGATCGTTCAACACCTCTAATATCGCTCATTCGTCGTCGCCTTTTGTACTCTGACTCGAGACTTCCACTTATCTCATAGAGCTTTTTAAGAGCTCATTTACCTGGGAAAGAAAGGTGTACAGACATCCTGAGTCTCATTCAGTTATTATTACAACTGATGATGAAATTAGCATGAGATGTGGAAGGAAACAAGCGAGAATCAAGCCCGAACACTGAAACTCAGCCAGTGTATTAGGAGGCCTTGAACTCAGTCAACAAACCAATGCTTAATTCATTATGTTTTTGATAATTAATGTTAATCAGTAATAAATATAACTTTCTTTGTTTTTTTCGGATTCCTCAAGATGGAAAAAAAGATTAAAGTATCAAATAAAAGCTTTAATTCATTTTTTGAATAGCAATGATACTCGGCCACATAAAGTTGATCTTAAAATTAACACGAGCACGTCCGAAACTACGTGGCAAGATTGTTGGGACCGAAGAAAAGAATGGAGCAGACTCCTTGTATGCTCTCTATGTGATGGTTTTATTGATTACTATACTTCTGTCTCTCTCTCTCTCTCACCCTCTCTATCTCTCTTAGTGACTTGAGAAAAGGAAGTAGGAGAGATAAGAAAGAGAGAAAGCGAGAGAGGCAGTAAGAAGGAAATATCTCAGCAGAGAAGATGAGAGTACCCAAAAGGGCGAGGGGCTGAGGAGGATGAAAGAAAACAACAAAAAAAGAGAGAATTGTCAATCGTTAGTAGAGATGTATGTGAATCACCCCGCGCGTTTAATATATGGTAGTTTTTTTAGCAGGTTTCTTGTTTAAACACAGTGAAAACCATTCAAAACAATTTTTATATGTACAAGGGTCTTGAGAGATGGGGAAATCGAAATGAGAATAAAAGAGAGAGTAAGAGAGAGAGAGAGAGAGAGAGAGAGAGAGAGATAGAAAGAGGCGGGAAACCTCTAAATGTTCTATTTGTGCGATGGATTTCTATGACAGTGTTGTTGTGTTGCTCTGCCATTTGTGATATTCATATTTTTATTCTCTTGATTCTTGGCAAAAGTCCAATCTTGTATAATTCTAAGTTATTTTCTTTTACGCTCTCTAGCGTTTTTCTCTTACAATGTAGTCTTTCTCAGAAAGACACACTTTTTATACACTCTCTCCGATGTGTATTTTTGAATCTTTTATTAGACAATTTTTTATCATGTGTTTCCAATAATCACTGTTTTCATACACGCATAATCTATGGATACGATCTTGGAAAGAAGCGATCTCTCAATATATTTTTTTACTCTCGCAACTTGCACTCTTTGCAGTAAAGAATACGTCATGTATTCTCTCGCTTTTGTAGAATAAAGAACACAAATATTAGCAACAACATTTTATCATCTCAAAGACCGAAACAAGCAATAGACGAAAATGAACTAAATAGCTTAGTATTCTACTTAGAGGAAAAAATAAGCAAACCGAGTAAAAACAAATCTAGTTTCAACAGTTCATTTAGATAAATCTATTTTCAGTTTCAGTCAAGGGTTATGTATATTTTTCAAGACGATATTGAAAAAGGTGTCACAACCGCTCTTACGGTTGGTGAAGACGCAGGTGGAACACAAAGGTACCACCAGACAAGGCGAGCCCTCATGAACGACCTCCTTGTTCACAAGTGGAGGACGCTCACCACAGGCTCGGCAAAGTTGTAGCAACAGCATATGTGAACGTGTCTGGCCTAAATATTGCTGCGAAAAAGCAGCCAGCTTCTCGTCTCCTCTTATGGGGCGATATGGCACCTTCAAAAATGTCAGAATTTGATCACAACGAAAAACATTTAATATCATATCTGTAAAATTAACCTCATCAAGACGTCTCTCTTTCGTCTTGGGCTCTTCTACAACCTGGAAAGAAAGGTTATTTATTCTCAATACCTTGTGAATCAGTTGAAAGCCTACTTCATCCTTAAATACGTTATGAATGTATTTAAACCTTCATCTTCCTTTTATTTATTTATTTTATCTACACCATAAGATGCAAAATCAACACATATTACAACTAAAATTCGAGCAAAAACAATGAATAAGAATACATATGAGATCATCAACACTCAAGTAAGCGAAACACCTCTCCTATATTATTCCATCGACATCCTACAATGCAAGATTATGGTGACACACCATACATACTACATACAAAATGATACATACAAAGTATGGCTAGAAGTAAGGAAAATTTCTAAATGCTACTGATTATTTGCCCATTCACTGACCATATTCTCGTTACGGAGACGACTTATGAACTGCTCTACTGTTCCTGAATTTAATATTTCACTCGAGATTCCGTAAAACATTCTTGAAACCCGTAAACCGAAACAATTGAATCTAGGAGTGGAAGAAGTACATTCAATTGCAATACCATTAATATTTGTACGAGTGGGGGAGGTGCGCTTGAAAATGCGTGATTTTTCAATAATAGACTGACTTATCATTGAAGATCTTCCAACCCATTTTAAGGTCTGCAATCACCCTTCTTTCAGCTAAAGTACTCAGGCCAACTAGATTCAGACGATCTCTATAACATGGAAGGCTAAGAGGGTAATCCGGCTGTGGGAAACATCGATAAAAGAGAATTCTAGTGAACGATCTCTGTACTTTCTCTAACAATTCAGAGTCTTTCTTGTAAATCGGGTTCCAAAAGCAAGAGGCAAACTCCGAATGAGGTAGGACGTATGTCATGAAACACTTAACTAGCACTTTTGGATCATTGATAGAAACAGCGCGAAGCATAGCATACATGGCTCTGGTAGCCTTTACAGTTCGATCAACAATGGCGTCATGTCTTCGGAGACTGGGAACAACTAGAACACCGAGATCTTTGACTTGAGTCTCTTTAGATAAAGTGACATCATTTAAGCGATAATCAAATGAACATTCCGAGTTTCCTAGTTGCAAATGGTACGTTTTGTTTGCGGATAAGGTGAGCTGATTGTTTCTGCTCCAAGATGAAACGGCATCAAGACAACTCTGCATTTCAGAAACGCGTTCCATTTAATTCGAGAAATTGTGAGAGATATACAACTTGATGTCGTCAGCATAGGCTTGATACTTGACATTGGGGAAAGGCTTGAGGACGTAGTTCAATTCACGGATATACATATAGAGTAAATAAAATGGGTCCGAGAACGGAGCCTTGAGGCACGCCAGAAGTAACGGGTTTAGGAGCAGATGTAATGTTACCTATTCGAACGGAAAACAATCGATCAGAAAGGAAAGATTTGAGCCATGACATCAATGTAGGCGACAAACCTATATGGGATAACTTGGTTAAAAGCTTAGAGATGCTGATGGAGTCAAAGGCTCTCGAAAAGTCAAGATATATTACATCAAGAGATAATCCTCTACTAAGATCATATGACCAATCATTCTCACAGACTAAAAGGTTAATCACAACAGAAGCTTGGGATCTGAAGCCATGTTGATTATCTGGCAGCAAATCAAAATTCTTTAAGTGAGTTTCTATAGTGGTTCTGATCAAACGCTCCATAACTTTAGAAGCGGGAGATAAAATAGAAATAGGCCGGTAGGATGATGTCAAAGTTGGTTCTTTTCCTGGTTTAGGTATTGCAGTGATGAGAGATTGTTTCCACAGAGAAGGTGTCACACCGAGCCACAATGAAAAGTTGATGATGTGGGCAAGCGGGAGAGCGAGAGATTTGGCACACTTCTTGAAGATTATCTGAGGAATACCGTCCGCGCCAGTACTGCACGTTGATTTGAGTTTAGAGAGAACTCTGTAAACTTCACGTGGTAGAAACAAGTAATCAGCATTTTGAGAAGGAATAGAATCTCCAAAGAGAGGAGGAGGCAGACAATCATCTACCGTGAAGGAGGATGCAAGCTCGTCGGCCAATAAATTACATTTAGAGGAAGTGTCAACAACAAAACTGCCTATAGAAGTTTTCAAACAACGAGGAGGAGCTGATTTGGGCCTTGTAAGTGAGGATATGTATATAACGAAACAGATCAGCAGACCTTTTCAACTTTTTCCTTTCACAATATCTATTAAATTTCTTAACTTGCTTAAGAAGATCAGAGCTGGCCTTAAAATAGAGATCACGAATAACTGGGTCCTTAACACTGAGAAAAAGCGAATTTCTATAATCAATGAGTCTATGAACATGAGGAGGATAACATGCAAAAGGTGAGCGAGGAATTCGCTTCGGAACATATAACTCAATAAACTCAGTTACCAGAGCTCGAAAACGATTGTATAAATCATCAATGTTATCAAAGCAGTCGAAATTTCTTTCCCAGTCTATCAGCAAAAGACAGACATTCATTCCGTCATAATAAGCCCTAGAGAAGTCAAGAACAACATCAGTATCTGGAGCTAAGTGCTGAGATAGCAATAAGAATTGAACGCCTAAATGATCACATGTGTGGAAAGGTGGAATTATACGGGGGCTCGACACAAGACTCAGTTCAGTAGACAAAAGCAAATCTATACATCTTTCCTGACGAGTAGGTTTCATAAGCATACAACTTAAGGCAGAGTTATCAATGAACGACCGAAGAATCTTTTCAGGTATATTTGTTGGCTCAGTTAAAAAGTCGCAGTTGAAATCGCCAACTATAATAGTCGGAAGGTTACATGACGTCATGAAATCTTCTAACAACTCGCATAGGTTCGTAGTTTGCTCAGTTGAGTAACTGGGAGGGCGATAGCATACAATTAATCGGCAGAATGAGTTAACGAGAAATAAATCAATCACAACTAACTCACATATTCTAGCTGAATATGATTGTTTGATGAAAGTCAGATGATCACGAAGAATGAGAGCGACACCACCACCCCTAGAATCTCTATCTTTCGTATAACATGATAAGGGAGAAGACCGGTTATTTCAGCATCTCAGACTTTGGAATTCAGCCAGGTTTCACTGAGAGCTACTATATCGGGTTGCTCAATTTCAAGAAACGAACGAAACAGAGAAAGTTTGTTTTTTAAAGAGCGAATGTTAAAATAGAAGGTATTCAGACCGGTACATGAACCTTGTTTGACGTCTTCGTTGCGGTAGTAGTGTTGGACTTCCTAATTGTGATGTTCTGCTTGCTATGGAAATTGCGAGACTGGGGATTGGAAGGCTGGGTTCGAGAGTGTCGCTTTTTGTCTGCTTCAGATCGAGGCATCAGTTCGCCATTGAAGACGACGAAGTCTTTGCCTTCAGAATTCAGTTTACGTTTTTCTTGCCTAAGGAGGTATTCTTTCTCCCTTTGTTCTTTGGTGAGACTGGGTCGGGTTGTTATTCCTCTGAACTGAGCGTGTTTACGAAGATATGCGCTTTTCGAAAGAAACATCCGTTGATGCCCTTTCGTGGGGAAAATGACTTTGAGAAGTCTTGGTGAACTGTTTTCCGCGGTAGTCTGTCTCCTTCCCATTCTGAAATGAGCGATTCCTCCAACAGCGATGTCAGAGGCATCTAAGAGATTGTTGATCAGCTGGGAGTCGTGTTGAGTCTGCGAAGAAGGCAGACCATCCGTCTTCTCAGGGGCTCTCTCGATAACAACAGACCGACATCTTTTTTCTTCCCCGATTACCTTGAAAATCTCGTCTTCGCTGATGGCATTTGTTTTCAGAAGAAGAATTACATGTACGGGCAAGGAAGGATTCTTCTCTTCAGCCGATAGAAATTCGTGAAGAGATTTCTGAAGGAGAGTAACATCTTCCACCATTGAAATGCTGGACATTGTTGTGGCGAATGTTGATATGTTGATAAAGTTGATAAAAAAAATTGGACAGAGTCGAAAGGTCACCGCTCCATAGCGAGAACAGAGAGGGGAATGAGAACAGAGAGAGGAATGAGAACAGAGAGGGGAATGAGAACAGAGAGGGGAATGAGAACAGAGAGGGGAATGAGAACAGAGAGGGGAATGAGAACAGAGAGGGGAATGAGAACAGAGAGGGGAATGAGAACAGAGAGGGGAATGAGAACAGAGAGGGGAATGAGAACAGAGAGGGGAATGAGAACAGAGAGGGGAATGAGAACAGAGAGGGGAATGAGAACAGAGAGGGGAATGAGAACAGAGAGGGGAATGAGAACAGAGAGGGGAATGAGAACAGAGAGGGGAATGAGAACAGAGAGGGGAATGAGAACAGAGAGGGGAATGAGAACAGAGAGGGGAATGAGAACAGAGAGGGGAATGAGAACAGAGAGGGGAATGAGAACAGAGAGGGGAATGAGAACAGAGAGGGGAATGAGAACAGAGAGGGGAATGAGAACAGAGAGGGGAATGAGAACAGAGAGGGGAATGAGAACAGAGAGGGGAATGAGAACAGAGAGGGGAATGAGAACAGAGAGGGGAATGAGAACAGAGAGGGGAATGAGAACAGAGAGGGGAATGTTTTTTGTCACTTTTCTTCTTGTCCAAGTTTTTGCCCATCTCCTTCTCGACTTTTGGGGTGTCCATCCTGATTAACTGGAAAAAAAGATTTGAGAAAAAAGATAATAAAAACCGAAAATTTTTTTAATAAGACAAAAGTAGAAAACTAACATATTCTGAAAGCGTTTTGGTTGGGTTCCGGATGGGGTATATTTTTGAAATAATCACAACTTTCAAAGTAAGAGAAGTAATCAAATGTCAGAGATAGATAAAGGACAAAAAAAAAAAGAGCACAACAGCTTGACCTTACATCCGATCATGAATGAAGCTAAAATATGTAAATGTCAAGTTTCCGGTTAATGAAGCTAAAAGAGCTAAATATCAAGTTTCGGGCCGATGATTATTGTTATCAGCTTATGCAATCTCCAGACATTCCATCAGCAAAGCTTGAGATCACGGAACAAAGAGAGGGTAAGAGAAAGAAATAGTGTGTAAAAGAGAGAGAGAGTAGATGGTACTAGGAACACCATAGAGGTAAACGTTCGCGTTACGAACATGTCTGTTGTGAAGCTTTGCCGACAAGTTTTTTTGCAGTAGGTTGAGTGACGGCTAGAGCGAACCACAACACTAAACTTGTCAATGAGTAGAGCAACTCCATCTCCATCCTTATCGCCATGGAAGACTGAACATTTTTTTTCTGGGTGTATGATTAAAAAGAGAGTCATGTATATTAGTTTTTTTCGTATTTCATATCAACTCCAGTTTTTTCATTTAGGTATTTTAAACCTTTTTTGAGTCCCATTGCAGATAGATAACACATTAACGGTTTATTAACACATTGACAAGGCACAATAACAAGATTATTGTGTTGTTTACCGCTTCCGTAAGCGACTTCTTGACGACAGAAGTGGCCCCCAGGGTATTCCTGAAAAGATACAGTTGTGAATACGTCGGGCGCCGCTGTCTGTAAAGCCTCGGGAGTTGTGTATGCTAAGGATCTGACTGCGAGGCTTCGGGATATGATCAATCTAACAAAGCACTTGATGAAGTATTTCCTTCATTCTAGGATGAATCAATTTATGCGCGAAACTTGACGTTATAATATTCTAACATGGTGATTACATACTTTAAAAAAATCGGAGAGAAAGGTCTTATTTTTCTGTGCACTACTCGTCTTTTCAGGGTGAAAGATGTGAGTGGTTTATTTTGAATGCAAAGCGACAAATATATTTAAAAAGTAAAAATATAATTCTATATATGCAGAAAGAAAATGTATGTATCTCATACCTACACTTATCTATTTATGCTAACATTGTGAAACAACTAACCGTCTATTACGCGATGTTCTCCCTGAATTCGGTGAAAGGCATTCCCCTCCCGGCTTCGTAGAGGAGGATCGCCTCCTCCGCTGATAGCGAGTGAAACTTGATAAGAAGTTTCACCACTACAAATGCGGAGCGGTTGCTCCTGGTGCAATGAACCAGTAGCATCTCGTTATGCTTCCTATCCTTTTATAGCTCGTGTAGACCCCATATGAGGAGTTTATTTGCTCCTCGTTGGGACAATCTTTTCCCACGGGTATAAGGTGCCCTCATCAAGCACATCAAGAGGGCTATAGAACTCTGCCTGGCATAAGTCTATAATACCCCATATGGGACATGGGGCGCGGTTGATGAGGGATTGCGGGCTAAAGTGTAGCAATCCCCTGATCGGTGTCTTGGACACCAACAGGTGATTCACTATCACCTTGCTTAGAGAAGGGGTCGCTTCTCAATTAAGGGGGGTCTTTCTGGCCACCGGCCTTACCTGTGGCATGTAGGCCGTGGTGGGCCATCTCATCCTTCCGCTTCGTCGGGCCTCTTTAAAGTGCTCACTCAGGACTAGGGCGTTCATTTGCCCAGTCAAGCGGGAGAGTTCGTGTTTGTACCCGATGAATTGGTTGTTGTCCATTCTAAAAAGTCAAATAATTATATTCCTGTACATGCCAAGTGAGATACATAGATAAATATCGCTGACTTGACTTATCACGGTTGGCTAGAGAGCTTAGAACAGTTCACACATCTAGACAACATTCTAGTTTAAGTCACACATAAAATAGTTGTGAGGTCGAACAGAACACTTCGGCAATTTATGTAACATCAAATGAATGAAAACTTATTTATTATTCGCTGGTATAGGTTTGCAAATATACATATCCTTAAAATAACGCAATATATTGTCATCTCTAGATGAAAATAATAAGGAAACTTGGACATCCATCCTTCAGGGAGAACAACAGTAGGATGAGGAGACATGCCTTGACTGATCGCTAGATGTCTCTTTGTCACTGTCTCTCTGCTGGTTAGACGGTTCAAGGAGAGTGATTATTTTGATCGAGAGACGAGCGCACTCACAATGTTTTAAGTGAAAAAATAAGGAAAAAAACTATGATATTAAAAACTATGATACTATCTGATGCATATTTTGATTATTTTGATCTAGAGATGAGTGCACTCACAGTGCATTAAGTGCATTCCCAATGAATCTCTGGGGAACACTATTTTTCTAACGCTCCATCCCTCTCCTTGAATCAGTGATCACACTCTCCCGAGCAGCTGTCTTCAACAGAACATTCATTCCGGTTGCATCACAGAGAATTTCTGCGTTCAAGTCCTGAATAAAAGCCCTCGTAAATCGTCAAATAAAAAAGGCTCGATGTCAATTTATAATTTATTATATAAGCGATTCTTGTCGAAGATTCACGACACCGCTATTTTCAAACTCGGAACCATGACCGAATAACGCCAGCTCGCTTCTGCATCTTTATATCAAAACTTCTACAAGAAATTCTTATCTTTTTTTCATGAGTTTAATTTATCACCTGGAACTCAGCAATTGAATAGTTTTCGTCTCCTAAAACAGGACCACGGAAACCGATTCTCGAATCAGCGGGGCACATTTGAATTACCTGAACATCTTTTTCATTTGTGTGCATTCGAAGCTCAACTTGGTTAGAGAATCGCGTGGCAAGCAGAGTCTTTATGAACAAATTCTACATTTTTTTCTCTGCGAACTATTAAGTTACTCTGTCCTTAATTGGAATCATACATCTATAATAGTTAGGAGAAAAACCTTTTATTGCTAAGCTTGTTGTATAGAAATGTTTTCTTGAGAAGCTTTAGAATCTCTAAAATCCCAAAGGTCTCTTCTATGCTCTATCCTAAGTCAAAGTGTTAATGTGAAAACTACCTTGAGACAGCCACTTCCTGTGTCGTAAGTTATGGCTTCTGCCTCTGGCACAGGAACGCAGCCACCTTGCATCAATGCAGGTGGGCAGTAGTTGACGTTGTAAACAGTTCGGGCACAGTTCAAGCATGCTGAAAAAACTGCATAAATCCAGCAATTTTCAACCAAGCCTGATTTTTTAGTCGAACGTCACTATCATCTGAACTGTTTTACTTCAAACGGTCATGCTAAGCCATTGGTATACCCTCACACAATTGAAAGCGAAAAAACTTGTAAAAAACAAGTAATAAAAAGACAGAAACTTGCCATTACGGTAGCAGACTATATCAGTGATCACACTCTCCCGAGCAGCTGTCTTCAACAGAACATTCATTCCGGTTGCATCACAGAGAATTTCTGCGTTCAAGTCCTGAATAAAAGCCCTCGTAAATCGTCAAATAAAAAAGGCTCGATGTCAATTTATAATTTATTATATAAGCGATTCTTGTCGAAGATTCACGACACCGCTATTTTCAAACTCGGAACCATGACCGAATAACGCCAGCTCGCTTCTGCATCTTTATATCAAAACTTCTACAAGAACTTCTTATCTTTTTTTCATGAGTTTAATTTATCACCTGGAACTCAGCAATTGAATAGTTTTCGTCTCCTAAAACAGGACCACGGAAACCGATTCTCGAATCAGCGGGGCACATTTGAATTACCTGAACATCTTTTTCATTTGTGTGCATTCGAAGCTCAACTTGGTTAGAGAATCGCGTGGCAAGCAGAGTCTTTATGAACAAATTCTACATTTTTTTCTCTGCGAACTATTAAGTTACTCTGTCCTTAATTGGAATCATACATCTATAATAGTTAGGAGAAAAACCTTTTATTGCTAAGCTTGTTGTATAGAAATGTTTTCTTGAGAAGCTTTAGAATCTCTAAAATCCCAAAGGTCTCTTCTATGCTCTATCCTAAGTCAAAGTGTTAATGTGAAAACTACCTTGAGACAGCCACTTCCTGTGTCGTAAGTTATGGCTTCTGCCTCTGGCACAGGAACGCAGCCACCTTGCATCAATGCAGGTGGGCAGTAGTTGACGTTGTAAACAGTTCGGGCACAGTTCAAGCATGCTGAAAAAACTGCATAAATCCAGCAATTTTCAACCAAGCCTGATTTTTTAGTCGAACGTCACTATCATCTGAACTGTTTTACTTCAAACGGTCATGCTAAGCCATTGGTATACCCTCACACAATTGAAAGCGAAAAAACTTGTAAAAAACAAGTAATAAAAAGACAGAAACTTGCCATTACGGTAGCAGACTATATCAGTGATCACACTCTCCCGAGCAGCTGTCTTCAACAGAACATTCATGCCGGTTGCATCACAGAGAATTTCTGCGTTCAAGTCCTGAATAAAAGCCCTCGAAAATCGTCAAATAAAAAAGGCTCAAAGTCAATTCATAATTTATTTTATAAGCGATTATTGTCGAAGATTCACGACACCGCTTTTTTCAAACTCGGAACCATGACCGAATAACGCCAGCTCGCTTCTGCATCTTTTAAACAAAACTTCCACAAGAACTTATCTTTTTTATGAGTGTATTTTATCACCTGGAACTCAGCAATTGAATAGTTTTCGTCTCCCAAAACAGGACCACGGAAACCGATTCTCGAATCAGCGGGGCACATTTGAATTACCTGAACATCTTTTTCATTTGTGTACATTCGAAGCTGAACTTGGTTAGAGAATCGCCTGGCAAGCAAAGATTCTTTACTTCTACCCATTTTTCTCTGCAAACTATTAAGTTACTCTGTCTTTAACTGGAATCATGCATCTATAATAGTTGAGAGAAAAACATTTTATTGCTAAGCTTGTTGTGTAGAAATGTTTTCATGAGAAACTTTAGAATCTCTAAAATCCCAAAGGTCTCTTCTATGCTCTATCCTAGGTCAAAGTGTTAACTACCTTGAGACAGCCACTTCCTGTGTCGTAAGTTATGGCTTCTGCCTCTGGCACAGCAACGCAGCCACCTTGCATCAATGCAGGCGGGCAGTAGTTGACGTTGTAAACAGTTCGGGCACAGTTCAAGCAAGCTACAAAACAAAACCGCTCAATAACGAGACATTTCAACTGATTCTAATTACATCGCATCGAGAAAAAAAACTATGTGCATTCAGATAAAAAATTGATACGAGAAAAAACTTTTTGAGATGAAACACTATGAGACTGTTTTTTCATGACGAGTGAGTAAAGACGTGAGTTCGAGGTTTTTGAGGTAAGGTTTTGAAGGAAAAACCCACATTTGCCATTTGTTACGGACTGATGGTAAGGTTCCAGCAAATAAGGTTCCAGCAAAAGTCTTTTCTCAAACAAGTTATAAATTTTAAATTAAAAAAGGCTCCTTAAGTTATCATACAATTCCAGCATGAAGCAGTCAAGAAAGACAGCTTCATAACATTGAGATAGTTTTTTTCTTGATTATCGCTAACACGCCTAACTAAGAGAAAACAAGAAGTCGGCAAAGACTTGAGTGCGAGTTGGGTGGCCAACTGGAATGCTTTTGCGAAAATTCTGGGTAAATACTTAATATTTATTTATATGTACTTGATTTTCTCGTTTCGAGGTTTTTCGTGTATACTTCAATCTCCGTGTCGAGTCAGTCAAGAAAAGACATGTAGCACTCATTGTGAAAAAAATTTTGAGTCGATCTTTTTCGGGAAATAAAATTTTTAGGAGTTACAAACGGAAATATTTCAGATTTCTTGGATCAGAATTCTTAATATATCCACAAAAGTATGTTGAACACTTTGCTTTTAAAATGTGTAACAATCAAACATTTTCCCGGTCTCAGTGTTGCTGCCATTTTTGCCAGTTTTCTGCCATTTTTAAACTGCCATTTTTCCCGAGCTGAAGCTTAAGCAGCAAGGAGTTTTGAATATATGAGGCAAAACTACCGGTTCTGAACGAGCTCGAGAAGGAGAAAACTGGAAGAGTAATGTAGTACCTCTTTCACATCCGATCTGATTCGTGGCTGATGGAATGAAAGCTGCCATCGGCATCCCATTCGTGGTCGTAAACCAGGTTCCCGCATTGCATACAAGAAAAGTGCCGACAGGCCGCTGCGAAAAAATTGGGAGGTGGATATTCCTCTAGTTTGTGCATAAAATTAGCTCGTTCAGGAGACGATTTCGGCTTAAACACGGCTTGAAGAGAAAGCAACAGAAAATACTAAATTTATTTAATGTCTTTGAATAACTGCGTAATGGCTTTAGAGTAACAACAAGTTTTAGGAAAATAAGGAGCTTGATACGTTTGAAATCGAAGGAAACAACTAGTTTTGATGCTTTTTAGAGCAGCGCGGAGGACATAGTCTTGTAGCAGATGAAGCACTTCATAGTTAGAGCACACTCACAATAAGAGTTCATCAGAACATAACTAACGGCATTCATTCTTGTGGCCTTGTTATAGGGACGGAACTAACGGGATTTGTCATGGCACCGTCGAAAGAAGAAAGTATTGCATTTCCCGGACATCTGAACTCCTGCAAAACACAGCCGTTCCCTTCCGGCTTTTGATCTTTTCTACAAATATTTCGATTCATGAGTTTTATATGGAAATTTTTGTCAAAGTTTTTAGCTTAGTTAAATCCGGAAAAAATTGTGTTCGCGATGCTCCGAGGAAGTTTTTTCTGCTGAAACGTGCGAAATATGTATATTGCTGATACGTGCGGAAGTTCGCAAACGCACTCAGTTGAGACAGTTTTTTTCTCTATCGACTCTATGTTCCATTCGACGCCGCAGTCGCACCATGAGTATATGTGTAAATATGTTAGGTTTTGAGTTTCTGATAGAGTTTACGGATTAGCAATGTGTCCTTGGTAGTGCGGAAGTTACTTGTAGGTTATGAAAAAAATGGTAGGATTCCAGTTCACTCGGTGAACTAGATTTTTTTCCATGCGATGCATAACTCTTGTTTCGTTTTGATGATACATCACGGCCATTGAACCATTCAGATGAGCGAAAATTTAATTATCTTCTCATACCTAAGCTAAGAAGAAAATTTAAAGCGAGAGAATGGGTAACCATCGAATTGGAGGCAGCTGGGGCTTCCACGATTTTATTCAGAGAAGCGGGCAGCATTGTATAGGCAGTTAATCGCTGGCAAACTGCCGTATCTGAAGAAAAATTCCCGAAAAAGTGTTCGCAGTTAGAGATAATTTGGCATCCAACTATAGTCATAAGCACATGTATATACACACATACATATGTGCGGTATATAATCTCCAATTAAACAAAACCAAACCAGTTTTTATTTCTTTTTTGAACTTTTCTTTTTTTCTGAAAAGTCTCAAAAAAAAGCTTTTTCCCAATTGAAATGGAAAACCACAGGAGAAATTTTTGTAGACAATAAAAATTCTTTTTTATAAAGCCTGGAAAAGCTTAAAAACGGAATATGTTCATTTAAACTTTTGAAGACTACTTTAGAACAAGTAAATTTTGAAATAACTTTTTTTAAATGTAACACTAGAGTTCACGAAGAAAAAAAGTCTATTTCACGGCAAGTTCAAATTAAAGACTAGCCTTTCAACAGGAATACCATGAAATAACTGTGAAACTCTTTGAGCAGAAGTGCTTCCACCGAAGAAAATTGAAAGTTTTTCGAGTTTTTCGAATCGACTTGTTTTGTCTCAAAAGTTTTCAATTTGAGATGCAAGTGAAAACTCAACATGATGTTTGGGCATTGACTAACCAGAGGCTGGCTCCATCCTCATACAAGCTTTGGTGTCCTTGATGAAGAGTAGCAGCATAGCCAACAAAACAGTTTGCCCTTCCATTGAGAACCTTACTAACGGAAAAACCTTCAAAATTCAGCTTAACAATCATGAGCCGGAAAAGTTTGTTGCTCATAATCAATCAATAATCAATCGCTAGAAAAGCACACCCAAACACGCATATAAACTTATCTCAATTTCTATAATTGTTGGGGGTTCTTCGACGGATAAAAATCTTTTTTTAACAAGAAAATCAAGGAAAAAACAATCGAATCTGAATTCTTCACCTTGTTCATGAACATGGAAGTTATTCTCTCAATGGTCAAAGCTTTGATTTTGTTGTAATCTGACAGTAAGGAAAATAGAGAGAGAAAACAGTTGAAATTTTGAGTAGAATACAAATTTGTTTACTTATCAAGTCCTTCGTAATTGCAGGAATCCCGACCGTTTTTTTTGTTGTTGTTGAATTGACTTAGGTAACGATTGGGTCGAAGAACTCAGCCTTCAGAAAAATAATAGTAACTCTTAACATCTCAGCCGGAGTATAAAAATGCATTAAACTTTACTAGGTAGTAGGTAGTTACTTCATTCTATCAATAATCTAACGGAAAAGATGGTGAGAGAACAACAATAATTAGGTTAGGCGGAGTTTTATTTTGAAAATTTTGCAGTAAGAAGCGAAGCTTCGGAAAGATTACATTTCATCTACCACAATTGTGATAAAGGTGAGGGAGTTTTAAAAGACTTTGACTGATTTTATGTACAGCTCAAGTGGTCTTTTAAAAATATCGTAATAGTTAAGTTCATGAGGCGCTCTTCCGAATTTTTCATTCAATCATCCATAATATGTATTTGGTTTCAAATCTTCCATTTTTTTAAGAATCTCGCGCTTGTTCCCGCCTCGCAGCAGGGTACGCGCTCCCTTGAGATGCAAGACAGACCTATCCTGGTAGAACCAGTGGCTGCCCGCTAGATCACTGCTAGTGTGAATAGCAGCAGTTGGGAGAGTCAGATTCATGCATGAGCAGTACCAACAAGTCTTAACACCCTTGGTTTGATTGGATCTGTCCGGGGTGGAAGTCAAACTCGGGACTCTTCACACAATAGTCGAACACACTACCATTATTCCACGCCCTGGACCAAATCTTCCTTTTTTTCTTTTTTCTTTTTGGAACTACTGATATATATATATATTCACTATTCGACCGTATTTAAAAAAAATACGATAAATACGATAGAATAGTGAATATAGTATCAGTAGTTCCACCACCTTCTAAATTCACCAAAGTGCTGGTGGAGTTCCGAGATTTACTTGAACGAGCAGCATCTAGAATGAATATTTTCATAAATAAGAAATTATTGGTGCTTTCACGACTCATTAATTGCCGTGTCAGACTTACATCCCTCCTCCCTCTTCTGGTTAAGATTGACAAATCTCGAGTTTTATTTAAGGCCTTTTATCTTTCAAATTCAAGTTTACCTTTTATCTGGAACTTTTTACCAATCCCATCCATGCTTCTGCTTCCACCCACTCATATAACCGGGGCTCACTGTATTTATTGCACTCTAAAATTTTACTCAATTTCCGGCGTTTTCAACTTTCAAAAATGACAACAGCTGCACTTTATCCGATACTGTCTCTTCATCTAGTTTTTGGGATTTTTTCGACCTCTCAACTCTATATATTGAGTTTTAGATTGAATTCAAGACAGTTTTGAAATAACGAACAAGACCATACCATTCCAGTCTGCTAAATCTTAGCTTACCAAAATTGGAAATATAAGAAACTGATCTCAAGCACGACAACATTCTGTACAGAAGACCGCGAACAACAGAAGCAATCAATTTGACGAGCATGCAGGGCATTTTATGAACAGCTTGGAAATATAATTCATGAATGGAAATATAATTCATGAATAAAAATAACTTTAGCAAATTATTGATACATAAAAACCTTTTCAGGGACGCTCTTCACTTTTTACATAGGGGGTGCCTAAAGACTCTATAACTCAGGCAACTTCCTTGCTTTCCTTTGCATACTTTTGGTTCGTGCAGCATCACAGCCCTCGGTTATATATTTCTCGTGTAACTCACCGTCACAAGTTTCCGAAAACTTTGTTCTTCGCCCCCACTCAGGCAGCTCCGCTACTTTCAGTCCCACTTCCGTCCTCTTATTTCAGGGTGAACTATTGACTTGGATGTTTGTGCGACAAGTCGATCTTTGAAGGAATCGTCGTAACACACCAAGATGCACCTCCAAGAACCAACCAATGAATGCTAGAGCGTTCTTTTTAAGCGACGCGCGTCGAATCCCGATCGACATGAGAAGTTTGCGAGGGCTTTCGCGGAATAATAGGCCGCGTCCTCGATGTAATAAGTTAGCAGCGCCTGCAGTCTCCGTCTGGCAACCCTCAACTTTGGAAGCCTCAATGGGAAAACGATGGAAATATGCGACATGCTCACCTAGAGAAACCTGGTGGTGGAATGAGGATGTCCAAGCTGCAGTCAAGAAGAATAAAGATGCTCTCAAACTGTGGAAGACATCTACATATAAGACGGTGCTGGGATTTTAGTTCGGCAATTCGTGTTGTTTCGGTGCCTGTGGCGAGTTTTGAAACATGGCGGTAAAAAAACTCGTTTATCCGTAAATTGTACAGAGGATTTGAAAAAGAAACACGTGTCATATTTAATATACAGATTTTTGCTTTAGCAAGATAAATAAGAAACAAAAGAGACATAAGAGTTGGGGAATTTAGTACGGTTCGAATATCGTCACCGGTTGATGATCATTACAAGGCGAATTTGGAACGGTTAGAGTATCGTCACCGATTGATGATCATTACAAGGCAAATTTAGAACGGTTCGAGTATCGTCACCGGTTGATGATCATTACAAGGCAAATTCAGAACGGTTCGAGTGTCGTCACCGGTTGATGATCATTACAAGGCAAATTTAGAACGGTTCGAATTTCGTCATCGGTTGATGATCAGTACAAGGCTATTCAGCAAAATAAGAACAGACTTATATAGTATGAAAAACGAGCAACCTATACAGACCGGGTTTGCACGAACGCTATACTATTTTCTTTTTCTGTGTCGCGAAAAGAGAATAGTATAGCATTCGTGCAAACCCGGTCTGTATAGGTTGATCGTTTTGTTCGTACTATATAAATCTGCTGAATAGCCGGGAGAGTGCGAAATTGCGAGAGTGCGGGGAGAGTGTGAGATTTAGAAAGCGAGCATCGTAACATGAGGAAATTCGAACAGTTCGAAATTCGTCAAGTGCTGAGCATCGTAACGTGACGAAATTCGAACCATTCTAATTTCGCCATGTGATGAGTATTGTAGCATGACGAAATCCGAACCATTCGAAATCCGTCAAGTGATGAGCAATAATACATGACGAAATTCGAACAGTTCGAAAATCGTCAAGTGCATCGTAACGTGACGAAATTCGAACTATTCGAATTTCGCCATGTGATGAGTATTGTAGCATGACCAAATCCGAACCATTCGAAATCCGTCAAGTGATGAGCAATAATACATGACGAAATTCGAACAGTTAGAAATTCGTAAAGTGCTGAGCATCGTAACGTGACGAAATTCGAACCATTCGAATTTCGCCATGTGATGAGTATTGTAGCATGACCAAATCCGAACCATTCGAAATCCGTCAAGCGATGAGCAATAATACATGACGAAATTCGAACAGTTAGAAATTCGTCAAGTGCTGAGCATCGTAACGTGACGAAATTCGAACCATTCTAATTTCGCCATGTGATGAGTATTGTAGCATGACGAAATCCGAACCATTCGAAATCCGTCAAGTGATGAGCAATAATACATGACGAAATTCGAACAGTTCGAAATTCGTCAAGTGCATCGTAACGTGACGAAATTCGAACTATTCGAATTTCGCCATGTGATGAGTATTGTAGCATGACCAAATCCGAACCATTCGAAATCCGTCAAGTGATGAGCAATAATACATGACGAAATTCGAACAGTTAGAAATTCGTCAAGTGCTGAGCATCGTAACGTGACGAAATTCGAACCATTCGAATTTCGCCATGTGATGAGTATTGTAGCATGAAAAAATCCGAACCATTCGAAATCCGTCAAGTGATGAGCAACAAAACATGACGAAATTCGAACAGTTCGAGTTCCGTTAGGCAAGATTCGCTATCTGCTTACTCTTGTGTTTCATATTAGATTGTTTATTGTGCCAGAAGTGGTGAAATAAAATAAAATTTTGATTCCACGAATTCACAAAGAAATGGCGAGAAATTCCTATGAATTTTACGATAAACTTGCCACAGACACCGAAACAACACGAATTGCCGAACTAAATTCCCAGCACCGTCTTATTATGTCAGACATAGAACATACCCAATAGGTCCTCGCTTAGAGAGAAGCCTAGAAAACTGTTGCGAAAGCGCGCTCTTATGCAACGAATGAGATGTACAATAAGCTTGACAAAGGTTGTAAATTGATTAACATGGCGCACGCATGGCTGAGAAGTTTCAATATTTTTATCTACCTTTGGCTCTGAAAGTTATCCTTGATGAGCTTTACTCAGTTTTTATATTTGTGAATAATCTCAAGAAACTGTAACACACTTGCTCTTCAAGTTTAGGAATTCTGTTACCCAAAAAGTGATTTTTTTTACACGAATTTAAAGCAGAATAGTTCAATGTAACATGAACACACATACAGTACCGCCCAAAATGTTAACATATATTGAATTATTGAACATAACTTTTTTCAAAAAAAACGAATGAAGCACAAATTTTCAGATATTTTTTACAAGCCAAGTTCACATGTTTCGAGTAATAGAACAACTTTGGAA
>OZ057406.1:12268338-12370772 GCA_964056735.1 Allodiplogaster pararmata
AATCATACATTATTTACTCTTCGCTAAATTGTGGTGGTTTCTGTATCACTCTTCACGCGTTTTATTTAAAATTAAAACTTAAACAGACGCTGAAACTTAAACAAAAAAATTTTTCAAGGAGTTTTTATGGCACTTTAACTGCCTCGTGGCAAAGTAAGCAATTTTCTGAGAGGCAGTGAGAAGAGCGAACTTTTTGGATTGGAAAAATCTTTGTAACTAATGTCGAAGAGTGAGAGATAGAGAGATAGAGAAAGAAAGAAAGAAAGCTATTTGCTTGAGTCTCAGGCACAGTACCATAAAGCCGCTACGGACACTACATTACGTTAACTTCTCGAATTTGCCAACGATCGATATTAGAGACTATAGATCAGTTCAGTAAGTGTTGAAATAATATTCTGTGTGTAAAAAAGTTTTAACGTTCAAATATAAGACCTGCAAAATACTCATACCAAAGCTCTTGCGTTGAGAAAATTAAGACTTTCTGAAACGTCTCTTATTTCAATCTTTAAATTATAAGTTACACAGTTTAAATGCAGTGACGCCTGCCTGGTGACGCCTGGTAGAAAGTTGATTAAATTATCGCACAGAAAAAAAACTTTTCTTATTTATTTCACTAAAAATCACGGAGTCAAGCGCTATGTTTCTCTGTCCCTACTCATTGTCGGTCCGTCTGCCTATTTCTATGTATTTCATTTTCCTTTTTATGGTTAATTTTCACTGCTTTTATTTAGCTGTTCTTATCCAGCTTTTCTCGCATTCGTTTTATAATTGTATTTTTTCTGTACCAATTTTCACTTTTGTCTTAAGAAAACGTTGAACAAGTAAAAACATTGAACTAACTTAAAGTCTCTCAACCAGAATATAATTCACGAAGACTTCTTCATTAGAAAACACGACGCTGTGACTGAACAAGAATTTTTCGCACTTCCAACCAAACATTGTATTTTATGATTTACGAAATCATATCTTTCTTTCTTTCTTCCACCCTTTCCTCATTTTCTCTCCCTCCTCTGCCTTGTTCACAATCTACATCGAAAAAGTATGTGGGTTCTTTTTCCTAGGGTTTAACCGACGTTGGGTTGGTTCCACTGTACAGGGTGACAGACAATTATTGCGGAATGGGATAATATGAATGCTGACTACCTGCGGGCGGTCGTGGATAGCTACCCCAAGAGACTCA
Source organism: Allodiplogaster pararmata (assembly GCA_964056735.1). Lineage (NCBI taxonomy): Eukaryota > Metazoa > Nematoda > Chromadorea > Rhabditida > Diplogasteridae > Allodiplogaster > Allodiplogaster pararmata. The sequence continues at coordinate 12,269,519 of OZ057406.1, forward strand.
AGCAGGTCATCAAGAAGCATGGTGGACGATTCGAGATTTGAGTATGCAGTTATGATTTTTAATGTTTGTAGATTATTTGAAAATTTTTTGATGATAATCTGTTGAGTTTCTGAGCAGTTATTCCGTTTTTTACGGTGTCGCAATAATTGTTGGTCACCCTGTATAGATAGCACCCCACCATTTTCCCCCGATCAGCGGCACTCCCTTTTGCAGGCCGGTCACCACCGTGTCTACTATGCAGTCTCGCCACACAGTTTTGGATCTACCTCTAGGTCTATTGTCCTGACTCCGAGATTCCAGAACGGATGATGGATGTACAGGGGATTTGTTCTCATCATGTTCCCGTAACATCTCAGCGTTGATTCTAAAAGCTTGTTGAATATGGTAACGATTCCTAGACGTTCTTTCTCTCATATGGTTTCATTGCACAACTTGTCTAGACGAGGGAGTTCGAGCCTCCGTCTCAGCGTCTTTCATCTCCATGGAGGGCAAGATATACTGGGTACATAAAAAAACCGGACAAGGAGACCATACAACGCGACTGATCGGCTGTCAGGCATTCGATTGTTGCATGGAACAATGGTAAATTCTCTCCGTTCTAGCCAGGCAGCCCTGATTCTCGCATCAACTTCAGTCTTGGGATCTAGCTTTTTTGAGGATATGTAAAATCCGAGGTTTTTAAAAGACATCCAATGGAAATCGGTACTTTTTCTCTTCGATAGAGGTCCCTCACTCAATAAGTCTCGCTAAATCATACTCGTTATTTCTAAGATTCAGTCGTAGACCATAATAATTGAAACAATACATTTAAAGAGATTTAAACTGCCATTACAGTTTCCTATTCACCTGTCCGAGTCTCCTCTGGTGTATGGGAACACCACACAACGGTGTGAATAAACAGAAGAGTTTTAGGGCAACTTGTTCGTGGATTTCGGGTGATCTTATCCATTATCATTGAGACCATCATATAGTAAAATGAGAAACCTTGATGAACACCAACAGAAACCTTGAATGACTTTAATGAACCCGCTGGAATTTTAACGACACTTTTTGGAACAGCAGATAATCTTATGCAACACTTCATGGATATGTTATCTGAATAGAAAACCATTTCAACTTATGAGGCTAACGGTAAAAGCCTATCTCCATGTCAAGGAAAGCGCTCTGAGCCGATTTTGCCTTTTTCCTGTGTTTCTCTAGAAAGACTCAGATGGCAAATATGGCATCTGTTGATCTACTTTTTTTAAAAAGAAAGCAACAGGGGTTGAAATTGAGATTGTTTATCCTGAAAGGATGATTTGTTACGAATCATCAGCTAAAATGGGGAACATCATGGCAGGATATTGTGAAAGTTGAATAGATAACAGATATTCGTTAGTTTAGACTTGTTCAGTTAGACGAAAACAGGCCAGGAGTTGAAGCTGAGTGAGACTAAGAGTAATTTTTTGTACGCGGAACGTCAGAGTGAAAAGACGACAATCTGGAGAGGGTGGAAGTTGGAAACCTGGTTAAAGGTCGAGTTTACGATAATAAGCAATCGTGCTTCGATGACCTTTTCTAAGAAAATTGTAGTGTGAAAAATTAGCCTTATTGTCCGGTAATTGTAGCATATCGCGACATCTCCTTTCCTTTCGTAGATGGGATCTACTGAGAAAGAGAGTTTGACAGATCAGAGCTGTGAAAAAATTCAAACTAAAAAAAATAGGGCTAAGAGAAGAAACCGTTTAAAACCATAGAGTTTTTTTTCCACAACGTTCCTTCACCGAGTTTTTCAGTCTCTTTTTTTGTCTTACCGCCTCCTTCGCTTTTTCCCAAACAATCTTTTTCCGTCTTATCATACTCATTTTCTTTTTCTGTCTCTCTCTTTTCTTTTCTCGGTCTATCATTCAATTTCTCTTCCTCTCTTTTATTTATCTCTCCCACTCTTTTTTATATATGTGTTTTTCTCTGCCGCTTTTTCATCTTGTTCTCTTATTCTCTATTACACAAAAATGATGTTAGATCTTACTTATTGTTGGGGGATGAGGGAATGAAAACTTCACAACCGAAATTTTTTTTAATTACATGATTTTTAACAGTGTCTTAAAAATTGACCCTGTAAAATGGCTATATAGGTTTGAAACAAAACTAAACGACCGGGAGGCGATAAAGAAGCAATTCATCGGCCGGCCAAAGCTCGCAACCGCAGACATCCAGAGAACAATCACAATAAGGGAAAAACAAGGAAAGCTCGTCAGTGACCCTCAAAAATTCAGACGACAGGTAGTGCGAACATTTCGAGAAAATAAGCCGCCAAGAGTTTCAGCACTACAAAGACCCGTACTCTCCTTCAGATGAAAACAAGAAAGCGGCTAAACCAGAAGATTCAACCAACAAAGCTTGTAAACTGTTGGGTTATCACATCTCGTGTATCTGTTCAACACCACCACAAAGCAAAGCCGAAATCCACATAACTGGCACGACTCTAATAAAGTTCCTGCATTTGGTAAAAGTTGATGCCAGAGTATGCAGCAATTACAGACCCTTCCAATATGCCTTCCCAATCAAACCATGAAAATACTCGAAAAGTTACTGGAATCGCGCATACGATAAATCGTCGAAACTCCGACCTAGCAAAGCGAATACTTGAGCAGAAGAGGAACAGAAGATGTAATATTTGCTCTCTTGTCGGTCAATCGTTGAAAAGCACGAAAAGAAAAGATCGCCTCTCCATCTGACCTACCTCAATTTGGGAAAAGCGTTTGACAGATTTCCTCATTATCAGAGCTGCTTGAAAAAAGGAAAAGTTTTCGAGTTTTTATTTTCTTTTGAAAGTCGGAGAAAACGGAAAAAACTGGGAAAAAACAACTTTTTCTGCATGAAATTTTCTCTCACTATTCCAGGCTCAATTCATGGTGTTTTTGAAACAAGAGAAAAAAAACATCTATCAAAAATTCTATAAAAATTATATATAATGGGTTTTTGCGGATTTCCCATTCCATATTGCCTTTTCAATCAAAACAAAATGGCTTCAAAAGTCAGAAAAATGCGAAGCTTCTTCAACAGAACTTTGTAAAACTAATTTCGAAAAAAACAAGCCTAAGCCGTCTCAACTTTGCAGCAGAAATATTGAATTTTCGAGAAGAAATTAACCTCAAAAGGATAATTGGGTGTAGAGGACCTTGAGAAGCACAAGCTTCGTGATTTCCAGAAAATATTCAATATTGGTCTGTCTTTATTTTTCGCTCGTCTGCGTCTGCAAACGCTGTTAGGCGCCTGATGTACAAATTTTGGATTTCAGCTCTCACAAAACTTGACACAATAAATAGAAATGCAATAATTAAACTGAAAAGCAATCTCGAAAATAGAAAGTTTTGACAATAGACTTCATCTCATGAAGAGTCCGGGAATTTTTAAAGAAAAGTTATTATAAATGTAAATTGATAAAGGTTTAAAATTTTTTATTGACCTTTTCTTATGCGGGGAAGTCCTTCACTTTTTTCATTCTCTCATTCTGTCGAAGTGAAAAGCGGTCGACTCACTTTTGTTCCCGATTGTTTAATACAAATAATTTTCTTGTTCAGCTCATTTCCATCGCTCTCTGAACCCATAAATACCAAGCTAGAATGCCGACTCCGAAGCGCACCGTCGAGAAGACCGTGGGGTGCATCGATTGTCTAAATCAGATGCCTGGTGGAGAGAATGGAGAAGCTGGAAGCCGCCATGGAAAGATTCGAATAGCTGAGCAACCACATCCTACAAGGTGAGTCTCAGCAGAAGAGTGCGGATATGGCTAATTTATTGGAAAATATGACCTAGTTGGAGGGGAGTATGGAGAGGATGGAAAAGACCCTAGTTCAGGTTGTCTCATTCAGACAATCAAGTCTAACTGCCAACCCAACTAACCACCAATCTCTTCTTCATCAAAATGTTCCTCCGAAAATGCTAGCCTACGAATCTGCACGAAAAGCATGGACAGAACACCTGTTTCAAGAAAAAGGCGGATGATTTGGTCATCGTCGGCCTCCCAGAAAAAAAATCGGAAGCAGCGACTAAGGCAGCAGATAGGCAGTTTTTGCGTTCAGTTTCACAAGAACTCGGACTTCCCGAAATTTCCACCAATCAATTCATGCGCCTTAAACGCATCGAAAATCGTTGCGCAATTATGAAAATTTTCCTGATCTCAGAATATCTGCCCCCCCCCCCCAAACGGTTCCCCCCAAACGCATAGTCTAGAGGATTCAGGTCGGGTGACGAGGCAGACCATTCACCTTTTGAAATGAAAGCCGGGAGTGACGCCGTGCACCACTCTTGAACTGTTTGGCCATATGAGCAGGTGCTGAAAGACGGAGGGACTTTCGTTTAAGTGTGCATCTGTCCACGGCTTCAGAGCTTCTTGTAACACGGCTTTGAGGTAGACATGGCAATCTACCTTGACGTTAGGTTCAATGAAAACAAGCGGGCTCTCGCCGCTAGCATAGATGGCTCCCCACATCAGAACATGAGCTGGATGTTGAGTTCTGTTGAAGACTCTGCCATCAACGTCTGCCAGATACAGCCAAAACGGGTGTAATTTGAGAGTTGAATGCAGCTTCAACAGTGAAAAGCTTTTCATCACTGAAGATGATGCTTTCAAGTTCGCCTGTGTGTGCCTGAGTGTAGGTGCTTCTGAGAATTTCATACCATTCGGTCAACAAGGATCAAGCTTTTTTGTTTCTTGCTTTTTTTTATTCTGCTCAGTGAGCATAGCTCGCTTCCGACATCGACAATAGGTAATCCCTAGAGCCTCGTGAAATCCTCTGTACCGACTTCGTCGAAATTTGGATATCACGAACCATTTCCCTCATGCTCCTTTTGGGACTTCCGATAATGCGTTATCTGACCTTTCTGATGACTCTCGACGAGTTAGCCGTGAAATGTCGAGCACTCCGGCAACGGTCTTGAGTTCCTCCAACTTCTTCGAAACGTTTTATGGCTTGAGGTACGATTGAGAGGTGCAGTTTCAGCATGCGAGCGATTTCCGCTGGTCGTTCACCTTGGGTGTGCATTGAGAGGATTGCAGTGCGCATCGGACTGGCGGCGACCATTATTTTCCAACTTGACCAAACATAATTAAATTTCCAGGAACAAGAGACAGGGCATTCTTGAATGAGAAAGTTGTATGAAAAGAGAATTGTGTGATTTTTAGAACTGTTTAAATTGCGTCTCATTTTCGCGCTATAATTACACCTCACACTGTTCACTTATAATCTCGATTACTTTTTACAGGAAAAGCACACATACGATTCGTATCGTGTAAATCATTTCACCCAGCCATTCTGTGAGGACGGCATTGGGGAAATTTTTGATCGTGGAGCGCTATCCTTGAAAAAGGCCGTTCGGGAACGCCTTTGGAAAAAGCCAAAAAAAAAATTCGAATGAAAAACCCAAGAAACAGCATGTCATGTCATGGTCTGGGCCGGGATTTGCGCGACTGGCAAGACGCAAGACTCCACTCGTTTCCGTCCAGCAGGGAGGCAAAGTGAATGCCAATAACTAACTGAATGAGATTCTCATGAGGGAATTATTTTACTGGTGCCAGGCTAACTTCACTGGACGCAACTGGATGTTCCATCAGAACTCTGCGTCTGCGCTTTACCGGACGCAACTGCACGTTCCAGGAGGCTAAAACAGGTGCAAGACTGGTGTAAAACCAATTTCCCCTCCATGATCACCTCCACCAAATAGCCTCTGTACTCGCCTGAATTGAATCCCCTGGACTTTTCTGTGTGGTCGGTTCTCGAGAGCAAGGCCTGTACTTCTCCTCACAAAAAATGCAAAGTCTGAAGCGCGCCCTACAGAAGGCGTGGGATGATCTAGACGTCGCTTGCCTGTCCACCACGGTTGTTGCCTTCCCCAAGCGGCTCCGCGTCTGTGTCAAGGAGAAGGGAGAGCTGTTCGAAAGTCGAAAGTGCAGTTATATCCCAAACTATTGTTGAATAAACTTTTGTGAAAATGAATAAACTTCGGTGAAAATTTTGTTTGATTTTTTCCGTTAAGTTTTTTATCGGGAAAATACTGTCCGCCTAGCTTTTTGCCGCACCCTGCCGCACGTTTGATCTCTGTTTTAAATGTGTGATCGGTCGACGACCGGTCAGCTAGCTCGTTGTCTGTGACATGAACTTTTGTTTTTTCTCAGTGTGATTAACACTGAAGAAAATAGAAGTTCATATAAGAGAGCGTGAGCTCATTTATTTATTTATTTGTTTAATCAATATATAATTATATATGTGACATCAGGTTGGCGGATATGACGTGAAGTTAAAACTGAGACAGGGAAAATATAGAAGAAAAAAATTATTAAATACTGATAGAAAAATGAAAATCGAAATGAGGTGATTCGAGCAACAACAACAAAAGAACGACACAATTTGTTGTTTTAATCAACAAAGAAAAAGATTTCAAAACTTATAAATTATAAATTCTCCTCATTGTTTCGGTTACGAACTCCCTCTAAAACTACGACGTAAACAACGAGCAGTGCGAGAGAACGAAAAATAGCACATAAAGTCAGAGAAGTAGAGAGTTCACATGCAAGCCTATTTTCATAGGCTTGCATGTCAAATCGAACAGTTTGCAAGATGTTATCAGGCTGTAATTAATAGCAGTTCGTAAATAAATAAATAAGTAAATAAATAAATAAATTGATAGCTCGCTGTTAAAGGTCATTAATTTAATCAGAGACTTAGGTATTTTTGAGGACTCTAAGCTCAACTTCAAGCAACACGAGAATTTAATTTAATTGAATTGAACACGTAGAAATCATACATGCTAGGACTCTGTGTCGAATTTCAAAAGTTTTCTAAGTGTTTAGATGTCTGGACTTGAACGGTTACAAAACCGTTTACACCACTTACGCCAGACCACTACTTGAATATGGTACAATTATTTTCTCCCCGAAAGTCCCCAGTAATAATTCGAAAAGGTTGGAGTACCCTCAAAGACTTTTCACAAAAAGAGCTAATTCTCGTTGTGGAAGTATTAGGTTGAGCTACCCCCCAACGTCTCGCTGAATTTAATTTGGATTCACTAATGATTCGACGAATCCGTTTTGAATTATTGGTAGTTTTTCTTCTACTTTCTGATATATCGGATTTTCAGACGTGCAAAAAAGGGCTTAAGTTAAGAACTGAAACCAATCTCCGCACTTCAGACCGAACCTCCAAATTAACTCTCATGAACTTTAAACGATACAATGATCCACATTCTTTCATTTCTAGAGTAATTGCTTTATGGAATAAAGTTAAAGATAATTTCAAAGAGATTCAAGCAATCGGCAAGGCTCTAAAAAAGATCGCGACCTCTCGAATCTCATAGCCCTACCGAATTTTCTGTTTTAAACAGCAAGAGTGGACACCAACGAAAAAAGTTACTGATAGAAAGTATGCACTATCATTATCAATATTCGATGATTTTAACAGAATTTGCTCATGTAGAGAAAGTAAGTTTAGTATCCGATGCTCCACTTACCTGGTATCCGATGCTCCGCTATGCGCAAGCGTATTAATTAATCTTGAATATCTTTGGAATCAATACATCAATTATTGGACTTCTTACCGATTATGAATTGTATGTTAGAGCTAGTAAAAAGTGTAAGAAATATGTGGACAAGTTTATATTGATCCTTGTCAAATTTATTGTAAGTAACAAGAGCAAAAACTTGTTTTTCAAATTTATTAGAACCAAGACGACGGAGAATCAAGGGTTGTTGATTTTTTATGAGCTTAATAGTAGTGTGACTAAGAATTTAGAAAAAAGCGAGACTTCATGCAAGAACATTCCAGAAGTTGTGTAAAAGGTTGTGTAAAAAAATTCCGTCGGTTTTCAACCGTTTACTTTAAACAATCATAACTCTTCTCAGAGATAACTTTATCAATCGAAATGTGAACCGTTGGAATCACCACATTTTTCCAACGAGAAACAAGTTCATTTATGCCGGTAGTACAGGAATCCGGAGTTTTGGAGGCGACTAAATCGTAGAAGGCATTTTTGGAGTCTTCATGGTTTTTGAAGCATTTATCTTGCAGGAAGTTGTCCAGGTGCTTGAAAAAGGGGTAGTCGGTGGGCGAAAAATCAGGTGAGTATAACGGATGAGGCAGAGTCTCGTACCTCAATTCGTTCAGCTTTCGGATGGTCTTTTGTTTTTGTCGAGCTTTTTCGACGAATTTGTCGAGCTTTTTCCCCCAATTGTCGAACTTTTTCGACTTCCCGATCTCTTTCAGAAGGTTGGAAACTGTCTTAAGTGTTACATCCAACTCTTCAGCAAGCTCTCGAACAGTTGTACGTGTATTGGCTTCGACTAAGACTCTTAGATGGTCGTTGTCAACATCACGGGGCAGAGGAATGCGGTCCTCATCTTCGAGGTTCTCGTCACCACTGTAGAATTCCTTGAACCATCATTGTGCCAGACGTTTGTTACTGGTTTGTTGGTCGAAGGCATGGTTGATATCACGAGCTGTATCGGCAAGTTTTCGGCCTAGCTTGAACTGGAACAAGAAAATCGTGCGATTTAGCCTCTTGTACATGCTACTTCCAAAGTCCGGAAAAAGAGACCTAACAACGTCACGTTTAGATAGAACAAAAAACGGGCTACAAATGATATATAACATCACCGGTTTATAACGGCCAAGTCAAGAAAAAAGAGCCTATTCTCGCTAGAGAGAACAAGAGAGTCCAGCGATCTGAATCTAATATTTGATTACAGGTAAATGAACTATTTCGGACAGGGAACCCATTTCTATAAGTGGAAGCCATACACGACCCGTTAATCCACTTTCATTTTTTTCGGGCTCCGAAAACGTATCATTCAGGACATGTGGACAGTCGTCAAGTATCATTCAGGACATGTGCTAATCTCAGAACCTCTGCCAGATCGAGCTCACTGCGCCTACTAAATGAAGAGAACTACAGACACAATCAATTTTTCTCCTAACGTGTCGTTGCTCTCTGGAACACAATTGCCGATGATAATTCCGAGATCAAAGAAGTCGAAGCCTTCGTCAAGATCCTAGAAGACTTCCCGCTGACCTAATACATAAGCCTACCTTCATTTTTGACTTGACATTTCGAGAAAGCGTCCAAGAAAATCACAGTTCCTAAATTACCTCTCAAGTTCCCCATCATCCATGTCAGCGATAGCCATAACAAGCTATCCTTTGATGATAAAGCTAATTCAAAAACCATTTGTCGTATTGATACTTTCGCAAGGAGGTCTGCTCGCCTATTCACAGAATCAAATACAGACTTGTAGTATTTATTCTCGGTGAAGGTTATGTTTCTGATGTTCTGTTTTTCTTGTTTCATAACAATGTTCATAAAAATCATTTTTTTCAATTATCAAATAGTGTTATTTTATCTGATCAAATTCATTATCTCAACTTGTTGAATTCGCTTCAGCCCACATACGTTTATTTACTAAATTGTATATTATATGAACAACATGTAATTAACAAAATAAAAAGTTGTATTAAAAACAACATAATTAAAAAAAATATATATATATAATAGAAATAACTTCAAAATAGTATGATTCAGTTCAAAAGTTGTTTCTGAACTCGGGAAGTCATTAAAAACATCATTCTATCTTGTTCGCCATGACTGGAGTGGTCGACTTTCCATCCGCTCTCTACTCTATTCATTTCGTCTAGTTGACATGATGCAATCCGGCTTCAACGAGGAATTGGACACCTTGAAGTTGTATCGTCCTAGTCCCTCACCGCCCTCCCACACGATGCTACCTCTGGAGTAGGACCGACCCATCACTCGTAAGTTCTTTCCAAAATCTATTTCAACCTCATATGTTACCAACTTTTTTGACCTCATGTTTCCCCTCAAATTTTTGGAAGACCACGCATTTTTTCCTTATACCACACACATACCACGCATTTTCCATGCGTAATAAACTCAAACAAGCTTTGTTCATGTTCATTTAACGGGAACTCAGCAAATAGGCCCACTTTGAAAGTTCTAATGGAATGTTAACTTCTGAAAAACTTGTTTCAACAATTACCTAATAAAAAACAAAAGTACATCGAAGCTCGTACTAAAAAAACTGTGATGATCTACTAACTTAAACTTTTTTGCAAATTTGCCTGAGAAACGGTTATGGGAGAACTGAATTGATTTAAAGTGAAGTGATAAAGCTGTGCCATTCTACTATGTATTTGAATAGGGTGGTTGAGCACTTTGTCCGAAAACCGTGTTGAATAAGGCGAAAAAATGTTATTGCACACACAAAAAAGGATAAGTTTGAAAAAGTATGTATGCTAAAAAGGCATACATGTGATTTATGAATAGTAACAATTTGAAAGTATTCCTGCGCGTAAGTATGCTAGAAAGAGCATACTTTCAATGAATGAATTAGATACTTTTGAGATTATGCCTTGGTAGTTCTCTTCCTTTTCTTGGCACTTATCCAATCTGCAAACCCGGTTGACTTAGGTTGCTCTATATACACTTATTATCCCGATTACTAGACGGGAAAAGCACACTTACGAATCATATCGAGTGAATCGTTTAACCCAGCCATTCTGGAAGTAAGGCATCGGAAAAAAAATTGATTGTGAAGCGCTCTTCTTGGAAAAGGCCATTCGGGACCGCCTTTCGGGAAAGTCATAAACCAAGAAAAATTACTATATATTAATGAAAAATAGTTAAAATGTAAATAATAATAAAAAAAGATATATATAATATGAATTAAAATAAAAAAATTAAGTATCTTTAGCATACTTTCATTGTGTAGACAGCAATACTTTTGAAGTGTCCCTAGCATACTTTCATTTTATTACTATTCATACTTTCAAAGTATGAATAGTAACACTTGTGTGCGGAACGATTTGGAATACTTTTAAAGTATATAGTTCCATTTTCCTGCTTTCGAAAGTATGACTATTAATACGCTTTTTTGTGTGTGTTGAAGTGCAGACTTGTTGATAATTTTGCGGCCAACTTTTGATAAAACTTCCTTTGAATCGAGGTCTAAGTAAACTTTTTGGTTCATGTGATGAGGACGCGGAAAAAAATAATATTTAAAAAAGCTCGAAATGTGATGCATGAAGTCAGAAAGAAAAATCCACAAGGTATTGAAAAAAATTTGATTTAGCTTCTGACAAAATTTTAAGATTGGATAATAGAGATAAAGAGGGGTGAAAAAGTTACTTTTAAAAATTCATGAATATGCATAGCGATGAAAGACCGAGACGGTTCAGTAAGAGTTCGAATATACTCAAGTTTGAATGAAAGATTTCATCATAGAATAATCAGAAATCTGATGAATTGCCAGGCGATAATTTAATGAGAAAAAGAGAAACGAATATTTATGAGGATTTAAAAAAATACATATATTCAACAGTAAGCACAATTTGTCCGAATTTCTGGCCTTTTTTAAACTGTAAACTAAGCAATTTCTAAGCGTCTGATGAATTAAGTTGCTACTCACTTCAATGTTTGGAACTTCACTTCGAAACAGTTTTTATGATATGCTTTGGTATGTATGTAAAACTTGATTTCATGATGAGGTTATTTTGATGGAGTAGTTAATCCTGTACAATAACAAGGTAAATAGCCAAAATATATCGAAAATACCAAAATGCTTATATCGAAAATAGAAAAAAGTGCTTAGAATTTTTTCGGGTAGATTCACTGACGGGAAGACCCCGGCTTAGTTTGTGGTATCACGACAAGGGGAGACGACACGGAGGAGTCAATTGTAGGCGCACAAGAGAGGTCAGTCGAAAACAGCGCCACAAGATAAAGATAAGTTACGCAGCACCTATTACGGATAATTAGAGAAGAGTTTCGTTACAAAGGGCGAAGGCGGCCTTAGCCAACTTTAACGTTTTCTGTGCTCACAATAGCCATCAAAAGCTACTAATGTTGGTCCATAATCATGACGTGAAATCGGATGGCGCTCTTTGCAGACTTGGAAAAAAACTTTTGCTTTTTTTCGAAAACCCCCAAGTCGTTAGTTTTCACAGATTTGTTCTGCTTCTTCCAGTCCTTCTTACCTCTCTCGTTCTATCTCTTTCTCTCTCTTGCACTCTCTTTCTCTCTCTCTCTCTCTCTCTCTCTCTCTCTCTCTCTCTCTCTCTCTCTCTCTTACCTTGTTTTCGCTTTTTCACAACTGTTTTCTCCCGTCCCTTCCTTCTTCACTCACTTTCCTCGCTCAATTTGTTTTCTTCACCTCTCTAATTTTTTCTGTCAACCTTTTTTACTCATTTTTTCTCTCTCTCACCCGTTTCTCCCATTCCTTCCCTCTCTCTTTCCTTTTCTGTCTTCCACTTTTACTTCTTCTAATTCTCTATATCTTTCGATCATTCTCACATGTTCTTTGCCTTTTCTTGTTTTTAACTTCGTTCTCTCACATTCAAACCTACGAAACAGGAAAAAAACCATCTGAATTTCGGTAGAACGAAGACAATCGTTAAATCTGCTATAAACACAAATATAAATGTTTCCTCTCCTGTTATAATCTTCCTCGAGCTTGTTCCCGCTCCCCCCCCCGGTACTCTTTTCTGAGATTCGGGGCAGACCCATCTTGGTATAACCAGTAGCTGTGCACTGGGTCATGGCTAGCGGGCTCAGCAGTGAAGATGAAAGTCAGATGTTCCTCTCCCGTTACCTGACTATAATTATATTCTCACCTTGAACTCGTCTCGAAACATAAAAAGAAAAACTTCAACAACAAGTTCAAGATAGGTCATGCACGTTTGTCTAACCTTTTTGTCTTTTTGTTCATTCATTTTTTTCTTTATTAGATAAATTTTCAAATAATTGTTACAAGTGACTTTCTGTACCGTATGCACATGCCCCTGAAGTTATGACAGAGATTTCAAGGGAAATGCATCAATTGCATGCCTTTGAGAATTTATTGTCAATAAACAAACTTTTTTCTGCTCAATTTATAAAAACTACTCTTTTTCAAAATTCGAAAACTTTAAAAATGTAACCTTCTGTAACTTTAAACTTTTATACAGCCCTTTACAAAATTTAGGGTTAAAATTTTAAAAAAGTTTTTGAGTGTTTGCTTTGATTGAGCTGTTAGTTGACTTTCCAATAACTTTTTTCCAGTGCTTCTAGAAAACAGGAATAACTTGGAAAGCGTTCAAACTGGATTGCCGTTATGTTTGAAACCGTCCCAAGCATAAAGATACTAAATGAGAATCTATGATTTTCCGTCAGTGCATACTCTGTTCTCTACATGGAAGTCTCTAAAGGGATGTCTCTACAGGGAGGTATCTACAGGGAGGTGTCTACAGGGAAGTTTCTACAAGGAGGTCTTTACAGGGAGTTCTCTAAAGGGAGGTGTCTACAGGGAGGTCTTTACAGGGAGGTTTCTAAAAAGAGGTCTCCACAGGGAGGTCTAGCGGTTCATCACTTCCCTGCAATAAACTTTCTTGGGTACACGAAGGAATTCTTTATTGCTTCCCTTAAAATCTCTCTCTCAATCCTCTTCTCTTTTTAATACCTCTTTCTCTCTATATGTATATGCTCATTTCTTTATATTCTGTCATTCTATATGTATATACTCATTTCTTTATATTCTGTCATTAATGTTCTTACAAGAACAAAAAAGCAATGATTGGTCGAATGAAGATACCATCTTGTGAAACACTGTCTGAAGTGCAGCGCTTAAGGGGTCCAGATTTGAATCAACTGTCGAGAAGGTCTTTGTGATTTCCCATTTCTGCCCATATGAAAAAAAACGAGAGGATCCGATTCCGTTCTGAGCTGTACAGCGGCCAAAAATTTACATTTTTCAGAATCCAGTATTGGGGGCTTTCTTTGCCTGTTCAGCTATTGCAGACACCTATACCGGGTGTTTTTTTTAAAAATTTTGTTTATATCCGAAAGATCTCCTTCTTGTATGAGGTGTTCACCTTGAAAAAAATAAGCTTAGCTTGCTCGGTTACGCATATTTCATCTGAAATAATGAGAGGAGACCAACGGAGATATTGCTGTTCTCGTTGACAACTATGTATATCGCCTTGAAACTTCTTATATATCTAAAATTTCAAAGTCCACAGTTAACCCCACAAATGATCTTTTTAATAGTAATTCTTTTATCTCAGATATCTTCTCAGCGCAAAAACTACGAACTTGGTCTGGTCGACTCTTTCAACTGCGCAGATCTATTATGGTTGACTTGCTCCTTCGCTATCACTCAGGCATTACACTCACTATCTTTCCAGGTTCCATCCGGACCCCTTATCTTTCCAGGTTCCATCCGGACCCCTTATCTTTCCAGGTTCCATCCGGACCCCTTATCTTTCCAGGTTCCATCCGGACCCCTTTTCCAGGTTCCATCCGGATCCCTTATCCAAAACCTTCCTATGAATTTCTGGAACCTTTCCGACGTGATATTTTCTAAGTTACTCGTAGTTACCTTCTCCTCCGAATAAAGTTTAATTATAACGAGCGTACGCACATAATCAGATATATCTCGTATTTGCAACTATAACGGGTACAATTTCTAGCTTGAAATCGTTACGATCAAACGCACTGACTGGTTTGCTCTGTTCACTTTGTACGAAGATTCGAGAAAGTTAATGAGACACATTCATATACATTATATCTGATTCTATCTCTCAGATCTTAATTTGTCGGTAAACCTGCCATACCATCTTCCAAATCAAATTCCGTTTTTACAATGTCGAAAAAGTAAACTACCCGACTACCTCCATTAGCATCTTAAACATTGCGATTATTAGTAAGATTATTATTATTTATTAGCTTGACCATTTTAAACTTTTTTCTAATTTTACACGCCTTTCATGCGGTTCCTTTCAGTAGAAAAGACCTCATACAAAAAGGGTCAGAATATGTAGTATAAAGCAACTAATCCCTAGAACACTTAGAACATCTCTGAGTTTTTCAGACAAGTTCTGGCTTTACTTTTCATTCTAGACTCTTACTGCTTATTATGTAAATAGAGAAAAATGGCCAAACTTCAGCCAGATAGCTTATAGCAGGTAACTTATCAAATGTGTAAGTGTTCTTCTTGAAAAAATTGGACTTCATTTTCAGTATTTCAGCTTCTGAGCCATTAATAATGAGCCACGGTTCAAGTAACTCGGCTTTCTCATAACTTGAGCGTTGAGTATTTTTGAATTATCTATGAAGAAATTGAAACGCTGAGTGGAAAGGTGGAATCCTGATTAATTCTTACAACTTTAGAGTCTCAAGACCGTAATTCTATTTGAAAAAACAACTATTCTTCTCTCCTCCCTCCTTCATGAACGGCTGTTACCGAAACTTCTTTCAATAAATGCTCATCATTCTTCTGCTTCTCGTTACCCCGGAACTTCTGCTTTGAAACAGCTCCCAATTATCATGCTTGCCCTACCCCGTTATTCGTAGAAGACAACTCAACCCCGTCACAATTACTCTCTTCCTCCATACCTTCCCATTCACCATACCATCCATTCAATGCGATGATAAACAGATGTATTCGAACCTATCCCCCCAACCTTCCTCTCAAGTAATACAAATTTACATGGAATAAATGAAATGAAAACTATTTCACTCTCACGTGAAATCTCTAGTACATGGAGAAGGTTGCTGTAACTTCTCTTCAAAAACCGTTGAAATGGTTATAAATGTTTGACACTAATTCAATGAGAGGATATTAGGAAGAGACAGTATCGCTTTGATCCTTTAAGAAGAACGCCAACAACCAATAGTTCTGCAGAAGTTCCGAAAAGCAGAAAAATTGACTTAATTTTTGTGATAAGCTTAAAAAACCTCATTGGAAAAACGCCGCTTCCTCAAGATTTTTTCGTCAACTAACAACTTTGTGAAAAGAACAAAGTATAAAGAGAGCTTTTAAAAAGCTTCACGTTATTGCGCATTCAACCAATTCAAAACCATTGCTGCTCGGGAAGTGCAAAAAGCACATTCTCTCGATTATAAGAAAGTCGCAAACAATGGATCAATTGAAAAGTTTCTTAAAAGCGTTAAATAAATCCAAAGCTATTACACACAGAAAAAAACCCGGCAAATTTGGCAGTTTTGGAAACGGATAAAACCGCCTTCTCACCTCCCAATGTTTTTCTGTGTGTATTACACTATGTTTGAATGTTCCACCTTATAATATTGTTACTTCTTTACATTTACTTTGGAAAAAACCTCCACTTTCCGCTACACAGAATGTTCGATAAAAAAGTAATATGCTTGAGATAGAGTTATATGTATTGTATTGCTTTTTTATGCAATATAAATATTTAAAAAACGCCTGATAAGGAAGAGCATCTTCTTAGTAAAACAGTGCACCAAAGTGTCTTTTTCAGCAGTGCTCACAGTTTCCTTATTTTCAGCCATAAAATGTGTAATGTTTTTTTCGGTTTTTACAGGATCAAACCGATTTATTTCGATTGTGATTTGGTTATCAACCGATTTTTCAGACCTAAAAACCTTTTCGTTTCAGTTTGGAATGTTCTGTTTCCCTTGTTTACAAATACATCCAGTGGCAATTTCACTCAAAACGGTCTCCTCGTTCAAAAATTACGGTCTTCAGACGTTGGGGATATTTGGCTATCACGGCCAAAAGTTACTTCTGGTGAAATATTGTCCTAAACTCTCTTCAGAAACAATTTCAGTACATTGGCACTCAAAATGCACAGACATTCGCCTACTTGTATACCCAAATGGCTTAGTCAGAGAGGTTCAGATCGGGAGAGCGGCTTGTGCCAGCGGCTGTGCATATCGGCAATTGAAGTGTCCAGTTTTTTTATTGACTGCTACCATACTTCTCAAAATGAACAGAGTTCCACAAAAACTTGAAAAAATATTGGGAAAAAACTGTTCTATGAATGATCCAACAACTCGAAGACTCTTCTAGTTCAACTGTAGCGCCTGTGAGGTAGGACATTTATGGTAATAATTCTGCTTAATACTGTATGTACGACGAAAGATTACTTTCTTCCTGTACTAACCAACTAACCAGTTCATCAATGATGCCCGAGTGACACCAATTACTTCAACAAAAGCAAGAAAAAGTGAGATACAAATTTCTTATTGAGACCGGATGGATTATAATGAAACTTTGTTACGAGAGCTATTTTTCACTTTCAAACGGAGTCCGCAAGTATTTGCTTGATGATGTGATGCTCAAGCGTTTGCCTTAGTATGAGAGAACAACCTGAAATTTTTATTTTCTTCCACTTTCCACTACGGTAACATCCACAAAGCCTCTCAGAAGCCTCTCTGTTCACCCTGCATTTCAGCTATCCGTCCTTTTGGGTCGGCCACCCTCAGAGTTCGCTGAGCTCTCTCGTTACACGGCGCTTTCCACATGTAGAATGTACTCAAAAGACTCAGAAGGATAAAGTCTCCACTGTCTACAATAGCGGTCATTGACAAAGCGATCGAAATCACTCATAATATTAAAAAGGAAAAGTTGACAGGAAAAGAAGAAACGGTGAGAATAGCGGAAAAGGAACAAGAAAGATCGGATAAAGCTGCGCTGAGACGTTTGTTTTTTACCGATTGGGTTTCTTTTCTTTTCCTGTTTCTGTCTATCTCCTTCCCTCTTCCCATTCTCAACAAAAAAGAACGCACCAGAGTCGCAAAACGTTGGAAAATTTTTTTATCGAAAGTTACCTACCGCACTGCGGTAAAGATCACTGAAGAATGAATGCTTAGCCTGTTTTCACCCAATACTCGCTATTATGCTTCTTCGTAAATGCGATACTCTCTCTCTTTCTTTGCTCTTTTCCAAAGACGCATCCCTTTTTTCCTGATAAATTTCAAGTACTAACACCGAATTTTCACATGGGCGTCGTACGCACTTGATATTTTTATGATATAGTTAAAAAAACGTTTCAGTTTGACAAAGAAAAAGCAGTGGTAGAAGCCCAAGGGGAGAACAGCCACTGGTTTGCTGTATCAACATGAGACTTTCATTATAAAAAGTTTCCATCGACCAAAAAAGGGAGAAAGGCAGAGCATTTCAATTAAATTGTGGGGAGCCTTCTTCTAATGAACAAAAACAAAATATAAAAATGTTCACCGAAAAACAAAATAAAAGAAGCTTGAAGCACTGTAATAGGTAAAAAAGTAAGAAGAAAATTATTACTTGCCATATTTACTCGTTTTCTTTCTTCCCCCCATAGCTCTTTCTACTAATGACGCTGTGATCTTGTGAGCTTTCATTTATTTAATTTCAAAAAGATTTTATAAGGTATTTTATGGTGAAGAAAATACTATTAGGAATCTTAAGTTCTTTTGAGGTTCTTTACTTGGATTTATCACGTCGGGCGTAGTTCAAGCTCATTGGAGATACAAAGACTAGCAAAAGATCAGCCGCGACATTAATCTCTAACCGATGAGATCATAGGCGCGATGATCTCATCGTTTAGAGATTAATGTCGCGGCAGATAAATTCAGATTCTTCAAGCGCGTGGTTGAAATAGTCTTAAAACAAAAATTCAGCCGAGCTCGTACCCAGGAAGCTCTTATCTTAGACCTCAAAGTCATGTGAGCGCTCATAGTCATCGCGCCGATGATCTCATCGTTTATAGATTAATGTCGCGGCAGAATCGTGAAACCGTGAACGAAGTTCGAATTACAAAGGCATAATTTTGAAGCTAGAACGAAGATGAATTTCAGCTGTTCTCTTTTTTGGTGCTTGGATTTATCACGTTGATTGACTTTTCTCCCCACGGAGCATTGACTTTTCGCACCACTGAATAGTCCAGCGGTTTGAGGTCGGGCGATGAGTCGGGAAAATGAGCCTTGCACCGTGCCTGTGTTCCGATAGCCTGTGAGCAGAATCTTGCTGGAAGAACCAAGGTGTCTTATGCGGGTGGGGTTTATCGCGCGTTCGGAGGATTAGGGCGCGGCACCTTTCGAGTTTTTCACCCTTGTTTTTCAGAGTTAGGATGGTAGCCTTTTCAGTACAATATGGGGTGAGCCTCAAATTCTTTTTTAACGATTCTTTGAAGAGTCTTCCGTGATAAGTTCATCTCGGAGGCCATTTTGTTCTACGCCTAGCATTTCGACCGACTCGCTTCCTCACCGCCTCAATCTTGTTAGGATTGCGCACTAATCGAGGATGACCTCTTCATGCCAAGTCAGCAATTCGCAGATCTGTTGAAACCATTTGGTTGTTTTCCATAAAAGATTGCGAGAGACGTTGAGATCCTTAGCGAAACGCGTATTTGATCGATAAGTTTGTCTGACCACGAAGTAAGAGGCTATTACTGCAAACGGCCAATGGCGATTAAATGTTAAAGTAAATTCGAAAAAGGATGATGAAGAGCTCAGAAGAATGAAGAGCATCAGGAGAACGAAAAGATCGGGAGAATGAAGGGGGATGGAAGGTTTAAGAATGAAGGTTAATGAAGGGGTAGGGAGAATACCAGGGAAAAAAGTTTCGGTAGATTGAAGAGAACGAATTGCTCAGGAGAATGGAGGGCTCTTCAGGATGAAGTAGTTCAACTCGCGGAACCAAGCTCTGTTCAATAGCTACTAGGGGCAAACTGCAGGCATCTGTATCAATCGTTGATTAGCTTTCCTAATGTACCATTGAACATAAATCGCATGACTAAGAAAACTTTAGTTGTCATAATGTGTATTAGTTTGTGTCAGATATGGTTCAGAAAACATTGTCTCAGATTGTTAAACTTTTGGTGAGCAATAGGCTTTTTTTATTATAAGCGGAGCTGATTTTATGTAGACATTTATAGAAATGAAGTAGTGCACAGGGAAGGTTTAGTCTGCGGCATCCGTCTCCCTCTCTCTCTTTCTCTCTCTCTCTCTCTTTCTTTCTCTCTCTCTCTCTCGCTATCTCTCTCTCTCTCGCTATCTCCTTCTCTCTCGATCTCTCTCTCTCGCTCTCTCTCTTTCTTTCTTTCTCTCTCTCTCTCTCTCTCTCTCTCTCTCTCTCTATCTCTCTCTCTCTATCTCTCTCTTCTCTCTTCCAAAATTCATTCATTTATTTATTCTTTTTTTATTTCTTTGTTTCTTGGAAATATGTTCATCATAAAAAAATTTCCTAACAAGTAAATAAATTCATCACAAAAAACTTAATATTGTATAATGCTAACGTTAAGTATTCTCAGCCCGCATTCGGAATCGTTTTGAAAGTCAAAAGAAAACACCTGTCTCATATCTTGATGAGCTTCCGTCATTGCGAATGCTGATAAACACCGAAAGCACCAAAATGACCAGATAAATTCTACTTGATCACGAAAATTATACTGCAAAGTTCAATTCACTAATTTTTTAAAAAGTTTCATTTTTATTCTCCGTAACCATTGCAAAAGTTTTTCTTTTGATCTCTCGATTATGTTTTCCACAACTTTCCGTTTCTTATCAGTTATTCTTTTTATCAGGCACTGTTGGGTATTCTGTTCGCTTTTCTTCGTAACTGCGCCTTTCTTCGTAACAATATAAATCAAACGAATAATTATCATTTTACCTCTTGGATTTGCGGGCTCGCATATGGCCGAGTTTAGATACCCTCCCCCCATTTTCAGATAGTGTTCAGTTTCATCCCATTCATCAATTTTTCAATCCTCAACAACTTTGTAAAAGTTTTATCTTTAGAATAAATCTACTTTCAGATTCGAGTTCTTCTGGCTAAAATTTTTTATCGCTAAAAAAACTTCATTTTCTTAGAATCTCGAAATCCACGAAAATGAGAAGCAACAAAGAAAAAGTTTCCTTGCTTCTTGCCCTTATAATCACTGAATTCCTTACTGTCAACTGCCACCGACCGTTCGATACATACTATTTCATAGAGAGGAACATTGCCATACAACGGCTCCGCGAAAATCCCGAAGTCAGTCAGTGAAAAAAACTCGAAAAAATTGAAGTAAAGCTATATGAACATACATCACAGGTAATATGTGAACAAAAAGTTTTTTTGCAATTTTTTAAAATTTAATTTCATATTATAATTTTCCATTCCAATTCAAACCTCATGGTTCTATTTTGCATCGTACTGTTTTCATCCAAAAGTTCTTGAGAAAATTTCTTATGTTCGAAATCATTATATATGTATATGTAGATCGACAGAACGTAATGAGAGTAGGTGGCTTTCAATGTCGTAAAGTTCATTTTTTCTCTGCAGGTTACATTGAGAAAACTAATGAATCTTCGCATCGAAAGCCTTCTGGAGGTTATTTCTCTCACTGACGAAGCCTTTGTCCATGCGATTTCCGAAGACGACGAAGTGGTAAGGAATCGATTCGCACAAGCTTCTCCTTCTGCGGAATGCCAGGTCAACTGGGATTATTACCGGATGAATAATTCTTGTACTTCGAAACGAGCTTCTAGATCTATGCAGATCAGATACGGAAAAACCTTGTGAAAATTTTTTCAGGGGTTTCTTTAGTTACGGGCGCTGAACCCTCGACGTCACTTTCTCAGGCGATGCTTCTTCCAATGAGCTAAAAAGGCGCTGTCTCGCCCTTTTAGAGTTGCTTAACGTTCATTTGATGGCTCTTGTGCTTCAATTTCAATAATGGGAAAAGAATGAGTGTTATTTAAAACGTCAAATGAGCTTTTTCACCAGAAAAAGATATATGAAGGTCAAAAAGTCCATTCACTGTGTTTTTGAGCGATGAAATATTGCAGGCCGACTTAGCGTTCATGGCCTTCACCTTCGTTAGTTCCATTGCCCGCGGGGCGACGCCAATCGCCGACAACTTCACTGACGTGGGATATGTTAACAATGTTCTCATACCAGGTGAAATGCTTTCTTAACCACTTTTTTCCGGCCTTATCGTTTTCTTTCTCAAAGTTGAACCAAGAAAATACTTCGAGCGCTGTGTCCCATTATAATAATTTTAAGCGGCACCATATCTGCGTCCAGCCGAATTTAGAATTTAAAATTTAAAATTTTTTAAATTCTACATTTATATACGGAAGGCATGTCATTAGGACAAGTTCATGGACTTTCTAGTGTTTGACGCTATACATATGTATGATTGTAATCTTTTTTTTAAAATTATTAGAGAACGAGTCTGGGTTCCTCTTCAGCTGTGGACGCAGCGGGCAAGCCTGGAGCAGGTGTTCTGCGAGGCCACACAACCTTCAATGGACTCTTCTCGGAGTGCATGGACATCGAATACGACGGATTGAAAAGATATACCATGAATTACTTCAGGTTAGGCTTATCGAATCACTGGTCGTAAGATTCGGTCTTTTACGCAACTAAGAACATTTGAATTGAAACTATTATTTTAAATTTATACTTTTAAATTTATACCAGTGTAACAATCATTAAAAACAGAATTATTTGTCTTTCTTATCAGTTGTTTCGTTTGTGTTTTGTGGCTTTACTCAACTTTG
This sequence comes from Allodiplogaster pararmata, assembly GCA_964056735.1. Taxonomy (NCBI): domain Eukaryota; kingdom Metazoa; phylum Nematoda; class Chromadorea; order Rhabditida; family Diplogasteridae; genus Allodiplogaster; species Allodiplogaster pararmata. Next base: position 12,291,833 of record OZ057406.1, read on the forward strand.
TCAGCGTCCAATGATCAGGGTCTTTTGCCTAGATTATTCTTCGACTCCGGTTTGCGTCCGGCGACCGATCCAAGTTCCTGTTTATCTTTCATTGCACTAGATGTCTGCTTCCCTTCTTCGTGTACGGGACCTCAGCTAGCAGAAGTCTTACGAAGTAGTGAGTTAGCCATGCTCACTATCTTCTCAATTGAAGAACAGCAACAGAACATAAAATTGGATATACAGAAGGAAAACCACGATATGATAAACCATATTAGTTTTCAAGTATGGACGCAAGGTGAGCTCATCGAATAAATAAAGCATTCCTTTGAACTACTATATTTGGTTCTCGCAACCCCTCTCTCGTACTCTTACTCTATATCTATCTAAATCACTTTTGAAATATGTATAAAAATCAGATTTATCAAACGAACAGCTAGTTTTTTTTAAAATATTTTCTATGGATCGTAAAAAATTGTTTTAAAAAACAGATTAGACAATTATATCGAAAAAAAGCGAAAGAATAAGGGATATATTTTTCAAAAAAGCGGTTAAGAAAGTAACCTTCTTCTTTTTCATTTCGTAATTTTATCTTATATAAAAATCCATGTTATATTGTTTTTATATTTCGATTCCACGTTAAACATACACATGTACATGGAAATAAAGAATGAATGAAGAATGAACTACTCTGCTTCTCAGCGTCGCAGAATGATACGAGCAGCATCTGCGATGCTGTCGCTGTCAATGAGAACGTGGCCTCTACGGACGCTGGGACATACATTGTCGGGTATGTAGCTGATAAACTCATTGCGTCGGTAGCTTTTCAAAATTCCAGTTTCCTACTTATTTTCTCCTACAGTTTCCTAGTTTCCTACTCATTTTGTTGCTACAAGTTCAATTTATTTGCTATTCGTGACAATTTTTTTTCTCCTCTTTAATTTCCATTTTCTGATCATGGATAAAAGCTTACTACAAATTTACATGTCATAGTCTCCTCACTTTAATAATTCTAAACTTGATGAACCATTACTGCTGCAGCATAACAATGGCTGCTCTTGTGATCTTCTCTATCATCTCTGGTTTCTTCCATTTCTTCCTTCATGACAAACTAGAGAATCATTCGCTCAGAAAATGTCAGTTGCTTTCTCACTGTCAGATTACGTATATAATGTCTGATACGTATGCCATTCATGCTCTGAAAAGGGTATTATTATCAGAACTCGGAAAACTGTGATGAGTAGAAGAAGATCAGTACGAGAATCTGATTACAAGAAAGAACTTTGGTTTGATTGGATGTCCGGGGTGTTAGTCGAACTCGGGACTCTTCACACAATAGTCGAACACATTACCATTATGCCACGCCCAGACTTGGTTGAAATGTACTATCCACTCGTTTTTGAGCTTCGAAATACACTCAGTTTTAAAGCTCGCAATGCGGTAAGTATTTTTTTCTTTTAACGGAAAAAGGAGAGTGAAATTTTTCACCTTTGTTTGTTCCTTTTCATCGTTCATGAAGACTCACATTTTCAGCAAAACTAGGAATAAAGAGAGGTGAGTATGAATCAGAAAATAATTTTTTCAAAGTTGAATCGGAGAAAGGGTCCTTTCAGCGCATCTTTATCAGATATTTCATGCGTTCTCATTCTACGGAAATATCAAACAGGTCTTCACTGTGGAAAACACCGGTGGTAAGGTTCGATAGTCCTTTATTGAATATGCAATAGTAAGCAAGGTTTCAATTATATACATAACAGTTTGCTAATTAGCGGATAAACAGTGAATATTTTGGATCAACACATGTCGACATGTTCTCCCGAATGACTACAAACTACAAGAGTATTAAAGAAATAGCGGTAATAGAACTTTTCGCACCTCGGCATTTCGCATTTAACAATTTTTCATGTTTTTTATAGAAGCTTTTCATCTAGTTTTTTATGAGGAATTTATTTTAATTTATGAGAAAGTTAGAAAAAATTCCAATAGTTTTTTTCACCAACAATACAATGAGAATGAAATTATTAATCTGTGTAACTGAGAATTTGAAGATTTAGCATCCATCTTCCATCACTCTTCTGTCTTAATTCGGAATTTTTAAGCTATGCACAGACTTTTTAAGTTATGCCGCCCCATTCAAGGCTGAGCGAAAACGAATGGAAAAAAGTTTTCCGACCTTTTTTCGACTTCAAAAGTCGAAAAAACCGAGAAAAAAGCGAAAAATCTAAAGTTTTCTAGTTTTATCCATTTTTCCATTTTTTTTTAAACTTTTGAAGTGTAATTTCGTCATGATTCTCACAATTGTTATTTTGTTTTCCTCAGAAAAAACTAATTGAATTCATACATAGCTCAAAGTTGAGTATAATGGGACAATTAGTCGTGAAATCAGAAACATTATAGTTACTTATACTGAAAAAAATGCCCAATGAGGGTAGTTCTAAGCAAAAAAGCTTGAATGGAATGTCTCACTACTTGAACTGTTTTTGTGTTATTCACCTTGGCCAATGAGGGCGATGTCCTGATTGAGAAACAACGACTGGGAAGAATTGGAGTCAGATAGACTTTTCCGGGGAAGAGAGTATACTATGGGCTATGCTAAAAAAAATTGCTAGGAGTTAGTATAACTCACAGGATTGGAACAGCAAAGCTATTGAGCCTTTCAAACAATGTGTCAACGTAGGTAGTGTAATGGTAACGTGTAATGGTAACGTGTAATGGTAACGTGTAATGGTAACGTGTAATGGTAACGTGTAATGGTAACGTGTAATGGTAACGCGCTCTCTCCCAATCAGAGATGTCATGGTTGGGTTTTATTCCGGCCGGTGGACTAGCTTTTTTCCGTTCGATTGTTTATACAATTGTTTAAATAAATGTAATGATAATAATTTTATTGACATCTTTACATGATTATACAATTGAGTGCACAGTAGAAATCGAAAAAAGATATAATTTACAATGGCAAAATAAGAAGTAGCAACTGGGCTACTAATAATTAAACAACTGAAGAGGAAAAAATTTAAAAAAACTCAATTCTTTACGTGTATTTTAGTTTATAGTCTGTATGAAACCACAATTCCTCGCCGCAAAAGTTGAATTTGTTAAATTTTTTAGGTTGGAATGATTCATAGAGAGAAAATGGTTTATTGCTGAGAGTGCAGGAAGGCCAGATTGGACCGGTCCACTGCATTCGCTTCTTCAGCATCTGCTGGGTCATCTGCGGTCACATCTTGAACGCTTACTTGTTCTTATCTAGTAAGTTTCGAGATCATATTTTCAACGCAATTTCGATTCCAATCTAAATTTGTGTTCTTACCGCAGAATACTCACGCTCGTTACTTATCGTACTTCCTAGCTTAAAACGGGTTCGGGTAAAAACATCAAGTTCAATAACTCGTCTTCTTATTTTTATTTGCTTTAGATTAAAAAATAGCTATGAAAAATTTATCGATTTTTTAAGTTTTACTATTTGAAAAAATCATGAAACAGGGAAAAGAAAAAACCATTGAATCTCGAAAGTTTTGTGAGGGATCGGTGCTTTTATTGCTTGGGGGGGAATTAGTCTTTAAAGAAGTATTCACTCTAGTCTTGGATTAGGGTTTCATGCAGTATAAGGAGTGTGTATAATAGCACTTCTAGGATTTAAAGTCAAGAGGATTATTAACTACAATTGAATTGAGTTTGTCCTTATATATTAATGGTAACGCCAGATATAGGTAGAAGAATCACTAATTAGAATGACCTTCTAGATCATGACTTGAAATCGCGAGACAGAGAGCTGTTTTCAAAAGATCAAGCAGAATCAGATGAACCCTCAAATTAGGTTTTCGAATCAGATATACTATTGTTTTAATATTGTAGTTCTTTATTACCATAGGATAGCTTGTAAGGCCATTTTGATGAACAGTAAAACTGATTCCTTCTTGTAAACTTTGTTTTGATAATTTGTAACGTGATTTTGTCAGCGAATCCTCTGGATGTCTTCGAGGAAGTGAAGCACACTGCGACGGGATTCCTCACGAACGCCTTCTTTGCTGTAGACTCGTTTTTCTTTCTCTCCGGTCTGCTGCTTGCGTTTGTATTCTTCAAGGTGAGACAAAACTGTTGTATCAATACTTCAGACTTATCAGTCTAAGAGGCAAAAGCATCCAAGAGAATTAACAGGTGATGTTCGGGTAAGAAATTCGAACGAACATGATTTTTACAGAATCTATGAGAAAGGTTTCTCTCCATTACCTATCGTACAAAACATTTTCAAAATAATCGAGAATTAGTTAAAACAGTTATGAATGAGGTTTATGGTGTTACGACTCTCGTAATTCTTAAGATATTAGGTCCTCCACGCTTTATGGCAATTCGCTCTTCTTGCAGAGCGTGAAACGTAACAAGCGGCAGGCTTCTACCCCCACTTACTGGTTAATGTTCTACGTTCATCGTATAGTCCGGTTAGTTTTACGATCTCTCGTATTGAGGCACCTATTGGACTTGTATATCCTTGAACTTGAAAAAAATTGCTCACAATAGCCGGCACGCACGCAAGCTTTAGATATGTACATACATACATAAAGTCCGAGTTATACTTGATTATCAATAACACGGAACATGAAGGTTAAGAAATGAAAGATCTTCCAGTACTTCTTGGAACCTAACTATTACTTCTCAGATCATTGTAATGAAGAGTAATAAAAAATTTAGCTTTCTCTTCGCGATAAATTTGAAAATTACATATTTAGCAAACTGTAGAGTTTAAAGACCTGCGAGTTTTCACTATTTTAAACAATTCTAAGAGTTTTCACTTCATAGTTAGAAAAGTGATGAACGTGAGATTCTTAAAGGAATCGTTCATTCTGTTTATAATTTGTATAAACTCTCCTCAAGATTGTCACCTCCGTACTACTTCGCTATTCTCTTCTACACCTTCGTCTTCTCAACCTGGCTTCGGAACGAGCCTCTCCTTCTTTTTCCTCCAACTGGCTTGTTCGAGGACCCTTGTCGGTGAGTCATTTCCTCTATCTCTCTCTTTCTCTCCTAATAGTTTATCCATCTTATATTATGTCCCTTTCTCTTTCTTTTCCTCGCCCTCCTCTGAAAAAGGCACATATAAAGCCGATTTTCTCGATTAGACGATCATTTCTAGCGATTTCGAAAGATTGACAGCATTTTTTTCCGAAAGGTTCGATATGCTACGCTGGAACAGAAAAAGCATATGCTATTATGTGTCGAGACAACATTTTAAAGAGAAAGAAAAAACCAAAACTTCTTGGGTGTTTACAGCAAAAACTGGTGGATCAACCTGCTCTACTTGCAGAATTTCGTAGACTACAAACATCAGGTATTTGTGTGGTTAAGCTTGCAAAGTGAGTTACTCGAGTCCCTTGAAGCCTGCTATCCGAAGTAGATCATTCATGTCATGCACGACGAAGATCTCTGTTAAAAACAGTTTCTGAAGCCTTTAAACTGCTTCCTTGCAATCCATTGCATTCTGAAAACTGCTTCGCTGTCCAGTCTCTTCCGCTGTTCCACAAGTGATTTCTATGACGTCGAGTGAAGCTGAGAACTGCTGATAGATGTGGAACCTTCTACCGGAATGTCATTGTTGAGGTTTTAAAACCTCGAAACTTTTGAGTGCTACCTGATCTCCTGGTACCTGGCAACAGATCTTCAAATCTACCTCTTTACACCGTTAATTCTCATACCTTTTCTCATCTCTCCTGTGGCGGGTGTGGCAGCCAGTATTCTAGCACTTGCTATTTCAACCGGTTTGTCTCTTCTAGTGTTTTTCATTTACTTTCAAATTTTTCCAATTTAACTTTGTTTAAAAACTAAAATATGCAACAAAAAACTAAAAGATTTTTCAGTTGTTTTTACACTTTAAAAGTTCTAAATAAAAACTATGCGGTTTTTGACCCTGAAAACACAATTTAACGAGTTTTTTTCCTACGGAATTCTTAATTATAAAAGTAATTTTGAGGAGTTGAATAACTCGTGTTTAACCCTCTACATCGAAGGGTTCTTAAAATTATGTTTGTGTTTGAACGATTTCCTGCAGGAGTGAACATCTTCTCGGTCATCCACTACTACTTTCCTCCCTCTGATCTCATGTTCGGCACCAAAGATCCACGGGCGAAAGACCAAACCCTCGAGTTGCTTATTCTTGCTATTTTGCTTTGAAAAAAGGTTTTTTAATTCTAAAAAACTTCGTTACTCGTTGATTCGTCAATTCTTTATTAATTATTTGAAAGAATTATTAACAGTTATTAACATCGTTGTATTAAAAAAATTAAATTCAGAGAAGATCAATACTACTGAGTTCTTGATTCATGTGGTAAGTTATTCAACTTTCGCAAGTATTACAGTTCGCTAGAACATGTGCGAAAACCAGTTGAGTTTTAGTAGAAGCACAGCTGTATATTCACGTGAAGTGAAAAAATTCATTGGAAGCTTCAAGAATATACTATATGTATGTACAATAATTAGTATATATGCCTTTTTCTTACAACCTTCTACAGTGATAAATCCTACAGTACCTTCAGTCTCTTTATGCCCTATTGATGCCTAACAGTACCTTCAAAATACTGATACCTTACAGTACATACACTCTCCTGATGTACGACGCGCCATGGATTCGATGTCAAATATATATCATCGGAATGCTCTGTGGATGGTTTCTTCAGCAGAAGCAAAAGCTGCGCATCAATCCGGTATTTAATCTCAGCTTTGGAGCAAAACTTACTAAAGGAACGTCTGACGAGATCAATTGTTTTTGCTGCATCAAAGATCAATTGTTTTTGCTGCATCAAAAGGGTAGCAGAGCGGGATTACAAAGTAGATGAAGAGATACACATTAAAAAATTTTCCTCATCGCATATCGTTTTCCGCACGAATTTGACGAAAAGTTGTAAATTTTATTATAGATAGTTTTCAGCACATTAAAAATGAGAAAAAATCGTCACATTATATTCTTGAGTTGGTAAACATCGCCGGGTGGATCTTCTTCGTAGCTCTCATGCTAACGGTCTGTCTTGGCCTGCACGATTGGAATAATGGTTGGCAGTCTCATGGGAGATATTCACTTTTCATATCATGAGTTACATGACACTCAAAATACACCGAGTATCTGAAGCAGCTAAAAACTATGTTAGATTTTTATATTATTCAAATTTTCAACTGAAAAGCAACATTTTTATCAGAATACAGTTCAAAACAGAGAGAAAAAACAGAAAAAAATAAAGAAAGAAAATGAGATAAAGAAAGAGTCAGAAAACAAGTGCGGAAGAAAGAAAAAAAAAGAATGTTTTAGTTGAAGCTATTCATGCACTTTTTTCTGCACTTTTATTTGTAATGGAAGTAAAACACGAATTGTTCGGAGATCGAGCAAAATTGAAATGGAACTTGTTGAATGAAAGTCAGTCAGGCCATGAGATGAGTCTGGGATGGCGAGCTGCCTACTCAGCATTCTCCAAGCCCGCGTGGGGCCTTGGTCTCTCCTGGATCATCATCTCCTGCTACTATGGCTATGGAGGTCTGCAATCGCTGAGTGAAAACTTTTTTCAGTGAATTAGTAGAACAAATCAGGCTCCGAACTTTTGAGGGAATAAGGTATACATTTTATGCAAATTGTATTCCAATACAGTTCTCAACTGCATACTCTAATCTCGTCTTGGACGTTCTCAATATGAAAGATCTGAGAAAAATGAGCATATAAAGAAAAATCTGAAATTCGAAAAAAACTAGCTGATTCTTCAATATAAAGGTCTTAAAGATCAAATCAAACGAATTTGCAAACCCTTGCTGAGTATTTCCATCTGAATTCATATTAGTGGTTCGTATACGATTGTAGTGGAGATTTCAGATTTGTAGAAACACTGTACTCATTTTTTAACCTTCTAGGTTCGGTAGATCTGTCGGGAGTGGGGTCGAACTTGTAAAAAAACCTCCTTGTTTTAGTCAGCGCAAACAACCCTTATGCCAGAATAAAAAAAAATTGCACGAAAAAAATGAAAAACCTTTTCTGCTTAAGGGGTTATCAACTCCTTCATGTCCTGGGAGGTATTCGTACCCCTCGGCCGCCTCTCCTACTGCGCCTATCTCGTGCACTGGTTCATTGTCTCCTACTCACTTGGAATGTCTCAAGCACCCAAAACATACACCTCCTTCACTGAAGCAGTCAGTAAACCTTCTCTCTCTCTCTCTCTCTCTCTCTCTCTCTTTTCATCTCATTCCCTTTTCTCCCTTATTTTTTATTTTTCTTTTTAAAACGCTTTACTTCTTATCTGAATTTTCAAACATGTTTTTAAACACATTTTTCTCTTTTTCAAACATATTTTTTAAACACATTTTTCTCTTCTTTGCATGGTTCATTTTGGCTTTTGAGTTACCAAAGTCGCTAGAGTCTCATTTGATTAATAACAAATGTTGCAGCTGTAAGTTTTCCCAATGAAGTCATGTCGAGCAAATTCTGCTTAAAAGCTTGTCCTGATAAACTAATCATTCAATGATCGGGGGCCTCAGGCAATATCTTCGCTGATACCACTGATTGTCATCACTTTCGCCGTAGCCGCAGTCTGGTCGGCTGTCTTCGAGATGCCCTTCGGAAAAGTCTTGCATGATTTTTTCTTCTTTCTTCTAAAGCTCAGCAGAACTCTCATAAAAAATTACTTCACATGCCTTGAATATTTAACAGAGACCAGACGAAATTTTTGTCGTTACTGCTTACTTAAATAAATTCAGAAGATCTTTGAACATTCATGAAAAAATTCTCTTCACTCACTATACTCCATTACTCGAATCTTTTGTTCTACTGACCCTCTAAAGTTATGGACTATTCGGAACGATTTGCTTGAAATACTGAGCAATCTACGAAGACTCTCCAGTGTAGTTCGATATTCTTGCAACCAAGTTTCTTCCAATTGATCCTCCCTCAGTCAATCAATTCGGGCGATGATTCTCAACACCAAGCTAAATCAACATATTAATAGAAAAAATTATTGGAAGAACTTCTGCAATATTCCAGGTAGAGATGATATTGTTGAGTGGAGGAGCTCGATCTGCTGGAACAACATCCAAAACGTATCCTGGGAACGGTTCCGGAAAGCAGATTCAAAATGGTATGCGGAAAGTAGTTGAACAGGTATACAACGGCATGGATTGTTCAAAAATTAGAACTCAAACATTGGAAGCCTAATGTGAATGATTCTTGGGTCACTGCTAGTGTGTGTAGCACAACTGGGATAGCCAGAATCGTGCTAGCACTAACAAAATTGGAAAACCGTCTTGGTTTGGGTGGTTCTTTAGGGAGTCGAACTTGAAACCCTTCTGACATTAGTCGCAGATGTATTATTCATTCTTTTTCGATAACTACATCATTCCAAAAACATTCTTTGAATATGAAGATACAGGGAGAATGAAAAAGAGTAAAAAATTTTATTTGTTACAACATACAAAAAACAACAAACAAACCCGGTTGACTTAGGTTGCTCTATATACACTTATTATCTCGATCACTTTATACGGGCAAAGCACACATAAGAGTCGTATCGTGGGAATCATTTAATTTTTTGATTATGTAGCGCTCTTCTTGAAAAAGGCCCTTCGGGAACGCCTTTCTTCCCGAAAAAAAGGCCCTTCGGAAAAGTCACGAACAAAGAAAAAAATTTGAATGAATAACCCAAAAAAACAGCAAACATACTTTCTTTTTGTAGACAGCACACTTTCAAAGTATATTTAGCATACTTTCATTGGGTAGACAGCATACTTTCAAAGTATCCCTAGCATACTTTCATTTTTTTACTATTCATACTTTCAAAGTATGAATAGTAACACTGGTTGCGGAACGATTTGAAATACTTTCAAAGTTCATGAAATACTTAAATTTGAAATACATATAGTTCCATTTTCACGCTTTCGAAAGTATGACTATTATGTATGACACTTTTTTAGTGTGAATGTTCATGTTCAATAAAATATGAGTTTGATGTTGCAGAGAAGTCAAAGAAGGACATTCCAAAAGGAGGAGCAGAGGCAGACAACGTCATCAGCAACGGACAAATTTACCCCTTCGGAGGAAACAACCACAATAAGCCGCATCTCCCCTTTGATCAAAAAAATCCTAAGGTCTTCCTGTTTCTCGACGCAGTTCCAAAGCCTCGTTTTGGATCAGCCGAGACTGAAGCTATTGAACTCGACCGAACAACTTCTAAAAACCTGATCAGATCACCTGATCAGATCGGCAATCCTAACCGAAAGCCCTGGTCTTGAGCAGCTCAGTTCGGGAGCATTGAGTATAAAGAAATCGGTTGAAAAAGTTTCAGTCTATAAGGCCTGTTCCTAAAACAACCAATTTTGTTGAAAAGCTCTTTTGGTCGACGCAAGTTTCGATTGTATAATAATCGCTCACCAAAGTATCTTTTCGTTGCATAATCTTTCGTTTTGACTGCTCAAAGACCGGAACATGTGCCTAGATTCGTAGTACCCTTTTTTATAAATGTACTACATAATTTTAGAATAGGCAGAAAAATAGGCTCAATTTTTTCCTTGAAAATATCTTGAAGCTTCTGTCGATTATAGCCCGCGAATTGTCAATAGATCACAATATGCAGTTCACAATTAACAGTCTCAATAACTTTTCTTTCTTAAGGCGAGTTCGATTGTAGAAAGCCTTTTTAAGGCGAGTTCGATTGTAGAAAGCCTTTTTAAGGAGAGTTCGATTGTAGAAAGCCTTTCATGCCACAGTACTTCAATCGCCAAAAGCATTAAAAAATATTTTTTTTATTTCAAAAACTATCAAATCAGAGACAAAGTTTTAATCGAGGTTTCTAAGAATGCTCCGGATTGAGAAGCTCAAAGTGCACGCAATATATAAGAGCGGTTAGTTCCCTTATTCGAACCGACTATTGATCAAAGACTGAGATTATGCAATTATTGATTAATTATTGCCTCAAAAAATCACAATTAGAAACTTGACGGATAAGACAAAAGGAAAAAAAATTAAATTTGTGACAATCAGTAGTAAATAATAAAACAAAACTTCGCCTTACACTCAACAGCATACGCTAGGGAAAGATTGACAGTAAGTTACTGTACACTAGAAGGAGAAGATGGGGGAAAGTAGGGTTCTTTAGAGGGGGTTGACTCGTCTAATCATGAGAGGTAAAAGTAACCATCCGACAAATATATTACACAAATGCCAAGAAATATTGCAGTCACAAATACTCAAGATCTTCTAAGATGAAACGAACGAGAAGTGGTTCAATCAATGAGCTCCCTTGCGAAGTGAGGGGAGCTCCCTTGCGAAGTAAGGGGAGCTCCTTTGCGCAGTAAGGGTAACGCAGTACTCCATTCGACCTTCGCTTGAAGACGTCTACCAAACTCGATCTTTTCAGAACAAAAGATCAGCAAAAACCAGTATATTCAAAAATTTGCACATTTTTCGAATAGTGCACTTTGTTAAGATTCAACACTTGTATTGATTAAAAAAAACAGAACTCGTCAAGACATCAAGCTTTTCTTTGCACATTGGGAGTGATTACTGTTTATGTAGTGGTGCAAGCGGAATTTGTAGGGTTGTGTTTGTATATACAATTTGCAAAGATCTAGGACTCCTAATGGAGAGGTTTCGATTGGATATTCATGTTACAAACTGACAATGTCTTACTGAGAAATTGAACATCCTACAAAAAAGCCGAAGGCTTCCAGCTAAAAAATTCACAACCCTTTTATGAAGCATGCGAATAGATGAGTGCAGCAGCAGGGTATTATGACTATTGGACTCGACAGAAGGACTATCCTGGTGACTGTCGGGCAGGCCAGGGATTGCTTTTTTTCTCTCGAATGTTTCTCAAGGAGAAAACGACTAAAAAATGGAATCAAAGAGTTACTATGTTTTTGTAGCAAAAAAAAAGAAATATTAAAGCGCAAAGGTGCACGAAAACTACTCTTGAGAAGGAGAAAAGACTCGTTTGGCTTCGCATGTCCAGCATGAGAACAATCGGAATATACTACAAGAACAATAATTATTCGATTAACATTCGGTAGAAAACTTGAGACCCATCCGATGATGAGTCTCGCCTCACTCTCCAGCGTGCTCATTTTTGCATGAGTAAGGTTCTGACGCCTCTCTAATATGAATTCTACATTATCATATTGCTTGGCTCGATAGCTTTATGTCATCGCGTAGAAGAGTGAACTTCTTGAGTGATGGGGACGATTTAGCCTTCGTTGAAGAGCTGACCGTCAATGGTGTCGTGTCCTTCGTGGATCCATGACCTGTTCGTTACAAAAATGATAGGGAAGTTTTGTCTTATTAATACCTTATTGTTTCTTTTCTTTATTGTTTCTTCGATTTGTACTGAATTCCGTATACACAATAACGAAAAAAACTTAAGAAATATTAAAATATTCCCGTTAAATTTCTCAAATCATTTGAATACGAACCAGAAGACGAGGAGGAAGCGCCGGATGAGGAACATTCAGAACTCCTAAACACAACGAAGTTATTATTTTTCAGATCATCGACCTACTCGAAAATGATCAATGATAGAAAGAACCTTTTATCACATTTTAAGGATTTGAGCCTGGAACATACGATTTGCTTTGGATGTTCTCATGAGGGTTCAGCATAACTAGGGTAAAATATGAAAAAAAAACCTTTATCCAGAGATTAATGAATGATCTCTCTATATCCAAAAAAAACCTTTCAGAGTAGCTTTCTTCACTAAGAACTAGGAGAAAAAAGAAAAACAAGGAAAAATGAGGAGAACATAAACGATATCAGCCACAGTAAATACAAAAAACGGACGCTGTCGACAGGAGACTCTCGCTCTGACCTCCTCCAGAGTCCCTTCTCGTCACGCCAAGTTCTCGATTCCGCGTGACCTCCCATTCACTTCCGGCGATGCCGTGTAGAAAGGGCTGTGACCCAATCGACCGGGTTGCACTGAGGCGGACGGCGGGAGTGTGGGTCTTCTTCACACCACCGTTCTCCTAATGGCACATAGTGTTTGTGAGATAGTCATGAAACTCCCGGTAAAACTTTATTGCGGAAGAAAAACCTATCGTCAGCTGTCCATACTCATCTCCGGCCATAACTCAGGCAATAAACTACTCTAGTAACTAGAGTCTAGTTTTATCGAGCTTGCTTTTCCTAAAAACTTGAAATTAACAAATTCTGTAGAGTAGAACCCTGCTCTTAAATCTTCATTCTGCTTATCCTATGTTTTGAAGCCCTCATAGTGTTGAACTGCGGCTCATATATAAATATACATTCATTTAAGACAATGAAAAAGTTAGCACGAAATATAATGAAAACCCAAAAATGGTTTTTGTGTGAAAACCTTGTTAATCCCCCTCACTCTCTTGTAGAGAATAAAGAGGAAGACGAGAAAGATGGCGGTGCCCACTACTCCAAGGAAAGAGAAGCCAATCAGAGCCATCGTCGACGATGATTCATCAGAAGCCATGACAACAGAGCCATTCCCCTCTCCAAAGGAAGCCCAGCCAAAATCTGAAAAAAATTTCGAAAAAAGTTTAAGCTGAAACTGATCGTAAATGTGACCAGCAAAATTTTTCGACCACGGCAGGATTCGAACCTGCAATCTTCTGCTCCGTAGGCAGACGCGTTATCCATTGCGCCACGCGGCCCCTGTTTGTAAGCCACATCCAAACATATATAAAACGCTCCTAACCTTTACAGAGAGGGCAACATTGACCAGTTATCGGAACAGGTTCTGAACAAGCGGGACACACGAATTCGCGGCAAACCTGGAAACAGGAAAACATTTTTTTTATTATTCAAGAAAAAGATGAAGTTCTAAGAAGGAAACATGGTAAAACCTTTATGGAAAACATATTAACTCAATTGTTATTGAGTTGTCTCACTCTTCTACTATTGTAGTAATTGAAAATAGCTTGTTCTAAACGACAACAATTTAATACTAACAGTTAATTAGTCCACCGACCCGAAAAACATTAATTGCGACGGAAATCAGATACAAATAGAGAACGTATATTTGTATCTGATTTCCTTTGAAAAAAAAATTGAAAATATATTTTGAAAAGATTTGAAAAAATATATAAAAGCATCATGCCGAGTAGCTTGGGCTTCTAGTTTTTGCCACGAATTTTTTCAGCAAAGTTTAAAAACTTGACAGAGGAACCCTGAAATCGCTTTCAATTACATTCAAATCACCATACCAGGTGGAGAAAAAAGTGGTTGAAGTATATTTTTGTTTCACGGTTCGAACGAATGCAATTGTAAAATTTTAGGGGTTTCCTAAAGTTATGTATCGCACTGAATATAAGAAACAATGAGATGTTTGAATCAGTATTTCAAAACATCCAATGATGACTGGAGACGATCGAAAGTGTTGCTGTTTTTTCCAAGTCATCTTGAATTTTCATTTATAGCTTGAGAAGAAGTACAAGGTTTGTAAGTCAGAGTGTCACAAATCGTTGGTGTGATAATAGATCATCGTACAAGAATTACCAAGTTTGACCCTTCCTCTTTCTCTCCAGAAAGACCTACCTAATCCGAAGATATCAAAAATCTTACTAGTGTTTCGACGTTTTTTTCAATATACCAACTAGAGCTGTACAGACAAGCAGTGGTCAAGAGAGCAGCCTTTGGTTTTACCGTCTTAGGTACATATGTATTTCTTCCCAGGTTCCTCGCCTTGATGCCGCTAGGAAATAAGTGGTTCGTAAAACACACGAAACCACAAACTTTCTTAAGCTAACGATTAAAAAACGCCTTCGATGGTGCTACAGCCCACAAGTTATCCCCCAACGCCAGGGACCGATTCATTCTCACTAGTATCGAGCGCGTCCTCAGGTAGCGGATAGAGGGATGTCTCTCTGCACAAGTGCATTAGAAATAGCGGGCTTGCCCATCGCGGACCAAAACTGGATAGTATAGTTCTTCAAGGGAGGGCGATGCCGGACTGGGGCTGCAATTCGATCCCGCCTTTTCGCGGTTCAGCCAACCCTCTACGACGGAGGGGTGCAAAGGGATCGACAAACCCCCCCCCAATCGTCATCCCGAATGGTCGAACATCATCTCATGCTGGACTGGCCTGGGCATGCCACCGGATAAAACATCAGCCTATACTCCCCTATACTTTGTAATGGCGATTCGAAGCGTTGGTAGAATAGCCTCTCGCCCTTCTCCAGTTAACGAATGGGTCTTGCGAAGAGGATCGCCGACTGCGGAGCGAGTATAGGCGGAGAAAATTTCTCCGGACTCAAAATTATCCTCAACAAACTATCCCTAAGGACCCCCTCGACAGGACCTATGGGCAAACAAAAACAACAAAACGATTTAGAGTGAGTACGGTTTTCATGAGACGCAAAAGTTAGACACTTCACCAGAGAATGACTGACTGTTTGTCCTCCTTTTACACAGGAGCAGTTCTTACAGATGCCGTCTCTCCACTCTTCATGCACCTGTAAGGAGACCCGCCCAATTATTGCTTATGCCTTTATAATGTAGTGATCTACAATTGTATGTTTCTTTTTATGCCTCTATAATTCGTATATTTCTTTTGATGTCTCCTTTTTGATGTTTCCCTTTAATGTTATGTTTTGCGTACCTCTCGCGCACTTCGGCTGGCCAGCCATATTGTTGTTTATGTGTCCTTAAGTTCGGTTCTCCTGTTTTTCTTTTGTTTTGTTTCGACTGCCTTAGAGTTGTGTTTTTTTTAATAAAGAGATATTCTCTCGTGTCCGTTGCTTGGGATCAACGAGGAGTAGGGACTACTCAAACTTACATGGGGGCCGAACCAGTCGAACTTTGAGGATAAGTTTTTCTAGAGACGCATTTATTCGTGATTTTCGCGATTGTTCGACATTTCGTGATTTTCGAGAAAAAGGACTTTTCGACATTTCGAAAAAGAGGCTCTTGTGACTTTCGACATTTCGAAAGTGAGCCGAGACTTTCGACATTTCGAAAGTGGGCCGCGACTTTCGACATTTCGAAAGTGAGCCCAAAGCTATTGTGCCCTGTTGTTGTGGAAGTGCTCTCTTGAGAGAGCGACGCGGTCGAGCGTTGCGTTCGAGCGAGAGGTTGAAGTCAAGCTGGTAGAGCTTTGGAAAGGACGAAAAGAGACGATTGAAGCATCCTTCGGTTGTTCGCTCATTGCTCGTGTTCGCGTCGTAGTTGTATACGCATTGCTCGCCGTATTGACGATTTAAGAAAGTTGTGTGAAAACTGAAAATTGCAGCTATGTCAGTCGAGCACAGGAATGAAGACATTGCGCGGGAGGACAACATTTTCTCGGAAAAGGACCCGCTCGGTCTCACGAAGGAGGAAAAACCGAAGGAAAGAGAGGTGAGCCAATTGAGCAAAATTGAAGAATTTATGAAGAAAATAGAGGGACGAATAGAAGAAATTGAAGAAGCGATAACAGATACAAAGATAAGTAAAAGAAAAATGGCGGAGATGGCGACTCAATTATGTGAAGAGTGTAAAGACTGGGGAAAAAGTTGTGACAACTGGGAGAAGAACATGCAGTGGAAGTTGAAAGAAGACAAAATGCTGCAGGATCACTCTCAGACTACCGTGAGAGCGCTAGAGGCCAAACTGGAAGCATACAAGAAAAGGACCGAAGAGCAGCTCAAAGAAATAAAAGGTCAGTACGAGAAACATGGAGAAAGACTCGAAGTTGAACAGGTGATAAGAAGAGTGGAAAACTCGAAGAAAAGAGAGTCATACGTGCAATTGCAGAACTCAGAGGAACTCAATGGTCGAGATCAGCAGGACGTCCACCAAATCACAGGTATGAGTTCGAGAAATTCTTCCGAGTTTGGTGAGAATCAAAGGAGAAAGAGAGAAGAAAGAGATACAATAAATGGGTTGAGCTCAGTAATAGCATCTATGGCCCTACCAAGCATTCAACCTTTCTCGGGCAGAGGCGGTGCTAAGGAATTTCGGGAATTCGTGGAAAGAATTGACATGAAATACGGACAACTAGTAAGTGAAGATCAACTGATCACAATACTCAGACAACACTTGGAAGGAGACGCATTACGCATTTTCGAAACCCTCCCTCAAGAGATAAAGAATGGTTTCTACCGAGGGATCGTACAAAAAATGGCGGACAGATTCAAAGGGGATCAGACGTTGAAAAAGTATGATGCACAGAGGCAGTTGGATAAGATAGTCAAAAGAGAGAAAGAAACGGTCGTCCAGTTTTGTTGTCACCTAGAGTCCTTAACCTCCGAGGCTTACCCGGAAGCGTCCCCAGAAATGTTGTCAGAAATTAGGGCAGGGAAATTGGTGAACGCGTTGCCCAACTTTGAGCACCAAGTGCAACTCTTCAAAGTTCTAGACGAGACGGAGAGTTACGAGAAGTATGAAAGGTTGAGAGAGGAAGCGCAGAAATTAGAAACCTTGGAAAGAAGAAAAATAATCATGAGAGAAAGGGTGGACAATTTTCCGATGAGACCAGTCAATCGAGGGTGGCATAGAAACGGAAGGGAACATAGTTTTACAGGAGGGAGATATGGAAACAGAACGGTAGAACAAAGAAAACTGGCCGAGACTGTCAATAAGTCACTCAATCCGGGCGCGCCTCCCTTTGTTCCGACACAAACTAATCCAAGAGAAATAGGAAGAACGTGGAATCATGATAGAGTAATAAGATGTTACAAGTGTCAAGAAGAGGGTCACTATAGCGGGGTATGCCCGAATAGCGGAGAACAAATCAGAAACGCCGGAACGAGGAAAATAGAGTTGCGAAAGAAAGATGAGAGTACGGGAAAGGTACCATATTTCGGAACGCTCTGGAAAGCACAGGCAGAGTTCAACGGGGTCAAATGCACAGTGGTGATAGACACTGGAGCAGAGTCGACGGTCATCCCGAGAAAAATCATGGAAGAGATAGAGAGAACAGGGAGAGAAAAAATCGAATGGCAGGAAGCGAGAGAGCTTATGAACGATGCAATAGGCAGACCGATAGAGATACTTGGGAAGACAGAGATGCGAGTCAAAATGGAGGGAACAGAACAATCAATGATTGGTGTGTTTGTGGTGGACTCTAAAGAAGACTACATACTGTTGGGTCAGAACGCGAGCGGGATATGGGAGAAATGGAGAGAGAAAGAAAAAGAGTGCAAGCCAGTAAGCATTGCGAAGAGAGTGTACATTGCACCCGGAGAGGAAAGAGACGTCACAGTTAATGTGCCTAACAGCTCGGGAAAGATGATGCTCTGGACAGACAAGAAAGGAATAGGGTCAGGCGTAATAGAAGAGGATAAAGGCAAGTGGAGAGTGAAAGTGAACAACTTCACAGAAATGCCCATGATATTGCAGAAAGATGAAGTGATCGGGGAAGGGGAAGAACCAATATGGCTGGATGCCCACTTGGTAGAAAAGACACCAGACACATACGAGAGACAAGGCATAGACATGGAAGTACTCGAAGTGATTGAAAGAAAGGCAGAGACGAAAAGTGAGCTGTGCAAGAAAGTAGTTCTGAAATACCAAGAGGTTATCGCAACAAAAGAGGAAAAAAAGACGTCCAGGAGGAAAAAGACGCGCAGCTAAAGTTTGCATTGGGTAAAATAAAAAAAATGGAGGAGAAGTTTGATCAGCTGTTGACTAAAGAAAAAAAGAAAACAGCAAGAGAGAAGGTCGAGAAAGACAGGGAAGCTCAGAAAATCAAGGAACTTGAGAGCACAATTCTGCGGATGAAAATGAAATTAAACTCGTTACAGGAACAATTGGAGGAAAGTGAAAGACAGAAGGAATTCACCGAAAAAGAAGCAGACAAGGTAATTCCAAATTGTGTTTGTGCAGAAAATATGGCAGTCCTCACAGAAACCGGGAAGAATACGAAAAAGACCTTTGCTAGAAGTGATCTGAAGCCAATTGGCGACCATGCTACTGAAAGAAAAGAAAAGTTTGGGGAACTAGAAGAATACAATGAAAAGTTGAACGGAAGAGTGCGAGTAACATGGAGAAATACTAAAAAGAAAAGGAAAAAGAAAAAGAATAACGAAAACTTGCTTAAGATGGAAAAGAAGCAGTACCCGATGGAAAGAGAGAGGATCCTCGTGAGACTGCCCACGGAGAAAGGAAACCCGTTCCCTAAAATACGGCAACAGCTGGAGAGATCTCCAGACTACAGTACGGACCGTACTCCGCGTGGATGAAGAAGGCACCCAACTCGTCGAGGACGACGAGTCTCGAGGGGGGGCATGTAAGGAGACCCGCCCAATTATTGCTTATGCCTTTATAATGTAGTGATCTACAATTGTATGTTTCTTTTTATGCCTCTATAATTCGTATATTTCTTTTGATGTCTCCTTTTTGATGTTTCCCTTTAATGTTATGTTTTGCGTACCTCTCGCGCACTTCGGCTGGCCAGCCATATTGTTGTTTATGTGTCCTTAAGTTCGGTTCTCCTGTTTTTCTTTTGTTTTTGTTTCGACTGCCTTAGAGTTGTGTTTTTTTTTAATAAAGAGATATTCTCTCGTGTCCGTTGCTTGGGATCAACGAGGAGTAGGGACTACTCAAACTTACACACCGCATACACATTGTTGCCGTAAGTGCAGAGCGCGTCACTTGAGAGAACGTCGGAGCAAACCGGGCAACATCTCAAAAGCAGAACTAGTCTAGAGCTTCAGGGAGACTTTTCATTTTCAAGCTATGTAAAACGTTTTAGAAGATATGGGAAAGATTGGAGTTCTAAGAATTTTAGTAAAGCAAATTTCTTTAGCTTCACAAGTAGATCCATGAAGAGAGAGACAGAGAGAGAGAGCCAGAGAAAAATTGAAAGAGATTGAGAGAAAAGAAAGACAGACAAAAAAGAGGAAGAAAGGACAAACCAAGAGAGAAAGACTCACTGGAACAGAGTGTGAAAGCAAGAATAAAGCGATTCTTGGGAGTTATTTTAGGGCTTACCTTCCTTTCAAAACCAACGGGACGCCCCGGCAAGGACCCAGAGAACCACAAGATTGACGATAGCATTCCATTTTACCTTAATAACACGGATACCTTAACTATAACAGTTGTCATATTATTTTCTTTGTTTCTTTAGCACTGCTTCTATTCTTAGACTGGTACTACATCATAAATTTTTTCAATTTTTCAATTTGAACGCTTTATCAAGATCAGCAAGCCACATCGGTAATATAACATCATCGATTATGGGATCTGTTGCGACATGTGACGACTCCACTCCTCAGCGTTCTCTGCCTTCCTTAGGAATTCGGGACTAACGGCTTTGACAAAGTCGTCCCTCCATCTCATTCTTATGTCGCTCTATCATATTATATCATCAACAGGCGGCAAAAAATGAGATATTTTGGATCGAATATTTTTTCTCTTTTTCTATTCTTGAGTTTCTTGAAGGATAATAGTGATGATATTTTTTCTTGGCCATAACCGCTATCTCACGAGATACCTGACTAGCATTAAAATGAGACTGCTCTGTCTATCTTCACGCGACAAAGGTTTCCTATAACACGAGATCCCTGACTTGCACTGAAATGAGACTGCTCTGTCTATCTTCACGCGACAAAGGTTTCCTATCTCACGAGATCCCTGACTTGCACTAAAATGAGACTGCTCTGTCTATCTTCACGCGACAAAGGTTTCCTATAACACGAGATCCCTGACTTGCACTGAAATGAGACTGATCTGTCTATCTTCACGCGACAAAGGTTTCCTATCTCACGAGATCCCTGACTTGCACTAAAATGAAACTACTCTGTCTATCTTCACGCGACAAAGGTTTCCTATCTCACTAGATTCCTGACTTGCACTAAAATGAGACTGCTCTGTCTATCTTCACGCGACAAAGGTTTCCTATCTCACTAGATCCCTGACTTGCACTGAAATGAGACTGCTCTGTCTATCTTCACGCGACAAAGGTTTCCTATCTCACGAGATCCCTGACTTGCACTGAAATGAGACTGCTGTGTCTATCTTCACGCGACAAAGGTTTCCTATCTCACGAGATCCCTGACTTGCACTGAAATGAGACTGCTCTGTCTATCTTCACGCGACAAAGGTTTCCTATCTCACTAGATCCCTGACTTGCACTAAAATGAGACTGCTCTGTCTATCTTCACGCGACAAAGGTTTCCTATCTCACTAGATCCCTGACTTGCACTGAAATGAGACTGCTCTGTCTATCTTCACGCGACAAAGGTTTCCTATCTCACTAGATCCCTGACTTGCACTAAAATGAGACTGCTCTGTCTATCTTCACGCGACAAAGGTTTCCTATCTCACTAGATCCCTGACTTGCACTGAAATGAGACTGCTCTGTCTATCTTCACGCGACAAAGGTTTCCTATCTCACGAGATCCCTGACTTGCACTAAAATGAGACTGCTCTGTCTATCTTCACGCGACAAAGGTTTCCTATCTTACTAGATCCCTGACTTGCACTAAAATGAGACTGCTCTGTCTATCTTCACGCTACAAAGGTTTCCTATCTCACTAGATCCCTGACTTGCACTGAAATGAGACT
Organism: Allodiplogaster pararmata; assembly: GCA_964056735.1. NCBI lineage: Eukaryota > Metazoa > Nematoda > Chromadorea > Rhabditida > Diplogasteridae > Allodiplogaster > Allodiplogaster pararmata. The sequence goes on from OZ057406.1 coordinate 12,313,278, forward strand.
GCTCTGTCTATCTTCACGCGACAAAGGTTTCCTATCTCACGAGATCCCTGACTTGCACTGAAATGAGACTGCTCTGTCTATCTTCACGCGACAAAGGTTTCCTATCTCACTAGATCCCTGACTTGCACTGAAATGAGACTGCTATGTCTATCTTCAGGCGACAAAGGTTTCCTATCTCATGATATCCCTGACTTGCACTGAAATGAGACTGATCTGTTTCATTTCTCACGAGATCCCTGACTTGCACTGAAATTAGATGCTCTGTCTATCTTCACGCGACAAAGGTTTCTCTGGAGAAAGCTTTCGCATGATGCGCTTTACGAATCATTTCACGAGTCTCAGAATGCAGGGAGCTTTCTATGTAGCACACGCGGCTATTCGGCGGGAAGACACCCGAAAGAAGAATAAGAAGTAATCAAAGCGCCCATCATGTACTGCTCAGACTCTCACCACTGGCTGAACATCTACACGATGTGCAGTCGTCAGTGCGCCACGTCGCGGTAGCCGCTCTTGCCATCCCTGCCTCGTCCATACAGGCGGCTGTTTTGCCGTTCACCGGCACAAGAGAGAACGACGTACTCTCCGATTCGGACGGCGGACACCTCAACAACAACAGTTCACATAGTACAAGAGCTTATTTTGTTCAAACTTTGAAAAGCCCTTATTTTATCATAGGGTTAACCCTCTTCTTCATGAAAACGCAATGCTTACTTAAAACTTTTATTAACTGAATTTGAGCATTTCCATCGCTCGAATCGTGATCGATCGAAAAATACATTGTATACATTCAGACTCTACTTCTCTACTTGAAACGTTTGTATCGATATAAAGATTGAGAAAGAGAGAAACAGAGAGAGAAAAGTGTAGATAGAAACGAAAACTGAAAGAAAAGACAGAGAAACAAATCGCAAGTATGAGAGAATTAGAGGGGAAAAGAGAGAGAGAGAGAGAGAAAGAGAGAGAGATAGAGAATGTTTTTTTTACATTGTGCAGCACTGGTTGCTAGGGTCGAGGACGGGCTCCGCACACGCGATTGGCTGGCAGTCGGCCACCCTGCAGAGCACGTGGCCGACTCGGCACGTGCACGACACACAAGGAGCCAGCTGCAACCAATGCCTTTCAATCTCCTTGAGTCTATCCCTTAATTTCGAGACCTTAATTGCTCTCTGAGAGTAAATCTGTCTTACGACCTCCATTCGACTCATGACTCGAGTTCCTGACTCTCACAACCTTAATTTTCCTGAATATCTGTAACTTTCTTCTGACCTTTGTGTGTGCGTCTTCATACTCTTTATGTCGTCATGTTTCAGGTATGAACTGACCTGCCAAGTTTCTCCATCTGTGAAGAGTCTGCCAGAGCCGGGAGACTGGCACACAGTGTGCTCATGCTTCGACGAGAGTGAACTCGAGGAGGAGAGGGCAGAGACGGTCAGAGTGCAACTTGCACAACAATCCCCTCAACATCCAAACTCACTACTTCACCCTTACTCAGATGTATCTTATAATAAAAATTATTCAAATATTATTCAATAAATATTCGTAAATTTGTACAATACACAAAGTCAGTGAAAAGGTCATAAGAGACATGAGGAGAATCACAAACAAAATTGAGCGATTCGAGGCTATGAAGACTTCATTTCAGATGGCTTCCCGTTCTTTCTCATCTTAACTTTTCTATCACCCCGCTACCATCAACGCAAACATGAAGATATGTGTTTGAAAACACGAGACAACCAAACGCTGCCCGTATCGGATCCTTTGAAATACCTTCTTTCCGCCGCCACTCATCCTCGGGACACTCCTTCGGTTTCTCCGGACACGTGATGAGAGAGCAAAACTCCTTCAAATGTTGATAACTCAAGAGACTTATAACTTCATTTCTTTCAAAGTCATTTAGTACAGGGTGCGGCAAAAGTCCAGGTGGACAGTATTTTTTTCGATAAAAACTTAACGGATTAAGCAAATCAAACAAAATTTTCATCAAATTTTATTCAAATAGTTTGGGATATAACTGCTTTTTCAAATTTCAAACAGCCCTCCTTTCTCCTTGACACAGGCGCAGAGTCGCTTGTGGAAGGCACCCACCGTGGTGGACAGGGAAGCGTCGCCAAGATCATCCCACGCCTTCTGTAGGGCGCGCTTCAAACTTTCCAAATTCTTGTGTTGGAAAGCACAGGCCTTGCTCTCAAGGACCGACCACACAGAGAAGTCCAGAGGATTCAAATCAGGTGAGTACGGAGGCCATTCGGCGGATGTGATCATGGAGGGGAAATTGCTCTTGCACCAGTCTTGCACCACTTTAGCCTTGTGGGCGGGCGCAGAGTCCTGCTGGAACGTCCACTTGCGTCCCGCGAAGTGAGCCTGGCTCCAGGGAAGTACTTCCTTCATGAGAATGTCGTTCAGGTAGTTATTGGCATTCATTTTGACTCCCTGCTCGACGAAAACGAGCGGAGTCTTGCCAGTCGCGCAAATCCCGGCCCAGACCATGACAGAAGCGGGATGGCCCTTTCTCGAGACGGAACGGCCACTCTCATTGGCATCTTTGACCGATTTCGACCAAATCCTATCGTTCTGGTGGTTGAAGGACTGCTCAATATTGAACAACTTCTCATCGGTGAAAAGAATATCCAAACAGTCCACCGGCTTGAACCGCTTTGACAGTTCACGACATCTCCGAAGACGGGTCGCCTTCATCTGGTCCGTCAATGCGTGAGTCTTCTGCAGCTTGATGGGACGAAGTCCAATTCGGGATTTGACGATCGTCTGAACAGAACTCGCCGAGATATTCAGCTCCTTCGCGAGTTTCCTGAGACTCCGCTTGGGGTTATATCGAATCTTGTCTCCGATGCTTCTCACGTTGAAGGAAGTGGTCGCGGTCACTGGTCTGCCACTCCTGGGACGGTCATTTGTTGTAGCAGTTTCAAGAAAGCGACGTATTGTGTTTTCAATGGTCCTACGGGAGAATCCAGTGGTTCTGGCGATGTGCTTTTGAATGTGCCCGGACTGGCTCAAGCGCAGAATGTAGCCTCGGTCCATATCAGAGAGCATTACCGGAAAACAAAAAGAGTTATCATTCTGATTTTTCCAGAGTATGTTAGCAACATTATGAATAAGATACAAGCAAAAAATCACAGGACTGCTACACCAAACAAAAAAGATGCAAAGTGACAAAGTTGTCCACCTGGACTTTTGCCGCACCCTGTACAATCGAATTCTGTCGCAGTTCGCGAATTCATTAGAAAAAGAAGAAAATATGTATGTATTTATTGTGAAATGTGGATTTTTGTGAGAACTGGACTTTTGTGTCTTTGAAAATATACTCCGAAGTTTCGTGATAGTTCTGAGACGTAGAAAAGGATGATGAAAAAAGTGAAAGTGTGAGATGGCGACGATTACAATAGAAGAGCTACGGAGGGAAGTAGACAGAAAAAGATAAAGAAAGAAAGTAAAAAAGTTTTTGTTTAAAAATAAAGACAAGTATGGGAAGAGAAAGGAACAGAAAGTCACAGATTCAGGTGGGAATCACAAAGAGAAGGATTCAGGCGGTCATTAGCTCTACGCAATGAAAGTAGCATCCAATATTCATAGGCCATCTGAGGCTGTGTTTGAAGTACTTCAACGTAGTGAATACTCAAGGAAGAGTTTGGAAGTGCTCACCTGTCTCTGCTCACAGAAACAATGTCTGCATCCATCGCTCCACCACTCTCCTCCATCTCGCTCCACAACCTTCCGAAAGAAGAGCATTAGTAACTTTCGCTCTCTCTCTCTCTCTCTCTCTCTCTCTCTCTCTCTCTCTCTCTCTCTCTCTCTCTCTCTCTCTCTTTCTTTCTTTCTTTCTCTCTCTCTCTCCCTCCCTCCCTCTCTCTCTCTCTCTCTCTCTCTCTCTCTCTCTCTCTCTCTCTCTCTCTCTCTCTCTCTCTCATGCATTACGACATGAGTAACAAAAACAAACCTTGCCATTTGTGGAGTAAGTCATACACCGGTCCCATCCTGCGATCTTCGCCAGTTTCTCGCTCACTGTCAGCTTCGCTTCGATTCGGGCCATAGCTACAATTGAGAATGTCCAAATAGTGTCTCTAGAGCAATCGATACAGGCCAGAGCCCGCCATTAGAACTATCAAGACTGTTTGTATGTACACTATCCATGAACACTATCTATCTCCTGTTTATCGAACAAATGAGCCTGTTATAGTTTATCTCAAGTAAACGAGACTTTCTGGGTTTTGTATCTTCAACAGTTGAAACGGTCTAAGTCCTGGCACTCTAACACTGATCCATTTCGTAATCAGGTTTAACTTTGATTAAGTCTTTAACATACATGTACGAGACCTTGCTTACTTTGATTAAGTCTTTAACATACATGTACGAGACCTTGCTTACTTTGATTAAGTCTTTAACATACACGTACGAGACCTTGCTTACTTTGATTAAGTCTTTAACATACATGTACGAGACCTTGCTTACTTTGATTAAGTCTTTAACATACATGTACGAGACCATGCTTACTTTGATTACGTCTTTAACATACATGTACGAGACCTTGCTTACTTTGATTAAGTCTTTAACATACATGTACGAGACCTTGCTTACTTTGATTAAGTCTTTAACATACATGTACGAGACCTTGCTTACTTTGATTAAGTCTTTAACATACATGTACGAGACCTTGCTTACTTTGATTAAGTCTTTAACATACATGTACGAGACCTTGCTTACTTTGATTAAGTCTTTAACATACATGTACGAGACCTAGCTTACTTTGATTAAGTCTTTAACATACACGTACGAGACCTTGCTTACTTTGATTAAGTCTTTAACATACATGTACGAGACCTTGCTTACTTTGATTAAGTCTTTAACATACATGTACGAGACCATGCTTACTTTGATTACGTCTTTAACATACATGTACGAGACCTTGCTTACTTTGATTAAGTCTTTAACATACATGTACGAGACCTTGCTTACTTTGATTAAGTCTTTAACATACATGTACGAGACCTTGCTTACTTTGATTAAGTCTTTAACATACATGTACGAGACCTTGCTTACTTTGATTAAGTCTTTAACATACATGTACGAGACCTTGCTTACTTTGATTAAGTCTTTAACATACATGTACGAGACCTAGCTTACTTTGATTAAGTCTTTAACATACATGTACGAGACCTTGCTTACTTTGATTAAGTCTTTAACATACATGTACGAGACCTTGCTTACTTTGATTAAGTCTTTAACATACATGTACGAGACCTTGCTTACTTTGATTAAGTCTTTAACATACATGTACGAGACCTTGCTTACTTTGATTAAGTCTTTAACATACATGTACGAGACCTTGCTTACTTTGATTAAGTCTTTAACATACATGTACGAGACCTTGCTTACTTTGATTAAGTCTTTAACATACATGTACGAGACTCTGCTTACTTTGATTAAGTCTTTAACATACATGTACGAGACCTTGCTTACTTTGATTAAGTCTTTAACATACATGTACGAGACCTTGCTTACAAAAAACGATACGTATAGCCCTTGCAACATATGCATATAGTCCTTGCATGCTTGAAGTTCTACTCTTAGTTCGTTACGGGCTGTAACTCTCGCCAAGCTTACATAAAAGTTGTGAAGAGCTGGCATATGGTACTTTCGGTACCAACCGGTTGAGCGTTGAGCTGTAGACCTCTCATAGGTCACCTAGAGGTAACTGCATAATCGCCTCAAAGCTACTTTCCCTTGAACGCCGTAGCTTCCAATCTTCGCTCCTGTTCTCCTCTCTTTTGCCCTTTTGCCCTTGCCCTGTCTCTCCACCTTCTTATCTTTCTATTTTTCTCCAAGGGTACTCTCGACACATGAGAATTGTCCGAGCCTCATAACCCTTTTCAACATCTGCGAACCTCTGCATTTACAGACTGGACACCCGACGGAGTTGGTTTCGAAGCCGTAGAGACAGTGCTTAAGGCACTGATGCAGAGGCGGACACTTGGCACAGCGACAAACAGCGCAGCCTGCAGAGTCCCGCAGGTAGCCATGAGCACATTGCCTGGAACGCGTTCTGGATTACTAGACATGAGTAGAATGACCTCGTCAGACAAACAGGAGAAGGTTCTTCTCGTGAAGGAGCGTCACTGAGGATCCCTAATTTATCGTAATGGATTTACTGATGTAATAAAAGAAATCATTTGATTACATGAAACCACTCCAGGAAGTTCGTGAGTTTTACAGGTAAGCAACTAATCAGTGACAGGGAATACAAACATCACGTGAAAAGAAAGTTATAAATCTCCTCACAATAGCTCGCCATCCCGCATCAACTGCCTGAGAATTACCTTTTCCGTTTGCAATTTGGAAAGTTTCGGCGTTTTTCCATCATGAGATAGCAAGGCTCCTCTACTTTCTCTCTCCCTCTTTTCCTATCTCTCTTTATTTCTCTCTCCTTCGAACTTTCACCTGTACCCGGCTCCTAGCAGAAATCAGTATCTTTCATCAATAGAATATTCTGTATTAGGCATCGCGAGATCGTCCTTCTTAATTGAGTATAGATCAATACTTTCATGAGAATGCAAAAAGCGAATTGTATTGCAAACATTGTGAACTGACTTCTCGCAGTTCTCCTTGTCAAGGGGGGAACAGCCTGATTTGGTCCCCAAAGGGGCAACTGATGGCAAGCAATCGCACATGAAACAGCCCCTTTCGTCGCGGGCGAGACCATTCTCACACCTCCAAAAATTTACTCATTTCAAAGAGAAATAAAACTTTAAAAAACGCTTTCCTAATTTTTTGAGAGATCGCTGGGATGGAAAATATTGTAAAAGCGTGCAGCTAAGAAGATTTGCCGTTATACCAAGCACCTGAACTTGGGAATAATTGCTTACCGCAAGGGACAATGCTCTAGGGAAGGGCAAGTTGACGGCAGAGTTAGCACTGTCGGCTCTGCAATTGAAACAGTCGAGTTAGCAAATTATTTTTGAAAAATCACAAAAACGAAAACTATTCAAGGTAAGAAAATAGTCATTTATCTCTAACTTGGAGTGAACGGATTACTACCTTTCATTTTTAGTTGTCACTTGCTGTTGAATTCTTTGAAAACTGAATAAAAAATGTGAAAACACGAAAGTTGAAGTGAAGACTTGCAAAAATACGAGCTATATGGGTTCTTGTCGATATGCGCCCATCAACAAAAGCAACCATCACAGACGGGGCAGCACTGTCCATCCACCTTGCGAGGATTGTCGCATTCCGATCGGCACATATGCTTCTCACACACCGGCTCTCCTGATTCTGAGCATGTACATCTGGAAAGAAGACAGGGATGGAGGAAAGCAGAAAAAAGAGAGAGAAAAAGAAAAAAAAGGGAGATTGAGAGCGTGACATAGAAGAAACCCTGGGCTGAACATAAACAGTTTTTCTTTGCATATTCACATTCCTTGGAGTCAAAACGATGTCAAAGAGATGTTGGTGAGAATGTATTTTATCCTCTACGACCGAGAGATCTGAATGTGAATGGGAGGAGACTGACGTAGTACAGTCATCGCTGGACCAGGTGTCATTCATCTTCTTCTTCTCCATCTTCTCCGTCTGGCATCCGATGCAAACAGGGCAGCATTCGCCTGTTGGCACGACGACCCATGTGCACTTCGCTGCAAAGCTCATCCAATGGGTTTTTTTCATCGGTTTAAAACGATCTTGATAATGGCCTTTTGTTCTAGAATGCGGTGACTCATATAAAATATGAATGGAGATCAAGTAATTTGTTGTTCTGTCTTTTTCCTTATAGTGAAGACTCCACTCACAAGGGGGCTTCGGGCACAACATAGTACTGCAGACAGCGACTCCCTTCCGACATCTGCAAGTCTCGCAGGAGGAATTCGGCCAGACCTCCCCGTCCATCCGGCGCTTTCCATCATGCACACAGTCTTTCTCCTGGCAGCAATACAATAGTTTATTGTAAGAAGTCAGCTAAATTAGTCATTTTCCGGGAATCAAGAGCCTATGACAAACAATTATCTTCCCCTTCTATCAATTCCATTGTCAATTCTTTTAAACGCCTAGGGAGTTTTAAAATCTTCACAACCCTTGGCTTACTTCGGAAGCATAAACATAAGAAGCAAAATATAGCACCACCTGCCATTTTTGTCTTCTCTATTCTTCGCTTCATTATTGCTAGTCCCACGTGAGGCACTTTTTACAACGCGCGATGAAAAATCAAGAGTATCCTCAACGAAAGTTTTTATCGACTCAAACGTTGAACAAATTAATTGAAAAAAAATTCTCTGATGAACTCTTCGACTAACAAGGTTGGCTGCCTCGCACGTCCATTGATCACAGCAGCTGCCAGGTTGGCCGTTGCCCTTCCGCAGCACGCGAACTGACTGCCCCTCCGGGCATACTGCCGGGCGACACACCGAGGCTCGACAACGACATCTGCAGCAGAACGAAAAGTCAGATCATCCACAATTTAAACAGAGAAAGAAAGAAAGAGCATTGACATCAACAAAAAAAAGTTTTTTGTGTAAAACTTTTTGCGTTTTAGTAAAACTACTTTCAGTATGAAAGCAATTTCTCCTGATTTATAAGAACAGTAGTACCATTTTACTGATCGAGTGATTAGTTTTGATGAATCGTTCCCATCTTCAATCTTCATTGTGTATAGATAAATTCTTAGTAATACACATTTGAACATGGATCCTTGGAAAGAATGATAAATAAATCTCTCATATCGGAAAAAGACGGCCGACCTCGGATGTAGGAGGCAACACTGGCCGGGCACCAAATGAGTTGGAGGCCGCACTGAGTCTTCGGGGCAGTCGGCTTTATCACCTTCGCCCCAAGGATTGGCGACGTCTGGTGGCACTGGTGGACACACGTGGCCATGGCAGTGAGCCTCTGCAAAAAAAACAACAAATTCTTTTAGAATATAGTGAATTTCTTTGATTTAAGAAGGTGAATTGCTCAGCGGTGATTCTGGATATTTAAAACAATGGATATGGCTTTTTCGATTACGTTGATAACTTGAAGACGTAGGGTGTCCTCGAAATGAGAATCAAGCGACAAAGAAACCTCGCTCACGGCACTCAAACTGCTCGCAGCACTTTCCAGGCCGGTCGCCAGCTGCTCGGATGAGTACACGGAATGTGCCCGCGTCACACTCAGGGACGGAACCAGCGCATTTCTAAATGAATTCTTTTTCATTAGAAAAATCGTTCTTTTTTCTTCGTTTTGAATTTGTTTTACTCATCTTTCTCTAATGAAATTTAACTTTGAGCATACATCTGCCTATCGTATCACGACACTTTGCACCCCCAACATTTTGTTATTTTTCCCTGTTTTTTTCCTCTCCAGCTTAGGCTCAGGTAAATATTTTGCGCCACGAGATCTTACGGCTTAAAACAAGACTGCATCAAAAAAAAACTTCTCACGATACCACTTTTTGCCAATGGTGTCGGTATTCCTCTGTATACCCTTTTTGTTAATTTCTATACCCTACGCATATAATATCTTTGCGAGGTCACAAAGGTGGACAATGCGTTTAAAGTCAGTTTGAAACGAAACTGAAAGATATCATCGGGTCTGAAATCGTTGAGTAATAGCAATAATATTTAATTTTTTAAAATGCTAGAGCAAGTAAATCCTCCTTGACATTAAACATTAGATGAGTATTTAATATTGAGTGAGGAATTGAAGTGAGGTAAGTGGAAAGAACGGATGAATGACCAGTCTGTCACAGACGCATTCCCCTCCGCTCCCGCAGCATTCGCCCGGAGGAAGGGGTTTTATGATGAGACGGGAGTCTGATGCGCACGCCGGATGGAAGACCACCGGACACGCGGTATGCAAACACGCATCCATACCTTAAAGCTTCATTTTTCCACAAACCTCAGCTTAAACTAATTTACCACCGGTAACGAAGTTACCATAATTTTTCACCAGTAACGAACTTGCCACTATGGAATTGGGAACTGAACAACGCGAGACTCGTGTGAGCACAATTATGTAGAGAAAGATATGAAAAGAGTGGAAGAAACCGTATAAGACCATTAAATTTGAAGGGTTGCCATGGTGCATCCTACACATCCCTCTGATGACAGAACTGAGTGACCAAGTTTACCTCATAAAGACATCTCGGTCACTAAAACCCAGCTGCCGCTTCCGCCACTGATGAATTTATCTCATGGCTCCTTCCCTAATTAGTTTCGCTGGTGCCAGTACCAATTTACGTGAAGCAATGAGATTTTCACGATTTGATGAGATTTTAAGGATGGCAGAGCCTCCAGTGAATCGCACTCATCATCTCGGTTTCATTAGAATGCACATTCCACATGAGGCTGAACGAATATCTCTCTCTTCCTTTCTTTATTTCTCTGCATCTCTCTCTCACTCTCTTTACAGATCTTTCTTTCTCCCTTTCTTTTCCCAGCCCTGTCCTTCGCCCCGCATAAACACCCTGAAATACATTCACAGCTCGACTGAAGAGTTGGTTCGCAACAGAAAAGTCTCCAATGAATTTTTCTCTCGAGAAAGCACATGTTATATTTGCAAGTTAAAACTATCTTCTCGTAATGAAAAATAGAGAAGTTGAGGTTAAGTTTTCTCTTCGCTTTTTTAAAAAGGTTATACATGAAAAACATGAAATTTTCTTTCAAATCTTGAAGCCCTAGAAGGCCTTGGATTCTTGAGAGACCACTAAACATTCCACATACTGCTAAGTTTTCACTAAAAGACCTGCGACGTTATCATTAAACATCAAGCTGAATAGAGACATTATAAGTTATTTGCATAAATGAATTATACGTCTCTTAGTTACTTGAACGTTCCCGAGAAGGTATAATAACTGACTGAATATGTCTTCAAAAAAAACTTTTTTACACAAAATCAACCAAACAAGGCGCAAATAATATCTTGGAAGCAATTCGGAATCATCTCGAACTCAACTGAATCTCCGTTTTTTCTATTCTTTACAAGCAACTACTTTTCAGGGATATATAAAATAAATCGCGACTACGATAGAAATAACTCAATTTTCTATCACACAAGGGCAGAAACATAAAAAACAAGGTTTCTCAGTAATATCATAACCAGTCCAGAAGTCTCCATCTTCTCAGTAATATCATAACCAGTCCAGAAGTCTCCATCTTCTCAGTAATATCATAACCAGTCCAGAAGTCTCCATCTTCTCAGTAATATCATAACCAGTCCAGAAGTCTCCATCTTCTCAGTAATATCATAACCAGTCCAGAAGTCTCCATCTTCTCAGTAATATCATAACCAGTCCAGAAGTCTCCATCTTCTCAGTAATATCATAACCAGTCCAGAAGTCTCCATCTTCTCAGTAATATCATAACCAGTCCAGAAGTCTCCATCTTCTCAGTAATATCATAACCAGTCCAGAAGTCTCCATCTTCTCAGTAATATCATAACCAGTCCAGAAGTCTCCATCTTCTCAGTAATATCATAACCAGTCCAGAAGTCTCCATCTTCTCAGTAATATCATAACCAGTCCAGAAGTCTCCATCTTCTCAGTAATATCATAACCAGTCCAGAAGTCTCCATCTTCTCAGTAATATCATAACCAGTCCAGAAGTCTCCATCTTCTCGTCTGATCAGCTGATGTAATTCAATAAAAAAATTTCGCGTTTCGCCATTCAGTAAGAATTAATTTCAAATGTAAAGATGTGAACAGCGTATTACAGAAATCTTAAAAATTGTCAACTAGCATAACCTAAATTGAAGTGTTCAACACAAATTTCATCGTTAAATTGGATTTGGAGGCACTAATAAAATGCGAGGGGCCAAGGTTCGAAGTAGCAAACAAGAAAAAAACATCCTCGGAGCTCATCAAATGCTCTCATTAGCTATTAGGTGCCTTTCCTTCCTCTGCCCATCCGGTCTTCTCATATAATTATCGCTGGGACTCTCCGCAAGCAGCTGCCTCATTCTTCTCGTTGTTCTGCGGCTCTCTTACTAATTTATAGCGTGGTTCCCAGGTCTAGCAAACATAAATGATACATTTTCAACTGAACTGCTCATCAAAAAAAGTACTACGCGAAACTAAGGGATCTCGAAACTATAAAATATCGGAATCCATAAAATATACAAAATGATGAATTATTCGAAAAACTTGATGATTGTTCGAACCAGGGTGGTTAATTTTTTTGTTTTCAGTTGTTCGATTTTTCCACAAGTTGAGAAAAAAAATTTCGACTTTTCGAAAACAATTTTTCGAAATGTCGAAAAACAAAATATGTAGTAGAGAAAAAACAATTTTCGTGAAGTCGAGAAAACACTTCAAAAAAGTTTAGATTGATTCAAAATGGGATTATTTTTTGTGTTGAATTTCAGGTGAATGTTTCTAGCGAGTTCATTGACGCTTTTCGCAAACATGGTTTCAGTTCTTACGAGATATGTTTTCGCTTGGTGCTTTTTTGATGATTTTTAAGAAGAGTCAATGTAAGTCACGTTTTTAAGTGTTGGATAATAAGATCTTCACAATTTGCTACATATACATATGTCAAAAGCGGAATAACCAATGGAGCATATCAAGCATTCGAAGTTATATTGGAAATTTTAGTCGACAAGAAAAATATTCGATAAGATAAAAGTTTTGAATTGTGAACGTCAATGAACTCAATATTATTTATATGAACTTCCGCAGATTCGACAGAAATAATAGAATTCTAAGGAACTATTGCATGATGCAGAGGTGAAAAGGGAAAATTGGAATACTTTAAAAGTGGTTGTAGAAACTACAAAAAAGACCCCCATGGAAGGATGTTTAAGGTAGGGCAAGGACGGTTTAGAGGACGAAAAACAGATAAAGATTGTTGAGAAGAGAAAAAGTCAGTGAGATGAATAGAAAGAATTGAGGTATTCCAAGGAAGTACATGAGAGAGAAAAGAAAATGAGATAGAAAGAAAAACATGTTAGAAAGTAATAGGAAGGAAATCAAGATGCTAATTGCCAGGTGTTAGAAAACTGTTGAACGTAGAGTATCTTAGTTTCTTTTCTCTCTCTCTCACTCTTTCCTTTTCTTTTTTCCCCCTTTCTCTTTCACTTCAGTCCGGTCTTCTCCTATTAGACTTTTAGTAGCTCTTTTGTGCGTCGGTGGGTGGTCGATTTGTATGATACTATGTACAGTACCGTGCAGAAGTATACCAAAAAGTATATTTTATCGTATAACTTTTGTGTTTTTGCGCCCACTAGCGCAATTTTTTTTAATGTTGTGTGGCTCGTGATTTACGTCATACTGTGATGGAATGAAGCGGTTTCTGAGAAAGCAGAACAGCTCAGCAATTTTTTTCTGAAAATAGTCTTTTTCGAGATTTTTGACATATGTTCTTGTTTATTTGTTTCTGTTTATTGCAATGATCATGAAAAATTTCTAGCATTTTCAGATAATGGGTCGACCCAAAGGCTCTAAGAATTTAAGTGAAAAGGACCGGCAGACCATTGCAAGTGGGCGGGCAATGGGCATGAGTTTGGCCGATCTGGCGCGCCAATTCAAGACTGATGTCGGCACGATCTCTCGCTCCGCGAAGACGCCAATTCGGACGAAATCACGTGGAAGGCCTTCCCTAACTTTTCCCAGCATCAACCGTGTCATCACTAGGATAAGCAAAGCCAACCCCTGGAGAAACGCGGTTGAAATTCACAAAGAACTGCTGCAGCACTTCAATGTTAAAGTAATTTTTTTGTGTTTTTTTGGCATGATATTTTTTTTCTTGAGCAAAAATTGGTTTTCAGATCTCCGTCGATACGGTAAAGAGGCGTCTGCGCACCGCCGGCCTCTTCGGACGTCGCCCGGTGAAGAAGCCGATGATCTCGGAGAAGAACCGGCAGAGGCGATTGCAGTGGGCAAAGGACCATCAGCGTTGGACAGTGCAGGAATGGAATCAGGTGCTCTGGTCTGATGAGAGCAAGTTTATGCTTTTCGGGACAGACGGAATTAGCCATGTGAGGCGGCCTGTAGGCTCTAGGTTCAATGCTAGGTATCAGGTTCCGACCTGTAAGCATGGGGGAGGTTCAGTGATGGTGTGGGGAGCGTTCCACGCGGGTGGGGTCGGGCCTCTGCAAAGGGTAGAGGGTATTATGAGGAAGGAAGATTACATAGAAATACTCTCGAACGTCATGCTGCCCTATGCGCGCTCGAACATGCCCCGGGGCTGGATATACCAGCAGGACAATGATCCAAAGCACGCTTCGCGTGCGGTCCAAGACTGGTTTGGTCAGCGTCGAGTGACCCTCATGGACTGGCCGAGCCAGTCACCGGACCTAAATCCGATAGAGCACGTGTGGGGGGAGCTAGGTAAGGCCGTCCAGGTCAAGACTGCTCAGAATGCGGCGGAGAAATTCGCCCAACTCGAGCAGGCCTGGCACGTCCTCCCGGTTTCAACCCTCGCCAACTTGGTGGCCTCTATGCCACAAAGATACAAGGCAGTCATTGACGCTAGGGGTATGACGACGAAGTATTAGACTGGGGTAATAAAGTTTCGGGTAAAATTGGACGGTTAAGTTGTTAGCGAAGATGTCATAGGTTACTGAAGAATATGCGCTCAAATTGTGTTTTTCTTGAATTTCATATTTTATGCTGTTTTTGTTCACAGTTAACGGGCATCTCAAAAGTTATGTTGAAATAATGTTTCTAAGTACTTTAAGATTATCTAATAAAAATTTGAGCCTTTAATTCGCGTTCACTGCAGAGAAACACTGTAAAATATACTTTTTGGTATACTTCTGCACGGTACTGTATATGTTTAAGAAATTAGTCTTTTTCGTGAGGTAAAAAGGTCCGTTTCCATCTCTTTCAACTTCTCTGCTTCCGCTCATCGTTTGATGAACACTAATAAGATCTCTTAAGTACCAGGGAATAAGCTGAGAAGAACCAGAAGTGCTTCAATCTCTAACAAGTATTCATGCATACAACTTCGCCATTGAAAAACATTGAAAAAAATTTGAAAAACAGCAATATCCGAATAATAAAGCAGCAGTTATTATGTACTCAGTTTGGAACAGAGTATAAGCAATTAGTCTTCACAGAGAATCATTATCTATTTTCCCTTCATTAAGAAGGAATGTCTATCAAATCTCTGCATGATCTGTGCTCAAAGATCAATTGCACTTCATGAAGATTAATGATAAACTCATTCTGCGAGAGACGCGTCAATCATCTTTTTTTACGAGCAAGAGGTTCTTCAACTCAAATAAAACCTCCCATATAACCTAATGAAAGAATGCAGAATGTTTGAGATCAGGCAGAATTCTTTCTTAGACTTTGTTTTCGGATCATCGAACAGGAAAGAAATCAGAAACCAATAAGAGAATAAACTATTCCACAGATACCTTCTAGATCTCCACTAAGTTAAAAAAATTTATGGGTGAAAACTTTCAAAGGGTTTAGAAATTACATTCAAATTATGAATCCCAAGATGACAAGTGAACTATGAAACCCGAGACGATGGGAAAATGTGTTGCAGTTTCGTTTTTACACGTCAAAGTCAAATATAATAATGTTCGTAATATTTTCTGCAAAAAGGCTATTGAAAATTGAAGAAAAGAATGTGAATAAACAGAGAATCCGAGAGGAGAACAATAACTTAAGAGACGGAATATAATGTGATATATATCTGGCTTTCCAAGAAACTACAAAAATAAGAAAGGGATATGATTGCTTTCGTACAGGATAAAATAAGAAGCGGTAAAGGTCGAAAAAACTTCGAGATGATATTGAAAACAACTTCACTGATCAAGTGAACTGTGTTCAATTGCAAAAAGTTTAAGAGAAACAGAGAAAGAGAGTTTTAGATATGAATAGAGAGAAAGGAGAAAAAATAGAGACGGAGAGAACCAGAGAGATGAAGACACGCATGGGGTAAGATAAAAGAGTAAGAGAGATTGAGAAGACACAAGGAAAACACATGAACATGAAACCAGAAGAGAGACGGGAGAAAATTCCAAGACAAAGAATCAAGAAGAGATAAAATATGAGCTTTGCGGAACAAGTCTAGTTTCTTTAATAGAAAACTTTTAGAAAAAGTTTTTTAAAAAAACTTGTTTTAAAACTTTCCGACAAGCGAGCGTCCACAACGAATCTTTTACTGAAACAGATTTACATGGTCGCCAATGCGAATCGAAAACATTAAGAGGAAGAAATCTCCGGAATAATGTCGACACAAAGGGAGAATCTTCGTGAATTGAGAAGGTGGGAACTGTATGATTTTCTTTCTGAGCTGCTATACTCATTCATATCCTTCGCAACATCCCAGCAGGAGTCAACTGCATCTTTATTATAACACCGAAGGTGACTGCACAGAAAAAGAAAAAGAGAGGAAAACAATATAAAAAAAAAGTGAGTTAGAGAAACTCTTACTCTGTAATAACTGAGAAGTGGAAGAGAGATGAAAAATAAATGAATAAAATAAAGACAAAACAAAAAAGAAAAAAGGTAACAAAATTGGGGGGAAAAGAAAAAAGAGTGTAATATTAAAAAAAGGACAAATCTACGCGACTGAAAAAGAATAAGCTAACATTATGATGGAACGCCTTTGTATGTATTCTTGTCGTATTCTGCTTAGTCATCCAATTTTGAGCGAAAAATTCTTGTATTTTCACTTGCTAATGTATACACAAAAATCACATAAAAGCATTCAAACAAAACATGAAAGATCTTCAAATTCTAAGTTACACAGTTAAAAGGCAGTGACGCCTGGTTAAGATGACAAATGATTGAACTATCGCACAGAAAAAAGCTAGTCCACCGGGCGGGATCGAACCCAGACCATCTCGACTCAAACCGGGAGCGCGTGTTACCATTACACCACGGGGACACATTGCTATTCCGTGCGATAGTGTTATATGAAAGGCTCATATGCCTTGTTCTCTTAGTCACGAATGCTTATCAAGCGATTGCGTCATGAATGGAATGTAACTCCAGAGTTCACGATTAAGACAGAAGAGAGATAAAAAAAGGTGGATGATAAATCTTCAAATTCTAAGTTACACAGTTTAAAGGCAGTGACGCCTGGTTAAGATGACAAATGATTGAACTACCGCACAGAAAAAAAAGGTAGTCCACCGGGCGGGATCGAACCCAGACCATCTCGACTCAAACCGGGAGCGCGTGTTACCATTACACCACGGGGACACATTGCTATTCCGTGCGATAGTGTTATATGAAAGGCTCATGTGCCTTGTTCTCTTAGTCACGCATGCTTATCAAGCGATTGCGTCATGTATGGAATGTAACTCCAGAGTTCACGAATAAGACAGAGGAGAGATGAAAGATGGATGATAAATCCTCAAATTCTAAGTTACACAGTTTAAAGGCAGTGACGCCTGGTTAAGATGACAAATGATTGAACTATCGCACAGAAAAAAGCTAGTCCACCGGGCGGGATCGAACCCAGACCATCTCGACTCAAACCGGGAGCGTGTGTTACCATTACACCACGGGGACACATTGCTATTCCGTGCGATAGTGTTATATGAAAGGCTCATATGCCTTGTTCTCTTAGTCACGAATGCTTATCAAGCGATTGCGTCATGAATGGAATGTAACTCCAGAGTTCACGATTAAGACAGAAGAGAGATAAAAAAAGGTGGATGATAAATCTTCAAATTCTAAGTTACACAGTTTAAAGGCAGTGACGCCTGGTTAAGATGACAAATGATTGAACTACCGCACAGAAAAAAAAGGTAGTCCACCGGGCGGGATAGAACCCAGACCATCTCGACTCAAACCGGGAGCGCGTGTTACCATTACACCACGGGGACACATTGCTATTCCGTGCGATAGTGTTATATGAAAGGCTCATGTGTCTTGTTCTCTTAGTCACGCATGCTTATCAAGCGATTGCGTCATGTATGGAATGTAACTCCAGAGTTCACGAATAAGACAGAGGAGAGATGAAAGATGGATGATAAATCTTCAAATTCTAAGTTACACAGTTTAAAGGCAGTGACGCCTGGTTAAGATGACAAATGATTGAACTATCGCACAGAAAAAAAAGGTAGTCCACCGGGCGGGATAGAACCCAGACCATCTCGACTCAAACCGGGAGCGCGTGTTACCATTACACCACGGGGACACATTGCTATTCCGTGCGATAGTGTTATATGAAAGGCTCATGTGTCTTGTTCTCTTAGTCACGCATGCTTATCAAGCGATTGCGTCATGTATGGAATGTAACTCCAGAGTTCACGAATAAGACAGAGGAGAGATGAAAGATGGATGATAAATCTTCAAATTCTAAGTTACACAGTTTAAAGGCAGTGACGCCTGGTTAAGATGACAAATGATTGAACTATCGCACAGAAAAAAAAAACATGAAAGCATTTGTTCAAAATATAAAAAAATCTAGTCAACTAATTCGATGTGAATCTAGGACACGGAAAATGGAAAAAACTAGAACGTTTAATTGGTAACTTAGATAAAAATTTGAATCTTAACATTGTTCGGATAAATTGTTGCAATTGACCAAGAATTCTTGGCAAAGAACCTATGATCTTTCTGCTTTTTGCTCTTCTCATTTTCTTCGCATTCCGTTCACAGCTGACCCGTGTAGCAGGAACAAAAATGTTTTGAAATGAACCAGAAGACGTGAGAGAGAAAAGAAGAGAGCGAAAAGAGAGAAAAAATTAAGAGATAGAGAGGTAGATAGAGGAAAAGAAAGAGACATGAACTTGAGAGAGAAGCAATAGATCGGTATATGAGAGTCGAGAATTTACGATAGAAAACTACGAAACTGAATTATACGTGAGTGGACGGGTGAAAAAGTCGAGGAATGAACAGTTGAGTTCGAAAGACTCTTTGGAATGTTTGAGATCTGTTACGAAAAAAACATCTTTTTCGGGATCTCTTTTCTTCTTTAAACTTTTTCTCCGCTAACATATTTGTCTGTAAATCTCCCCGCGGCTCTCTCCCTCAAAATACTCTGTTCTTGGAAACGAACCGGCTGTCCTACTTCATTGAAAAACTCAACTTCACCGCATTCACTAGTTGATAGACAAACAAAAAGCTATATGAAACTAACTACTCGGACAAGTTTAATAGAAAATGGTTATCTTGTTGTCTCCAAACAATATGAAATAAACGATAGTGAACATGTAACCGACAGATCAATCTTTCTTGAATCTTCCGCGCGGAAACCGTGCACTTTCAAAAACAGCATGTGTTCTAATTCTCTGAAGACGATTGATTTCTCAAATTTCTGAAGGTCGTTCTCAAAAATTGCCTTTTGATCCCGCGCACTCTACGTAGCCCAGATGACTCATTTTTTATGTTTGTTTTTTCTCTCAGACAAAATAGGTCAGCTAATCTTGACTTCATACTAAAATCACCTATGGCTCTGAATCGTTAACATTATACCCCTTAAAAATTGGTAATTCTTAGTAGGTCATTTTTTGATGGCTGAAGTATCAAATTGATTCAAAAAACTTGTTATCTTTCACATTCTGTGCTTTTCTATCTCAAATCTAAGCCTCAAATTCCGCTTATTTTCCAAACTCATGTACCGAAGAGACCCTGGTATTTCCACTCATGTACCGAAGAGACCCTGGTATTTCCACTCATGTACCGAAGAGACCCTGGTATTTCCACTCATTTACCGAAGAGACCCTGGTATTTCCACTCATGTACCGAAGAGACCCTGGTATTTCCACTCATGTACCGAAGAGACCCTGGTATTTCCACTCATGTACCGAAGAGACCCTGGTATTTCCACTCATGTACCGAAGAGACCCTGGTATTTCCACAAATGATTTCACGTAAATCAGACTCTAATTTGATAACATGAAATTTAAATGAATTCACTATAACTAGTTCTCTATCTGCTTCGCTTTTAACTTTTCTCGGAATAAATCACAGAAGTGTGATTTATTCCGAGAAAAGTTCATAAGCATCAGACAAGAGTCAAATTCATCCACAAATCGCGTAAGCTCATTTGAACAAATCCTCACATTGGCTAATCTCTGTTCTCTTTTCTTTCTCCCTTAGCCTCTACATTAGCTCTCTCTCTATCTTTCTCTCTCTCTCTCTCTCTATCTTTCTCTCTCTCTATCTTCTCTCTCTCTCTCTCTCTCTCTCTCTCTCTCTCTCTCTCTCTCTCTCTCTCTCTCTCTCTCTCTCTCTCTCTCTCCTAATCAACTCTACCTACCTTTTCAACTCACCTTTACTCGATAATCTAATCACTCAATTATCTAATCAAAACGTCCTGAATCGATCGATAACTTAATCGTGCTCTTATAACCGTTTTCTTCTTTCTGCTTATCCCCGAACTCATGTGTCTGACTTTCTCCGTTCTTTTTCTCTTAATTCTCCCTCTCTTATCCTCTCATCTGATTAGTTGCCATGATTCACCCGAACAATTCTCTGCACTTGAAACTTCTCAGATGTTTACAGACATGGGAAGAAGGAAGGACGGAAGACTATTTTGAAAAAAAACAAACATTTAAGCTTTTCATGTTAGCTTACAATTAGTTCAGAACTCGTGAAATAAAGACTGTCTTCACATCTGTTATCTATGTCATTGCGATATGATTGCAGTCTCATTCACCATGAATATATTGATTGATACATAACCGCGATTAAAGAAATCATATGAGCTCACAACATAGTTTCTGACATTTTTTTTCTCTCAGAGTAATCTCCCTTTTGTGTCTCTATTTCTCACTCTATCACTTTCGACCTTTTTCCATATTGAATGTGGCCTTTTGAACTGTGACCTCCCATCTATCACAGCCACATCTTCTCTTCTCATATAAATCTCATCTCCTCATGGTTTTATTTGATCGCTGGTGATGCTTTGATAAAGCGAAACGTCCGATTCTTCTCCTGTCTCCTCAAACGCAAGGCAAGACACAGAACACACGTGTATTGTCTCCGGATTCACCATCCGATGCGTTTATTAAGCACAAAAATTTCAATCTTTGTATATTTAAGAGACCTCGTTATAAGAAGTGTCTCATGTTCTATTGAGAAACTGAGATAGTTTGCACGTTTTATTGTTTGCACTATTTCATTTCACATATACGAGATGAAGGACCAGATAGACTCAAGCGACGAACAAAAATAAGAAACCTTTAATTAACAAGAGGCATTTTTAACGTGATATGCATTTTTAGATGTCTTCCGAAAATGAAGAGCCGAATCATTACAGGATATTCTGACTGAACCTTTTCATGAAAAGACTGAATTGGCGAGCAAAAACACCTTTTCACATAATTCAGATGAAAGCAGAAGACATTTTTAAAAAAACAGTAGTAGGAAAAAGAAAGAGAGAGGAAAAGAAAGAAGCCATAAATTATGTGAGAACGAATGCCAAGCCATTGTTGTCTCCCTCTTTGTAAGCAGCGCAGGTGGATCCTAAATCTTTTTCAGCATGTCTTTCTACGACAATCGCAGCATCTCGTTTAATAAGCGCTCATCTAGTCATTCTTTTGCTCCATTTGAAAACGTTGCGTGTATGCGATTGGGTGTTTTCCAACAAAAGTAGGCGACATGGAAGGAGTGAAGTGGACGTAAGAGGATATGTACATAGGGGCGACACAAGTTACAAGTTGAGTCAAGCTTTCGTTCATTCTTATCTCATGTTTCATCCATTTCCTGTGCTTTGCTATGAAGTGATTTTGAATCACTGAAGATGCTTTTATAAAGCGAAACGTTTGACCTCGTCTTTTATAAAGCGAAACGTTTGACCTTGTTTTTTATAAAGCGAAACGTTTGACCTCGTCTTTTATAAAGCGAAACGTTTGACCTCGTCTTTTATAAAGCGAAACGTTTGACCTTGTCTTTTATAAATCGAAACGTTTGACCTCGTCTTTTATAAAGCGAAACGTTTGACCTCCTCTTTTATAAAGCGGAACGTTTGACCTCCTCTTTTATAAAGCGGAACGTTTGACCTCGTCTTTCCTTCTTCAACGCTTCAAAAGTTAGATTTTTTTTCAAAAATGTATCTGAATAAATAATAAATAAATAAAAGGGCACAAAACAGAAGAATATTGTTGATTCTTCTCTATCACGAGCAGGATAGATTTCATCAGTGTTCACCATATTTCAACACTTCGCACTTTTTCTAGAATCTCGATTTCTCTGCATTCTTTATCCTTCCAACCCCGTATGAGTCATTTTAGATTCGGTCAACATAGAAGGAAATCAACTTCAAAATGTCCTTCACAGGTGTAGAATCCCAATGAAGTTCATGAATACATTGATGGTTCTTACTTGGTCTCACACAGACAGCCGTTGTGTCATTCTGCTGCACGCATTGCAGGGAAGCCCTGCACGTTCCGTAGTCACCACACTCCTCACCGAAATCACGCAAGCAAACCTGAAGTTCAGCGGTTAACTCGATCTGATTCTCGGAAACAAGCAGCATTCGTATTGATTGATTATATGAGTTTTCTTTTTTTAGAAGTCTAGTATAATTATAATGTTGTGTTGTGTACATATTTATAAACATGTAATCATGATCTTTACTTAGAAGAACTTCATTCTTGGAAAGCAAAAGGATTTGACATGAAAATAATTAAAGCGCATTCTGATGCTAAAATAAACTTGAAGAAAAGTTTTCCTTCTTCATGAAAAATTCCCTCTTCGGCTTGCTAAAGCACGCCACTCACGCCACCCACTCCAGTTCATTACTAATACACGCCACTGCGCGGTGAAATTCTTAACTTCGCCCCATGCACTTAAGTTATTCATGTTTTTTTTTCTGCTTAGGAAAAACTTTACGCTAACGACGCCGTACGGCTTAGGCTAACGAGACCGTATCAGAAAAAAAAATAATACGTCAAACACTCTTTTTCTCTTCCCCGCGCAGTGGCGTGCATTAGTAATTCACTGGAGTGAATGACGTGAGTGGTTTGAGTGGCGTGCTTTAGTAATGGCCCCCTGTTCATGTAAAAGCACTGGCTACCGGTTAGAAAGAAAACGAAATTTCCGGTCAAATCACACGGAAAAGTCGTTGAGAACCAGAAGTGTAAGAAGTATTTTTCCGTTTACAAGACATTGGCAAAAGAACTTCTTCTTGTTGTTTTTTGCACACACGCCTTACTAGCGTTCGAATTCTGACTGAATAAGTTTTGTAAAGTTTGCTTCGCCCCTTATGGAACGCTTCTCTCGGAAAAATAAATTACATTTTTCTTCGATGTTTTATCAACTCCATAGTAATTGAACTCCTAATTTCGCATTATTAAAGATATCCAAATTTTCGTACATAATTGCGTCAGAAAAGTGAGAGCGAGAAAGTAGAAAGTAGTCACGAAAAGTTAAAATATGATTAGAAAACAACAAAAGGTGTCAACGTCTTGCTAGAGACTACGTCAACAAAGCCGATGAGCACAGATCGTGAAACAATCGCTTTTTTGCGGAGCTTACATGAGATATAAGACGATGCTGGGAATAATTTTCGCCAAAATGCTCAAAATGTTGTTCCTCGGGCAGGTTTTCCTTGAAAAAGCAAGCTTTTCCATGGCAAGAAACGGAAAAAAGCGCCATGATAAATGGCAGCAAATAACATGCGTTTTGACGGGCCTGCCAAGAAAAACCGTCAAAAAACAAGCTTTCTACTTTGTACTCGTTTTGTCACTGCTAAAGAAGGGACAAAATTTGTAACTGCTTATGTCACTGCCAAAAACGGGCTTTTTTGTGTACTTCTTTTTTTCCTGCCAAAATCGGGCTTTTTTTGTCCTTGTTTTGTCTCTGCCTAAATCGGGCTTTTTTTTGTCCTTCTTTTGTCTCTGCCAAAACCGGCCTTTTTTTGTCCTTGTTTTGTCACTGCCAAAATCGGGTTTTTGTTTGTCCTTGTTTTGTCACTGCCAAAATCGGGTTTTTTTTGTCCTTGTTTTGCCACTGCCAGAACTGGGATTTTTGTACTTGTTTTGTCACTGCCAAAATCGGGCTTTTTTTGTAGCCCCTGCAACTCCTTAGCCTCATTTCTGGGATGATGGAGGATCGCTCTCAGGAACTCTTTGGGGAGTGCCAATACTAGACTTTGATCTCTTTAAATGTGTGGTTCAGGCTACATCTTTCAACGAGCCGGATCCAATCTTTACCTCAAACTTGGGTAATTAAACCGACTACAACCGCCACACAAATCTTTACGTAATAGCGCAGCAACATACATTTTTCTGAACTGTTTACTGAACTCGGTTGGGGTACGTCGCTAGAAGTGGTTAATATGTGGTCGTTGCGGAGCTTTGTTCAACGTACAAAAAGTGTTCCAAAAAAGAGCCGAGTTTGGCAGTGCCAAAACATGACACGAAAGAAAAACAAAATTGTCCCTGATTTGGCAGTGACAAAAAGTGTGTCAAAAAAAGAGCCGAGTTTGCAGTGCCAAAACATGATGCAAAAGAAAAACAAAATTGTCCGTGATTTGGCAGGAACAAAACTTGGCCACAGAGTCATTCATCATTTGGCACTGCGAAATGGTGGCCGATTCTTCGTCCTTATTTTGGCAGCTAAAAAAAGATAAATAACGGAATTTCCTTCTCCCAAGTTCGCATACTCGAAATCTTGGCGAAATAAAGTTTTTGGCTGAGGAACAACATTTCGAGCACTTTGGCGAAAATTATTCCCAGCATCGTCTTATATAATACGAACTGCTGAGCAGCCAGTTTGAGATGAGAGTCTAATCTTTTCTAGACTGAGTCACTCACAGGCTCAGCAGACGAGTCTAATCTTTTCTAGACTGAGTCACTCACAGGCTCAGCAGACGAGTCTAATCTTTTCTAGACTGAGTCACTCACAGGCTCAGCAGACGAGTCTAATCTTTTCTAGACTGAGTCACTCACAGGCTCAGCAGACGAGTCTAATCTTTTCTAGACTGAGTCACTCACAGGCTCAGCAGACGAGTCTAATATTTTCTAGACTGAGTCACTCACAGGCTCCGCAGACGAGTTTAATCTTTTCTAGACTGAGTCACTCACAGGCTCAACAGACGATTCTAATCTTTTCTATACTGAGTCACTCACAGGCTCAGCAGACGAGTCTAATCTTTTCTAGACTTAGTCACTCACAGGCTCAGCAGACGAGTCTAATCTTTTCTAGAATGAGTCACTCACAGGCTCAGCAGACGAGTCTAATCTTTTCTAGAATGAGTCACTCACAGGCTAAGCAGACGAGTCTAATCTTTTCTAGACGGTTTTTTTTTCACTAGACTAATTTTGGCTCACTAAAATAGTGTTCACTAGACTAATTTTGGCTCATGAATCGGTAAAACTCTTACAAAGGTTTTCTTTCCCCTGCAGATGAAACGAATTCGCTTCAGAAAAGGTTGCTCCAAAAACTTCTCTGCGTCTTATCGAAATAGAAGAAGGGAGGGCTGTTCGAAATTTTAAAGTGCAGTTATATCTCAAACTATTTCAATAAACTTTGATGAAAAATTTGTTCGATTTGCTCAATCCGTCAAGTTTTTTATGGGAAAACTACTGTCCAACTGGACTTTCTGTACACCCTGTATTTATCCTGCAACTCTAGCTTCCAACTCCTCTCGACCCTTGCCCTTATCCCTGATTCCAATCCAGCCTCAACTCTTTCACGCTCAAACCTTCATCCTTCCCCTTCCTTATCCCTGATTCCAGTACCGCATTCACTCCTTCACGCTCCCACCTTCATCTCTCCCCTTCCTTATCCCTGATTCCAATCCAGCCTGAACTCCTCCAAGCTCACACTCTTACTCTCTCCTTTCTTATCCCTGATCCCAATCCAGTCTCAACTCCATCTACCTTCCCCTTTCTCCACTCTCAAATCAGCTGATCCCTGCAAACACTCTTTCATTCTCCTTGAAATCTGTAGCGACTGTGACATCGAGAAAAAAGGAGAGAAAGACAAGGAAGCCACTCATTATTCGAAAACAGCTGTGCAATAATCACAGAAAATAGGAAAAGAAATAGATCGAGCTAGAGAAGAATATAGAGAACGAGAAAGAGAGAGGAGGAGAGACAGAGAAGGATAGAGAGGGAGAGAGAGTGAGAGAGAAAGAGAGGAAGAGAACCGAACTATTGGAAGAACACTCCAACCGTTTAGCAAAACAGTCATGCGCTGATCAGAAGAAAGAAGAAAGTCAAAATACAGAAAAGTTTTTGAGAAGTGAACTTTTGATAGACTCGATGACAGAATGAATGATTTCCGCAAAGACATAGTCGAATGTTCAAATTAGAAATTCCAGAACGAATGAAAAAATGATCTAGTCGAATTTGAATAGGGAGACTGACAGGGCAACATCCGCATTCATCGGTGACTGTCTCCTTGCAGTCAAATGTGTCACTCGCACACACATTTGGACATTCTGAAAGTATTTTAAGGTGAGTTTGGTCATATGAAATTCACTTAGAGTGAAAAACACCTAATTATAACAAAAACAAATATTATCACACATTTCAGAACATTTTACCAAGATATTTAGAATGAACCGTCCTTTAGTGATCACAATTGGTAGAAATCTTGAGACACCTCGGTCTCTGGCATGATTCAGATATTTTTAACTAAAACCATATTCTACAATCTCATGTTTTTTCTCGGTCTCAACTTTCTCGCTACATCAGGAACAAAAGTAGAATTGTATGAATTATAGCACTGAATGTCTGTGACATTGAGTATAGAGCAAATTGATGAAATGACCACAAAAAACCAATATTGGTGCCTTGCAAGTTAGAGAAAATTTTTCACAACTGTGCTTATGAGAAAAAAAATTAAAACCTATTACTCAAAATAAAATTATTACTGTGAAGGAAATTCTTAATTCAATTAGCGGCCGTCACATTGTTACGTCTGTATTTCGAGCCATTTCACACGAGGAACTCGAATACTCAAAAGAGATAGATGAACCAAGATATCAAGACATCAAATTTATAATATCGACAGTTTGATGTAATAAATGAAGTTTTACAATTTTTCATATTTTCTTCAAATAAATATCAGGATGATCGCATGTTTGAAAAAATTCCAGGCACAATGTTAAATGAAGGGACAAAAAGGCTTAGAAACGAGGCCGTATAAAACAATTAGCCGCAATATTGTTGTTTAAACCAGTCTGATTGAGTAATTTCTCTTAGCTGTTTCCAGCTATTTTTCGCTGTTTTTTTAAGGCTTAGACAAAGGGGAACTTGTCCAGATCGACGTAGGCTCCGCCCCTCTTCTCCTCGGGGGACGGAGTCACGGATTTATGACTAGTTTTTTATGCGGTCTCGTTAGCCTAAACCGTACGGATTTGTTAGCGTAAACTATTACTAAGCCTAAGCGTGTTTTAATGTTAAAATAACAGGGAGCGGGAAGAGAAAGAGGGCACTTTGTTAATTGGGGGGTGCATTTTACTTGAGGGGTCGCACTTTACTTGGGGGCCGAATTCTACTGCGGGGGGAACGCTTTACTTGGGAGGAGCAGGTCACTTTTCCCTGATTTTTTTCGCTTAGGCTTAGGTAAAATGTATGCTAATGAGGCCATACGGCTTAGGAACGAGTTCGTATAGATCAATTAGCCACACTATTTTAGTTTTCTCCAGTCTAATTGAGGAAATTGACTTAACTGTTTCCAGCTATTATTCACTGTTTTTTTTCGTTTAGGCTTAGGCAGAGGTTACGCTAACGGGGCCGTACGGCAAAGGCTAACGAGACCGCATGAAAAATTGCATATATTCTCATTTTTTTGTCAATTCAATGACTAAATTTGTCATTGGATTGGCAGTTCATCTACCTTGATTGGCAGTTCATTGAAAGCGATTTTTTTCTCAAAATTACTTTTGAAAATAACAACTTCGTTCAAATCAAAACTTTTCCAATCTGGGTCTAATCAATATCCAGTACCCCCCCCCATTTCAGACGTTATACATTCCAGTGGTGAGAGATAATCCTTAAATAAACCCTTCCCCTTTCTCCTTAAAGCCTCTTTCCTCCCTTCAGGGCCCCTCCTCTTTCCCCCTTTCCCCCTTTAGCGCCCCCTTCCTTCCCTGCGTCGGTTAACCCCCCCCCCTCTCTGGCTTAGTTGGAACGATGCCAATACAGTAACCCAAACACACTAAAATTAGGGGTGACTGAATCTGCAGTTGAGGTGGAAAAAAATATCTGGATACTACCTGGGTTGAGACAAAGTGATGAAAACTTGATTCATGTGAAATTTTCAAACTTTTTCTCTTAGAGAGAATAAAACTCGTTAAATTTCGTCCTATTGCGATTAGCAAAATCAAGGGATGTGCCAAAAACTAGCTTCAGCTGTAGCCGTCTTTCATTATGTTTATAAAAAATATGACGCTATTGTTTGATTCGCACAAAATTATGTAAAAATTTCTTGAAAAGTTGGGTACCTATCGGACATTTCCTCGCCACTGCTGAATTTGAATCATCGCATTGTGCGAGCTTGGATAGTGAGACGATCCCAATTGCAGTGAAAAGAAGGTGTTTAAAGAAGTGGTTCTTGCTGCGGAAGAAACTCGCAGACTGACAGGTCTCATGGGAAGACATCACGCCTAGGTCCAGAGACCAGTCACACTTTTACACCTAAATTTACATCCAGTTTGTAAACTTTTACCGCTCACTAAAGGTGTAGATTTTACAATTCTCAGTTGTAGTTTGTAGCTTAATAGTCAAGTTCTCTGAAAAAAGTTTTTAGTGAAGGAGTTAAGAAAATATTTATAATTAATACCTAGGAAATATGAGCCAAGGTCTGTTTCGCACCTGAGCACAGACAGACTTTTTGAGAGGGGCTCATCAGTGAGTGCCCAGAGAGAGAGAGTCATTGTAGAAAAAAGATGTTCATGTATTATATTATAAAATGTTGTTAATGTATGTAGCCCGTAGCGTGTTGATATAAGAGACAATTGACAAATGCAGGTGAAGGGAATACGAATTCAGAAAAATTTTGAATTTTTTGTTTGTTTTTTTTTGTTTTTGCTCTGACTTATTATTCTTTCAGGTATTTTTCACGGTTTTTTTTGTTGCTTAGGCTTAGGTGAGGGTTAAGCTGACGTGGCCGCAATTCTTAGCGAGAAGACCAATATGTGTCAAGTGTGTGGGTCTATCCTGAATTTTGTAGTCATCTAACCTTCTTTTGTCAATTGCCGATACATATAAGAGGGATCATAAATGTACATTTGATTTTAATTTTCAGGTTGAGTGTCAAATTCAATTAGTTTTTCTACAGGGCATTGAATGCTTTAATGTTGATGAAGGTTCCATGAACACATGGATACGCTTTCAATTAACCGCAATGAATTTCTACTTTGGAGATACAGACATCTGAACTACTTTTCAATTCTGTAGTTTTCAAGGAGAATTTTCGGGAGTTTTCACAAAAAAAAGGTTTCAGAAGGTTCCCAGATGGGCTTAATGAAACTATTGATTACATAAAATAATTTAATAAGATTCTGGCTATGATTTCGAAGTGTCTAATCTCAGAAAATGGCTTTGAATGAAGCAAACTTAGCCGTCTATGGCTTACCAAAAATAAGTGGATTATCCTAACTTTACCTAGAAGAGTATCCGGATGTTTTGCTTTATTAAGCCATCATTAGCGGTAATGCGTCACTTTTAAAAAAATTAAAAGATATGAGAAACGTTAAGCTTTATTCTTATTTTTAATCGTTATTTACACAAAGATAATCTCTAGAACTTTTTTTAGAATTTTTCGTGGAAAAATGCCTACTTTGCTCATCTATTTGTATTGTTGTTTTTAGAGCGATGCTTTACCACTTAGGATGCTTTGATGAAGCTACGAGTCCAGAGTCTCTTCTGAATCACACCGCATCGCAACATTTGTGGGAGAGAAATCTCATCTATGTATATGAACATTCTTCACGACGCGCGCCTTCACAACTACTGAGAAGACTTTGCTATTCCATAAACTGTTACTTTGATAATTCATTTCGGATATTTTTTTTCCTTTGACGTGTTTGTTTCACTGAGTTCTTTATAAGTTGACTGATACGAAGATGAAAGACTTTTAACATTCAATTAGTTGTGAATAAAAATAAAGTAGAAAAAATGACAAAATAAACAATTTAAAAGCAACCTTGCAACCGCCACTGAACTCGAGAAAGTAGCGTCGTAGAGTGATTTGAATATTTCAAAAACTCTTCTCACAAGTTCGCTTGATAGAGAACAGGGAGAGAGAGAGAGTAGGGGGCGACCCTAGTGAGCGGTGGCCCCCCTAGTCAACCAGGTTAGGCGCACTGAAACAATGACAACTCACAACGACATTCGAGTTACCGTGGAGCGAAATATGCGTTCGTTAACCAGGCTAAGAAAATAAAATTTCAGCATTAAAAACTGCCTCGTTCTAAAGGCGGTAATCATGTAGTGAAAGAAACAGCCTATTTACCCAATTAGGAACAATAAAGTTCAGCGATCCATAAGAAAGGTAAAAAATAACTGAATTGACTGTGTTATCTTGGATATATTCTCGCGACTATCAATAAGCTGTGCGAATGATGATGTTGCGGTCTGGGAGAGATCAACGCAGAAGAAAGAAGAGAAGCTTTAGTATGGAACTATGGAAGAGTTCGAGCAAGATAGAAGTAGGCCGAGAGTGGATGAGAGGCCGAGAGAGGCCGAGAGACAATGAGTAAAGAAGAGAGTGGAAGAAGAGGAACGAAAGAAAGACTTTTGTAGTAAGAGCACATGGAAGAAAGAATATACATACGTATAAGAGTCAGAGAGTAAAATAACCAGATGAAAAGGTGAAATCGAAAATGAAAATTCTAGATGAAGAGCGTGAAAAGACATGTGAATAAGTGTGTTCAGCTGGAACAAACTGTCAAATAGAAGATGACTGTGAATCAAAGAAGAGAGGAAGCTAAGGTTATTTCGTCAGAGGAAAAGAGAGTGTCCTTTTAATAAACGTATCTCTTTCACTCCGTCAGAATATCCTATCAGAAGAACAATTCTGCAACAACTAACCACTCTGTTTAACCTGATTGATGATTTAGCTCTGAAGAAATCAGCTTCATCAACGCCTCTTACTAACGGAAGCTGACTTGAATGTTGTTAGTAGAAAACAAAGCTTTGCCTGTTTACTAAAGTTTTTTTCAAGGTTTTATATTCTAAGAAAAGATTTCTTAAAAACAATTATGAGATTCCGATCAAAGTAATCATCTGATAAACAGAGGACACAGGAAAAGGTTTATAAACTGGAATGCAACTAGGAATACGTCCTCTTTTTCTCCATCTCATCGATCTCCTCCCTCTACTAAATTCTGTAGTTCTCTGTTTGTCTATGTACATATATCTCATTCTATAAAAGAATTTTTTTCCCGACTCTTTCCTGCCCTCATTTTTTCTCCTTACCGTTCTTAAATTGTCTCTCTCTTACTATCTTTGACTCTCTTACTTATCCACCCCTCTATGTTTCTCTCTCTCATCCACGCTCCCTTTCTTACTTGTTCATCACTTTTCTTTCTATTTTTCAATATTTGTTCATGGTAATGGCTTCCCGTCTTCTTGTCGTCTTTAAAGTCATTCTATCGACTTCCTTCTCCCAACTCGAAGTCATTCTATCGACTTCCTTCTCCCAACTCGAAGTCATTCTATCGACTTCTTCCTTCTTCCAACTCGATTTCTGTCAAAGTTTTGCTATTTCAATATTTGGATCGAAGAATCCTTTGCCTGATGGTTTGGTTTGACTTCAAAGATTGATAGCTCTAACGGATATTTAGTGTAAGAGAAATAACTTCGTTCAACTGAAAATATTTCATGAAAACGCGGCTCTTTGGTTGATCGTTTTCTAATGAGTTTTCTCAAGCTGAAAAGAGCGTAATTAGTACAGCGTGCAGAAACTCAATGAAGTACTTTCAAAAAAGATTACGAAATTTCGAATTCAGTTCCATTAAAAAAATCTCGATAAACAAAAAAATAGAGCGAAAGAGATTGAAACGTTGTGCTATAGCAAAAGTTTAAAAAAACTGTCTATCTCTTACTCTGCGCGCAGAAAAGATTACTTCATTCATTCTTGATTAAACAATTCTATCATTTTTCTGTTTATGAAACCTTGATGAGATTTGTCTTCTGAATAGACTTTCTTCCGTTTCGCACTATTTCTTTCTTTATCAACTATTTCGCCGTCTCTTCACTTCTTTCTCCTTTCTGTTTTCCTCTTCTTTTCTCTCTCTCTCTCTCTCTCTCTCTCTCTCTCTCTCTCTCTCTCTCTCTCTCGCTCTCTCTCTCTTTCTCTATTCTTTACTTGTGCGAGACTAACATGTAGCAACTTTCGCTTGCGCGTAAGACAAGAATTCAGCTACTGTTTACCAATGCGAAATCCAAAACCCACAGGCTGCCTTTTTCTAGAGGAAGAAATTGACTTCTATGGAAAAAGGGGAGTGGAATTTGGATAGTGGAAAAGAAGGAACGGGAGAAACTATGAGAGAAAGGTTTAGGGAGAGAAACATGAATAGTGTTCGAGAGGAAGAAAGAAAGACCTACAGGCAGAAAGAGAAAGGTAGGCTGAGAGAAGAGAGTCAGAGGAATAGAGAGAACAAAGAGATGAAAAGATAAAAGAGAGAGAGAGAGCTGTAGAATGCTCGAAAGAGGTGCTGGCTGCATTAACTTTCATCGTCACATGATCATTCAGAATGCTTAAGGAAGAGCGATGTATTTAGAGAAGTGAGTTAAGAAAGTTCAGATAGTTCTGAAATGTGTCTCTTCTTGAATAAGCAAGAGAGCATCCCTAATGGAGTGTGGAAAAGACTCACAGATTCGGCAAGGGAGAATAAAATACACCAACGCAAATCTATGGCGGGTTCCAATCGAATAGATCATATTACACATGTGTGTCTCAGCTTTTGCTTTGAGAAAATATCTGAGCGCAACACTTCCAAAAGATAAGGTCCTTCCAAGGTCCTTCGCGCAAGCATGCTTAGGTTTGAAATAATTTCGAAGAGAATCAAAGAGCCAACATTTTAAGGGAAGGTCGACGACAGAAACACATCGAAACACAATTCTCAGAATTAGTTTTTCATTCACAAAGAGTTCATCGTTCCCATCTTTCCGTCCGGTAATCTCACATTATTCGTCGATATGAAGTTAAATTGATTGTTATGTATTCAAATGGTGTATCTTTTTTTCGTTCAAGTTTCGTGGTTAGAAGCGATTTAGAATAAACACGTTCAACTTCACACTTAGCAACTGAACGATCTCAGAATTCTAAGAAATGTAAGTGTTTGTTTAAGTGTCCCAGATTCAGGCTTTATTTTTCCGAATCAAAAACTTTTCAACTAAAAAATTCGAATTATTTCGGCACCGATATCAATGGAGAAAATGTACTTGATAGTCGACAGGCTGCCACTCCCGCCGATGGCGCTTATTTCTGCAAGACCTCTTGGCAATAGTGTGAGGGATGAATTCAGGGAAGAGCCAGAGTACGAAGAGGTTCAAAGAAAGAGGAAAGGAAGTGCTAGGTCGCGTTAGTGAAACAGAGAAAAAGAGATCCAAAGAGATACGGAGAGGGTCTCAAACGCAAGAGAAGATGAAGGCGCAAGAGGAAGAAGGTGTTGGGATGTGCAAAATGTACAGAGGAGAGCTACGGGAGAACGGTGGATGCGACGACGGTAGTTACAATGTGTACATTGACGAACCGAAGAGACATCGAGAGATGGAGAAAAAGAGAAATTTGTAGAAAGAGAGAGAGAGGTATGAAGGAGGCAACAGACATATCGAGAGAAAGTTTACCGAAAAAATAGAGAAAAAAAGGAGTAGAAGTAAGAGAGGGATAGTTTTTTTTTGTTATAAAACTATTTGCTAGCAGGCGCCACGAAGAAACTCAAAATAAATTATACTCAACTGGGTTTTGAAATTAATCATAACATCATTTGTTAAATTTGTCAGTAGATATGGGGTGATACAAAATTGGTGGTCAAACTATGACATTGTGAGAATAACACGGAATTGTAAAAGACTTTTCTCATTATGTCACGTCAGTAGGAAATCCTGTCTGCTCACACTTTCCTTGCCTTTAGCGAAGTTCTGGCCGTAGCATCCAAACTAAATGCAGCCCTCTCACGGAAACACTCCCCAAACAAACACACAAAACTAGCAGTAAGTTTTGAGTTACAGCTTCATGTACCAAGACCTTGATAACTAACTGTTCGAGCTTTCCATTTAAACGCTTTATCAAGATCAGCAAGCCACATCGGGATTATAACATCATCGATTATTTGATCTGAGCGTTGAGCGGAAGTTGAGCGAGGCATGCAGTAGCGATCGAAGTGTTACTCTTCCTCTTCTGTCGCTCATCATGGCGCTACGATCCCGGAGTGCCAAATCTTCTCGGGACTCTCACAGACGAGGGAAGAGACGGTGCAGGAGCAACCGCTTACGGAGGGAGACGAATAAAAAAATGCTTTAGCTTCGAGCTTTAGCAAAGAAAATTTTGAAAGTTGTACATTAGGTGAGAAGAAAAAAACCGTCAATTGTCGCAAATACTGTGATCATGAATAAAAAAGCGATAAACCAGATCTAGCTTGAAATAATCAGAAAAAACTATCGCATTGTTTTCGAAAGAAAACCTAATATTGAATGATCCTCAAAACTATTCGTACATGGAATCAGAAGTTCAGTAAATAAAGAAAAACATAGTTACAGAAAAAAGTTTTTAGTGGTGTATGATATGACGTGATGGAAGCAAAAATTTTGCGAAATGGCCCGACAGGTTATCAAGCGTAGGGTAAAGAGATCTAGTTAGAAAAGACTTGTGAACAAATACTGTTTCAGTTGTGATATTCTATCTCGCCTGTGGGCACATTGGGCTGTTGAAAGGTCAGGTATCAAGCAATCGTTAAAATATGTTCATTTGAAGCACGTTTCAATTAAGTGAATTCATATTAGAATTTCATTTCACGCAGTATTAATCATTTACACCATCCCTCGTTTAATATTCGACCGTCAAAAAGGATAATAATTAACTTCTAAAGCGATTGCGAGAGAGAATTCCTCGTAGAGTAACAAACAATAGTTTTTTCACTTTTCTTGAGCTTTAGTATCTAATCCTTTAAAAATAATTTTAACTAGAATACCAGTTATTTGAGAAGAGAACAATAGAAACTGTCGAGATATAGAAGTTCTTCTGAACATCCTCACCACAGAGAAAGTAGAAGGAGGCGGAAAATGTTCGACGACAAGAATGGTAGACATCTAACGGTGTCTACGTTTTACATTTCTGTCACTTCGGAGGGCGAAGAAGAGAGAGAAAGTGAGAAGTGGGATGGAGAAGAGAAAGTGAGCGTGCTAAGTAGAGAAAAACAAGAAGAGAGAGCGAGATAGAAGAACAGAGATAGAGGCGAAGAGATAGAGTTAAAAATGAAGAGAGAGAGAGAGAGAGAGAGAGAGAGAGAGAGAGAGAGAGAGAGAGAGAGAGAGAGAGAGAGAGAGAGTCAAAGAGAGAAAGAAAAGGTTGGAAGCAGAAAGAGGAACAGACAAACGACAAAAAGATACATGTGTACGCATATGAGAGAAGAGCGACCGAAGTTGAATTAATAAAGATTGTGAAGGAGAGAGCAGAAGTCTCTTCTCTCCAAACAGGACACACTTTACTAATTCCTGTGTTTCTGGAGTTGACATAAGCAAATGAAAGGATTTTCTAGGGCTTTTCTCGTTGTTAATACTTCCAGTTTCGAAACAGAAGACACTCAGAAGGTCGCTGTGACTAAATCGAAGAGGTCACCGAGAACGACTCTTGCTTATCTAGCCTAAGTTAGTCATCAGCGACGGGGTAAGGCAGAGAGAAAACGACTGTTATCAAAGGGATCATCAATTTTGAATGGTGATATATGACGCCAATTTCTTTCAAAACCAAATTCTATGATATTTGATTGAGATACTCAGACGAATTCTCTGAATTTTTAATGATGCTGTCTTTCCCTCTTACTTTCTCGTTCGGGAATTTCAAAGTAATTTCAGAAGAAAGTTGTCAGTCACCATAAACGAAAAAAGTCACGCGTTAATGATATAACAGGAATGTGAGATCACTTTGAAATAAATACCTATTTTCGGATTGCATGACCGTGATTGACAAATCAATTACTAGCTTCTGTGGTAGATTGTAAATAATTATGGCAAATGTTCCAAATCTTCGAGCATAAATTATCAATGTGCAATCTTGGGCATGATGTTCTACTACGAGAACAGAATTTCTTTACGTTTAAATAATGAAATAGGATGATAAATTGAGAAAAACTTATTTTCGGGATTAAAACGATTTAAATTTTGAAAGCGAGAAAAAAATTAATCATGCTTGAATAAGTCTTTAATAAAATGCGAATAATAAAATATTTAAACTCCTCTCATGATTATAACAACAACAACAAAGTGATGGAGTGAATCTTATAGTCAAGCTTCACTTGGGATAAATCTTTTCCTTGACGCAAAAAGTTTCGGTTGAGGAGCTGTTATGAGAATATTCTGAAACGTCCTCAGCAGCTCCGTCAAAAGTCTTTTCTTCTTAAATACACTGTTTTATATCGTTACTACGATCTAATTCCTGCGGATTAAGGTTGGCTAGAAACCTTCGATTTTTGTTGACTTCTACAGGTGTAAATGTTACACTCCTACTCTGTCTCACTTTCTTTATCTCTCCCTCTTTTTTCCCCTTACTTTCTCTACTCATCTCCCTCACTATATGATGGTGTTAAGTAATAATGCTAAGCTCCATCAAGGAGCTGCCAATCAAAGTTAATCAAGAGAGGGACGTCTTCAACTGATATGAAATGATATTCAGAAGCGATGAAGAGAACTATTGCAACTTGGATACAATAGTAGCTTTTTCTTCATACCTCCAAACAACCTTTCTCATGTTTTAAGCAAAGTAGAAAGGGATCCTTTAACCTTTCTTTTGGAATCCCAGAATATAAATACATCCTTTTTTCTTTTGTCTGTTTCCAACTGTTCGAGCATATTTTTTCCAGCTTTTCGTTTTCTGAATCTCTGGCTTTCTTGCTTTCTATCTCTTTTCTCTGGCTTTCTTGCTCTCTATCTCTTTCTTGCTCTCTATCTCTTTCTTGCTCTCTATCTCTTTCTTGCTCTCTATCTCTTTTCCTCCTCCTCTCTCTCAATCTTAATCTTTCTTTCTTACTCTCTCACAAATTTAAAATCACGCTAAGTTACACAGTTTAAAGGCAGTGACGCCTGGATAAGATGACAAATGATTGAAATCATTTCAATCATTTGTAAATTCACGCATGTTTGATAGAAGCTCCCACTAAGAATTAGATTGTTTCTTCATCGAAACCTTCATATTCTAGATGAGTAAGTATTCCGATGTTCTCTTATGTTGCCTGCCACTCCATGTCCCTCTTCTATCATCTTTCTCTTTTTGCAGGCATTCCACTCTTTGTCTATTCTCTGGACAGTTCTTCATTCTGATCTGATAAAAAAGTGATTACAATAAGATTAAACTTTGCGTCATTACAATATATGACTAATCAGAAGTATAGCAACTCATTGTGTTTTTTAAAAAAAACTCTTACAGCTCTGGATAGAACAATGACTCCTTCAGCTCACTTGATAAGATGTTCGCTTCTGCTCTTCTGTTTCTTTTCTTTCTCAATTTTTATATATATTTCTTATTCATCTTTATATCTAACTACCTTTCTCTTCATCTTTCTCTCTCTCTCTCTCTCTCTTTTTTATCTCTCTCTTGGAAAAATAATTGCGCACTTTTCGAGGGAAACTGTATTCTAATTCAAAAAAGCAGTTGAAAAAACTCTCATCGAGGAAATTCGTAACATGATTTCAAAAAAGCGATTCAACGCAATGACTTGCAAAACCTATCTATCCTTTTCAACCTTTTTAATTAAACTTTTTATCTCGAAGGAAAAAAGAAGCAGTTGTTTGGTTCCTAAAATCGTACTTTGTTCCCATCCTTGCCTTATCGGAGTGGTGTTTTTGATGGTGAAGGATTGAACTGTGTTTTTAACTGACACTTGTTACTATTGAACAGATACAAAGTACATAGGGTCCAAGATATGAAAAATCACTGCAGACAATGACAGAAACGCAGCTTTGTGAAAAGAAAACATTTAAAAGTGCTTTTTCTACGCTCAACCCAAAAATTATTTCTTATACCTCTTTTTACCTTTTTGCTCATTCCAATTCTTCTCTCATTGTCTGATCGTCTTTCAACTCTCTCTTTCTGTCAATCTCTTTTTCTTTCTCTCTTTCTTTACGTTTGTCTCTTTCAACGTTCATCTCGCACTTGATCTTGTTTTTTTGTTGTTTTTTTAATAACCATAACATTAAAATATGACACTTTTCATTGTTATCGCTAGTAATATCTTTGACTTCGCACGATGAATGTGAGAGGACTAGTTCGCACATATAACTATTCGTATGAAGAACAATATGTATGACTTTTCGAGCAAATCGAGAACACGAAGAGTGACTTCGGGCAAGAAGACGAGCAACCCTGTGCACATGTTTCTATATACACAAAAACACCGAGACAAGGAATTTCTTCCAGCCTGCTGATAGGAAGAATGGGTGCATGTCTCGATAAAACACATGATCACTTTTTATTGCCCGTTGGAAATTTCGCCATAGACTGGCACATGAGTTCGCGGTAGACTATTTTACTTGCCACAATTTTTTTTAGAAACCAAACTTAACCGTCGACGAGCGGTTGGTCGGAGTGTTAGTAAATAAGTTATCATATAAGAAAAGTATGTGCATTAAATTGAGCTCAAGTAGCGTGCATGCGTTCAATTACTGAAGTAATGAAATGGTGCCGTATAAATCCGCATAATTTTAAGTATAGAATATGATTGGATTCCTCGAAAACATGGCTCAATAAAAATTTTCCAATTACTGAACTTCTCCCTCTTCTTGACCGTGATTCAAATTACGAAACTCGCAAAAAACTTTGTTCTGAATTCAGACCCGAATAAAACAGTATGAAAAATCATATTAAATGCTGAGCTATTGTGGTCATGAAACGCATTTCATTTTCTATTTTTATCCATCTTCGCTCTTTCTGTGTTTTTAATTTGATTGCTTTTGTACCGAGAAAGAAAGCATGGAATGAATAGCTATCAATCTTTCTTGGTTTGCTTGACCTCGCAAGTAATGTTCGCTGACTTCAATCTCAAATACTTCAGGGTTCTTGTGAAAATGAAGAAAAAAGTCGCTTCGTAGAAAAAAAAGTTCAAATTGTTGAAAAGAAAATACAGTAACATTTGAAGAAAAGGATAGTACGAGAAAAATCGCCGGATAGCTGATTACACTAGAGACCACATAGAGACTAAAGAAGATTCTCATAAACTTATCCAAGTTTTTTTCTGTGAAAACAACAAGAAAGGAATAAGAGAGCTTGAAGTGAGATGAGCAAGAAGCATGCATAGAACTCAGAGCAAGACCTGAAAATAGATTTTAAATGAAACTAAATAAAACCCCCTTGATGTATGTACTTCTGGCGGGCAGGTAATGCAGTCCTCAACTGTACCATCGATAGCGTGACCGTCATTCCATACGACACTTTCTTCTCAAATGGCTTGGTCATTGAAGCTTTTTCTCCCACGAAATCCACAATAACCTTGGTTTTTTATGTTAAGGAAAGAACAAATTTCAAGTGAAGAAAGTTTGCAAAGAGAAAACTTTCAAAAAATGTTACAATTTAAACAACGGATCTCTGAATCTTGTGGAAAAACTACCGATACAGTTTCGCTGAAGTAAAAAATATGAATAGTGGATGATTATCGAATGAAAGAACTCGATGAATTAAGCTGAATCAAGGAAATTATCCTGAAAAGGCACGACTTTTGGAGGAGTCTTTTTTAAACAAATTCATACAAAAATTCAAAGGTTTTGAGGCATGTGATCTTCAAGATGATGAAAAATATGAAAGCTCAAACTATTAAGGAAATCGTATCTTAAACCACATTTCAATAAGAAATCTGCGCTGTGTAAGGCGGTTCACATAAAGCTAAGACCACAATGCGAAAAGAATGTTTTGAATGAGGATATAGAGCTGTCGCTATCTTCATCTCCCTTACTATTTTCCTTTTCTCATTTTTTCTCTCATTCTCCCACCTCTATATTCTTTTATTTCTTTCTTT
The DNA here is from genome assembly GCA_964056735.1 of Allodiplogaster pararmata. Taxonomy (NCBI): domain Eukaryota; kingdom Metazoa; phylum Nematoda; class Chromadorea; order Rhabditida; family Diplogasteridae; genus Allodiplogaster; species Allodiplogaster pararmata. The sequence goes on from OZ057406.1 coordinate 12,353,294, forward strand.
CTCTCTATTCTTTCTACTCTCACCTTTCTTCGCGTATTTCAATGTCTTTTTCCTTCTCTCTTTCTTTATCTTTGCGTACCTTTTTCTATTTCATATCTTTCTTTCACTAGCTCTTTCTTTCGTTCATCGTTACTTACTTTTGTCAGTTATTGCATAACTCACTTTCTTTGATAAACGTTATAATTTCTTACTTTACTTGTTTATTTTCTGGTAAAGCTCAAAATTATATTCACAATATATTTGATACTTTATTTTTAAGATGAACTTTTGATCATAAACAATACAATCGGATATGAAAAATCGAGACAGTGAAAACTTCCATAGAGAAATGAGATCAAAGATTGAGGGAGAGAGAGAAAAAGAGAGAGAGAAGAAGAGAGAGAGAAAGAGAGAGATGGAGAGAGCGAGAGCCAAGTAGTGGGAGGATAATAAAGATGGAGATAGAGAGAGGGTGTTGATTCTTTCAAAAGTAAAAGGGATGAACAGAGTTCTCACCTTCACACTTAGATGCACACATACGGTCCATCCAAAGAGGCGCCGCGATTGCAAGTCTTATCACGATCTACTGCTTCTCCATGCAGGGGAGAACATTCCGATCCAGAACAAGGAGGGCTAGAGCAATAGAGAGACATCATTAGCTAGAGCAGTGCAGAGAAAAAAGAGGAAAAAGTTGAAAAGAGAAGAAGAAATGGAAAGAGATAGAGGGAGAGAGAAAGAAAAAAAACAAAAAAAGAGTGTTAAAAGGAAGAAAAAAATGTTTGAAGGAGGTTCAGAGTAGAACAAAATAAGGACAAAGTAAATTTTTAACATCAAATACAAAAAGGAGGTAGAATATTCACTAAACCAGAAACTGTGGTAATTTCAAGTTTTTAATTTTGGGAAGCAAAGTAGTTGAGAAAATAAGAAGAGCGAAAAAAATACAGGGAGAGACGGACAGTAAATGAAATCGCTGAAATATCGCTGATCAACTACGTAAAAATCTTTCCTTATTTTAGGAGGTGACTTTATAATTATGATACGCACTGTATGTTTGTAAGAGAAAACAAAGGCAAATAAGAACACTAGAGAAATGGAGAGAAAAAGAAAGGGAGAGAGAGCGAGAGAGTAAAGAAAGAGGAAGAAAGTTTTGAATATATTTGTTAGCATATTGAAGGATTTTTTTCAGAGAAAAAAGAAAGACCTCAAAATTTTTGCCGTCGCCTCTAGTTGCCCAGGCCAATTCATTCCTGAAGTTTCAACCAATTCTCATACTTACATACATGTACATATTATTTCTTTCATAGCTGTGCCGTGATATGGACATAACTAAATTTTTAAATTGGTGCATAATTTTGAAATTCCATATTTCTTTTACTTCTATTCAAGCAGTTGTGTCGACTGGAGCCCCAAATTATATCAGGATCTAAGCAGCCGGTTCTAGTGGGTATGACAGCCGGTACTAGTGGGTATGACAGCCGGTACTAGTGGGTATGACAGCCGGTACTAGTGGGTATGACTCGGTAATAGTGGGTATGACAGCCGGTACTAGTGGGTATGACAGCCGGTACTAGTGGGTATGGCAGCCGGTACTACTGGGTATGACTCGGTACTAGTGGGTATGACAGCCGGTACTAGTGGGTATGACTCGGTACTAGTGGGTATGACAGCCGGTACTAGTGGGTATGACTCGTTCATCTGCTCAAAAACATTTTAAATTTCTTGTTGGATTTCTTTCGTTATCAGCTTATTGATGCTACTCGAGAAATTCGTGTACACAAAAACTCATCATAAAATATGTTTCGCGCTCATTCCCGTAAGTGAATGTCATGTGCAAGCCTCAAACAGGTTACACACCTGACCTGGTGAGACCACTGACTCCCCCCTTCCCTGGGAGAGGCTGCTAGTATGTGTAGCAGGGAAGAGTAAGATTTGTGCAAGCACCCATTGGTTTCGTTGGATTTGTTCCGCGTGATAAACTAATTCTGCTCCTTTGCTTCATATTCAGTGTGCCCAATCATTATGCCACATGAAATCGATAATCCAGCGCCTAATTGAATCTGAATACCATTTATCTAAGCAATCTAATGTGTAAATCTTTTATAATAGATACTTACATCAAAAAGAAACGTTGAGTGATTTGAAAAATGAGATATGATCGGTTGAGTCACTGAATAATTACGTCTCCTCTCTGTCTGTCGCTCTCTTTTCCTATCAGCAGATGAGAAAGAGGAGTTGAAACCTCGACCTTATAAATCTACGGTTCACTTGAAACAAACAAATATGCATTTCAGTGATGAATTTCAACAAGTGAAGTTCGGTTCAAATTGCTTTTGACTTTCTTGGTAAATGATCCTTTTACTAAATAATTTGTGAAGCATTCGTATATACGCTCTAAAAACTTAAGACCAAATTTAGACTTACTTTTCGAGTCCTAAACTCAGAAATGTATATGAAATTGTTTCGGTTCATAAAAGTATACTTGACGAACGTAATAATGGACATCAATTCAAATTTCTCACAAGATAAAAAGGTGCTAACATGAGTCTTGTTCTCTTGCAAAACTGAAGTTATTCGAGTTTAAAAGAGATTTGAATGGAATAAAGCGAATGATATCCTTCCTAAGAGAAGTAATGCACAATTATACTCATTTTCAGTCGTTGGCGTCGCGGCACAAATTAGGAGAATGATACGAGCGTCATTGATAGAGAGAGAGAGAGAGAGAGAGAGAGAGAGAGAGAGAGAGAGAGAGAGAGAGAGAATGTGAGAGAGAGAGAGATTTATAGAGAGAGAGCAAGAAAGAAAGAAGAAGGCAGAGAAAAAGAAACATGGGAAGTGAAAAAAGAGAAAGAAACATTTAGAGAGGAAAGTTTCACAGAAAGAGATTGATAGTGAGATAGATGAAAAGGAAATGAGATAGTGTTATGGATAAAAATTGAAACATCTAAAAAGAAAATATTAAATTAATGAGTACGAGAAATAGAGAGATAAAAAGAACAAAACATGATGAACCTTTTTTAAAGGAAAAAGTAATTACACGATAAATTTAGAGAGAAAGAAAGAAAGAAAGAAAGAAAGAAAGAAAGAAAGAAAGAAAGAAAGAAAGAAAGAAAGAAAGAAAGAAAGAAAGAAAGAAAGAAAGAAAGAAAGAAAGAAAGAAAGAAATAAAGAAAGAAAGAGAGAGAGAGAAGTGACGCAAAACCAATTTACTAACATTTCAAAAGTTCTGCTATACAAGTGCAGTACCTCTTGAGTGAGTGAGAAGACAACGCAATAAGGGTGTGTATAGACCGCTCTCAACTGCTCGGAGACTATCCAAAATAAAAATAAATTATGTTTCCTGGAGATTGAGTAATATGATCGGACTGCTTGATACTTCTACGTATCAAGTGGAATATAGCATCCGTAAGAGACCGCTTCATTTCCGAGTTGAGTTTAACTGAATTTGAATGGGAGATTTAGAATGTTCAACAAAAATTAATGATTGGCTAGAAAAGAAAGTAACTCAGGTGGAAGAAAAAGCTTTAAAATGAGGTGGAACAAAAAAAGGGAAAAAAAGAAACGAGAAGAGAGAAAACTGTGCCGAAATAGAAAAAAGAGCACAGGGATACGAGGAAACGCATACAAATAATATTCAGTCATATATCAAATAGTTGCGGGCTTCATAAGCAATAATTCCCCATTCTTCTTCATTGTTCCTATCCCATGCTCAGTTGAAACCTTCTCTGTCTGAGCTCTCTTCATTCTGCTTGCTCTAACTCTACACCTTAGGCGTACATTGGATTCCCACCAATACTCTGGTTCTCTCTCATGATAAAACAAATAAACGCCAGATAACGTGATCGACTATCCTGTCCTGTCGTATATTATATGATGGTTTCCTTCACCTGTATCTCTCAGATCATTTCTATTATTTCAAATTTCAGGGTTTATCATTGTTAATGCGGAAATATTCACAGTGACAGCACGGTATAAGAGGTTAAGTTTAATATCATCTCTGAAAGAATGAATGGAGCAAGTGAATAATATATATATATATATATATATAAAGTTGTCTTCGAATTCGCTCTCAACTACTGTAATGAGGCCTCGGGCGCAGAGAAGACTGCAACGTATGTAGGCCTATCCTGAGACCGAGCAGGGTTTCGCCAATCAGATGGTTAACCGAAAAGTGGAATAGAACTCCATGCTCTGTGCGCAACTGTGATTTCTCCTTATCTGAGCTCTTCCTCTCTCTCTCCATGCAGAGCTTCTCTATCTGGTGACATTACAAACCCATTTAGTGTTCGATAACGACAATACCGATGTTCAATGCTTCCTGATTTCAAAACAGTCATGTTTGAAATTGAGCTCGTGTAAATCTTCGGCTGTGACAAAACGGAAATCGTAGAAGAAATTTTTTTCTGGTAGATTGAAGAACTACAATTTGAGCAAATTTAAAGAATAAATATCAACAACACATCAATTTTGAGATTTACAAAGAGAACAAAAAAACAAGAGTATTAAAGCATCGATACATCCATGCTTGAAAAACCTTGAGAAGTATTTGAAGTAAAATAATTGAAATAAAAATTCTCTGTCGAAACTTCCTTGTCTTACACTCTAACCTCAGCTATCACATCGATCAAAAACCCTTCTAACATTTTTGCAAGTTTTTAACCCTACAATTGTTTCAAAGAAATCTTGAATCCTTACTGAATGTTACGGAAATAATCATCAAAACCATTATAAAAATTATTAGAATAGGTTCTTAAAATATATCCTCAACTATATTGCAATTCTTCAAAAAAAGGTTGAATAATTTTGACTAAAATTTATAAAATATTTACAATGCGAAGAACCCAAAAAATTATCAGATTTTAGCACAGAAGTTGGAAGACACGCGATCAAAGGAATTGAAGCAAATTTTTAGAAGTGAATTGATAAAAACAAATAAGATCTTTTTGATGTAAAAAACAGATTTGAAAGTGAAAGTAACAAAATAAAATTTCTAAGATCTCTTTTAGGTTAGAAAAAAGTGCCAAACAGTACTGAAATGAGCCATTAACAGTTTGAAAACATCGATTATAACAATTTTGAAGATAAAAATTATTTTACAAATTTATATTTTTTGGAGATTTGTGAGTTTAAGATCAAATCCTTTCGGAATAACCGCACATTCTTGAAACATATCAACTACTGATCCACGCTTCGATGGCTTCCTTATCACCTAATCAGAAAAAAATTTCATGTTTGAATGAAACATTGCAAATATATGGATTTTTTTAAAGTAAAAAGTATAAATTAAAACCAAAACAACTCAAACAGAAAAAAAGTATAAGTTTAATTATACTTTATGCCCTTTGATATTCAACAGCAACAGTTCATAACTCACTTTAATAGAACATCCCAACATCGAAAATATCTTCCAAAATTCTTCTTCTTCCCTTACCACGGGAACGACTGCTATCTAAAAAATCAACCATTCATCACTCTTCACTTCTCCCCTTTTCCTGAATGGTCGCTTTGGAACGACTGTAAATAAAAAGCCCTTATCCTTTCTTCTCATCTTCCCTTACCGCTTCCAGGCTCTTCAACCCGTAGCTCATCAAAATTCTCCTAAATTGAATCTTCCCTAATACCCCATCAAGCTCTATTTTACATTGCCTGATAATAAAACTTGGAACTTCAAAAGGATGTGGGACGGATCGAAATTTTCCAATGCTCATAGCAACTTCCCTCATTCGGCTTTCTATAGACACAAAACCAATCGACTCTGGAAGGCTTCAGATTCATCTCTCCAGTGACCAACTAAGGGATACACTTGAAAGCTAATCAATAAACAATCCGAACTTGGAAGGAGTCTTTCGGCCGAAGTTCTTTCTATACAGGGCTGCTCTCTCTTGAGACAAACTCTGCAGACAAAAATTCACTTCTGATTCTCCAACCACTGCTTGTGCACTCAGAATCCCAATTTCGCGAGTGACCTCTCAAGTCCTTGCTCTTCGTATTCCGCCTTAGAGACCCAGTCTTTCTGCAATAACAACACTGTTCTCCAGACATGCTTCAGTACTTAATCTCTAATGAGAGACGAAGCTGAGATTTTCAAGCCTATTCTTGATCTGAGAAGATCGATCAATCGATAATTAACATTGAAACACACTTCTGCGTTCTCATGTCATGTCTTCAGATAAGAAATGCCTCCATCTACATAGTCCCTTCACGAATGGTTAGAAAGAATGCGTACTTCATTGTCCCTGATTAAGTTGGCAAGTACCGCTCCTCCGATGAATACCATGTGCTTACGGCGGGGCGGAGCTTCGATGCGGATCTTGAACTTCTGCAACAGAAATTCACCAAAACTTACCAGGTTTTTGTTATTATAGACTTCAGTGTTGAGAAAGCCAACTTTCGGTGATCTATCAAATCAATTCTGTTTTTTTCTCGCTCGATAGCGATTCTAACCATCTGACTGAATGAGAAACTTTAATATTTTTATTGAACTTGGAGAGGAAATAAAGAATTTGATTGATTGCTACAAATTCTGGAAGAGTTCTCTTTGCAAGGAGTTCCGTGAAGGAAACCTTTGCTTTTCTATACCTAATTCCTAAAAAGCTACCTCTATACCTAATTCCCCCTTTTCTATACCTAATTCCTACAAAGCTATAACTATTGTATTCTCCAATCCTTAATATTGAGATAACCTTTTCTAGCTCATCGAAATAAGGAACCTGGAATTTTTGAGTATCTCCTTTGAGTACTCTCTCCAAGTATAACTGCTTCACTTCTCTTTCCAATCTGTAAACGAATTTAATGTTATATTTTTTACGCTTCTCTACCCGATCCGTAAACTAATTATATATGTTAAGTTAACAATGTAAAAAAATTTTTTTAAACTATTTACAAAACAAGGCTGCTCTTTTTTCGTTTTTTTCCGAAAACAAACTTTTCCGATTTTTCGAAAAAAAAAAAAGCAAAAAAACTGAAAAAGTGGTAAAAACGTTTTTTATGACTTTTTTTTCGAGAGCTCTTTGTGTGTCAGGACGATTTTTAAGTAACTCATGAGTATGGAATAGTGAGGGAAAATTTTCAGCCAGAAAAAAGATTTTATTCCGGTTTTCTTCGTTTTTTTTTTTTTAATTTCCAATTTTGAAATCAAATTTTTTTAAATGCATTTTATGACTTGTTTTGAGAATCATTCTAACAAATATCAATTGCTTTTTTTATGTCGAAATCTAAAGGAAACGAAATCAATAGCTCAAGTTTAAAAAATAACTACCTTGGTTTGTCAGCAGATTTCTGTTTCCAAAGTTGGTGAATATATGTTATAAATATTGCAGGTTACACCCATTCCCTTTTTATTTAGAAAAAAAAACTTCTTTTTTCGCCACAGCGGGTCGGCGTTCAAAGATCTTGCTTTTTGCGGGCGTCTGAGTCTTTTTCAGTCAACTTATTGATAAAAGTTCTTTCAACATCATCTTCTTGGATTCTACTTCTTACCAGAGACGTTAATGACGTATATGGTAGGTAAGTATAACCTTGAAGGCAGTCCAGGATACATAGTCGATCCCCCAGACAACACGACATGTTTGTAGAGATCGAGTCGGACATCTTCAATTATCTCATCAAAATTTTTTTCTGAATAATCAACTCGTCATCCATTAAATATGAGGTATCAGCCATTGTTTCCACCAAGTAAAGCTTGCGAACCAAATTTACGGAGTGTTTTTTGTGACTCGAGGCGAGACTACGCGCAAGGAAGAAGCCCCCTTATTCTCTGCTCACTAAATATCCCTTCGAGACCTTTCTAAACTCTCTCTCTTTCTCTTGCTCACTAACTATCCCTTCGAGGCCTTTCTAAACTATCTCTCTCTCTCTTTCTCTTGCTCACTAACTATCCCTTCGAGACCTTTCTAAACTATCTCTCTCTCTCTCCTTCTCTTGCTCACTAACTATCCCTTAGAGACCTTTCTACACTATCTCTCTCTCTTTCTCTTGCTCACTAACTATCCCTTCGAGACCTTTCTAAACTATCTCTCTCTCTCTCTTTCTCTAGCTCACTAACTATCCCTTCGAGGCCTTTCTAAACTATCTCTCTTTCTCTTGCTCACTAACTATCCCTTAGAGACCTTTCTAAACTATCTCTCTCTCTTTCCCACTAATTATCCCTTCGAGACCTTTCTAAACTATCTCTCTCTCTCTCTCTCTTTCTCTTGCTCACTAACTATCCCTTAGAGACCTTTCTAAACTATCTCTCTCTCTCTCTTTCTCTTGCTCACTAACTATCCCTTCGAGACCTTTCTAAACTATCTCTCTCTTTCTCTTGCTCACTAACTATCCCTTCGAGCCCTTTCTAAACTATCTCTCTCTCTCTCTTTCTCTTGCTCACTAACTATCCCTTCGAGACCTTTCTAAACTATCTCTCTCTCTTTCCCACTAATTATCCCTTCGAGACCTTTCTAAACTATCTCTCTCTCTCTCTCTTTCTCTTGCTCACTAACTATCCCTTACAGACCTTTCTAAACTATCTCTCTCTCTTTCTCTTGCTCACTAACTATCCCTTCGAGACCTTTCTAAACTCTCTCTCTTTCTCTTGCTCGCTAACTATCCCTTCGAGGCCTTTCTAAACTATCTCTCTTTCTCTTGCTCACTAACTATCCCTTCGAGGCCTTTCTAAACTCTCTCTCTTTCTCTTGCTCACTAACTATCCCTTCGAGGCCTTTCTAAACTATCTCTCTCTCTCTCTCTTTCTCTTGCTCACTAACTATCCCTTCGAGACCTTTCTAAACTATCTCTCTCTCTTTCCCACTAATTATTTCTTCGAGACCTTTCTAAACTATATCTCTCTCTCTCTTTCTCTTGCTCACTAACTATCCCTTAGAGACCTTTCTAAACTATCTCTCTCTCTCTCTCTCTTTCTCTTGCTCACTAACTATCCCTTCGAGACCTTTCTAAACTATCTCTCTCTCTCTCTTTCTCTTGCTCACTAACTATCCCTTCGAGACCTTTCTAAACTATCTCTCTCTCTTTCCCACTAATTATCCCTTCGAGACCTTTCTAAACTATCTCTCTCTCTCTTTCTCTTGCTCACTAACTATCCCTTAGAGACCTTTCTAAACTATCTCTCTCTCTCTCTCTTTCTCTTGCTCACTAACTATCCCTTCGAGACCTTTCTAAACCATCTCTCTCTCTCTCTTTCTCTTGCTCACTAACTATCCCTTCGAGGCCTTTCTAAACTATCTCTCTTTCTCTTGCTCACTAACTATCCCTTAGAGACCTTTCTAAACTATCTCTCTCTCTTTCCCACTAATTATCCCTTCGAGACCTTTCTAAACTATCTCTCTCTCTCTCTTTCTCTTGCTCACTAACTATCCCTTAGAGACCTTTCTAAACTATCTCTCTCTCTCTCTTTCTCTTGCTCACTAACTATCCCTTCGAGACCTTTCTAAACTATCTCTCTCTCTTTCTCTTGCTCACTAACTATCCCTTCGAGGCCTTTCTAAACTATCTCTCTCTCTCTTTCTCTTGCTCACTAACTATCCCTTCGAGACCTTTCTAAACTATCTCTCTCTCTTTCCCACTAATTATCCCTTCGAGACCTTTCTAAACTATCTCTCTCTCTCTCTTTCTCTTGCTCACTAACTATCCCTTAGAGACCTTTCTAAACTATCTCTCTCTCTCTCTCTTTCTCTTGCTCACTAACTATCCCTTCGAGACCTTTCTAAACTCTCTCTCTTTCTCTTGCTCACTAACTATCCCTTCGAGGCCTTTCTAAACTATCTCTCTTTCTCTTGCTCACTAACTATCCCTTCGAGGCCTTTCTAAACTATCTCTCTTTCTCTTGCTCACTAACTATCCCTTCGAGGCCTTTCTAAACTATCTCTCTCTCTCTCTCTTTCTCACTAACTATCCCTTCGAGGCCTTTCTAATCTATCTCTCTCTCTCTCTCTCTTTCTCTTGCTCACTAACTATCCCTTAGAGACCTTTCTAAACTATCTCTCTCTCTTTCCCACTAATTATCCCTTCGAGACCTTTCTAAACTATCTCTCTCTCTCTCTTTCTCTTGCTCACTAACTATCCCTTCGAGACCTTTCTAAACTATCTCTCTCTCTTTCCCACTAATTATCCCTTCGAGACCTTTCTAAACTATCTCTCTCTCTCTTTCTCTTGCTCACTAACTATCCCTTAGAGACCTTTCTAAACTATCTCTCTCTCTCTCTTTCTCTTGCTCACTAACTATCCCTTCGAGACCTTTCTAAACTATCTCTCTCTCTCTCTTTCTCTTGCTCACTAACTATCCCTTCGAGGCCTTTCTAAACTATCTCTCTTTCTCTTGCTCACTAACTATCCCTTAGAGACCTTTCTAAACTATCTCTCTCTCTTTCCCACTAATTATCCCTTCGAGACCTTTCTAAACTATCTCTCTCTCTCTCTTTCTCTTGTTCACTAACTATCCCTTAGAGACCTTTCTAAACTATCTCTCTCTCTCTCTCTTTCTCTTGCTCACTAACTATCCCTTCGAGACCTTTCTAAACTATCTCTCTCTCTTTCTCTTGCTCACTAACTATCCCTTCGAGGCCTTTCTAAACTATCTCTCTCTCTCTTTCTCTTGCTCACTAACTATCCCTTCGAGACCTTTCTAAACTACAGTACCGCCCAAAATGTTATAATATATAGGGTTATTGAAAATAACTTTTTTCAAAGATAAAATTCAAAGCTCAAATTTTCACAGAAGTTTTTTTGGGTGTCTGTACCGTACCGGACGTCGTTTTGAGTGATTTATTATTTATCTCCAGGAAATACACCGAAATTGGTATATCTTCCATTTTTCAGTTTTTCTCCATGATTTTTTTAGTTGATTTTTTTTTGTTTACCGAACTTCATTCATAAAAATTTTGTTTCAAGTCATGGTTCGAACTGTTGGACATCGAATTACAAGTAAAAGAATGCAAGAAGCTGTTGTTGCTGGGGCGAAACAGGGCCGGTCACAGAGCGAGCTCGCTCAGCAGTTCGGGGTAACTCAGAGCGCTATCTCCCGTATCCTCCGGCGTTTTCGAACCCAGGTAAACGAATTTTCTACAACTGAATAACTTTGGAACACAAAAAAATTGCAGGGACGAGTCATCGTGAAGACAAGTTCGGGGAGACCCCGCGTAACTTCGAGGTACATGGACCGAGGCATCCTGCGCGCATCTCGCGAAGACCCGAAACGCACTGCTACAGACATTCAAGCTATCATATCAACGCCCGCGACTCCTGCTCCTTCAATAACTACCATCAAACGCCGTTTGCAAGCCGCTGGACTGAATGGAAGGCGGCCTGCAAAGAAGCCTTTCATCAGCGAAAAAAATCGTAAAGTTCGAGTTCAGTGGGCTAAGGATCACCTCAGTTGGACACGCCGTGAGTGGTCTCAGATTGTTTGGAGCGATGAATCCAAGTTTAATATGTTCTGCAGTGACGGTCTGAGGTGGGTAAGACGTCCAGCGGGCAAGCGTTTCCTGCCGCAATACCAGTCGCTCACAGTCAAACATGGCGGTGGTTCTGTGATGGTCTGGGGCTGTTTTTCTGCCAGCGGCATGGGTCCAATTAGACGTATTGTCGGAAATCTCGATCGTTACGGCTATGAGAACATAATGGAAAGCACTATGCGCCCTTGGGCCCTCTCCAAATTCGGCCGTGGGTTCACCTTTCAACAAGATAACGACCCGAAACATCGATCTCAGCACGTTCAGAACTGGTTTCGCCGTCGGCATGTGGATGTTTTGGACTGGCCAAGCCAGTCTCCCGATTTGAACATCATCGAAAATTTATGGGAACATTTGCAACGAAAATTGACGGGAAGAACATGCAGAAATGCTGATGAAAAGTTTAAGCAGCTAGAGGAGGAATGGAAGGCGATTTCGCAGGCAACCATTGACTCTTCGATTGATTCTATGCCTCGTAGATGTCAGGCAGTCATTGACTCGAAAGGATATGCCACCAAATACTAGAATATTTGTTTTATTACTTCGAAAAAACTGAACATCTCTATAAGCACTTTTTACTATTTCCATTTTTTTTACGAATAAACCTAATAAAGCATTTTCCAAACTTGTTCTATTACTCGAAACATGTGAATTTGGCTTGTAAAAAAGATGTGAAAATTTGATCTTCATTAGTTTTTTTTGAAAAAAGTTATGTTCAATAATTCAATATATTATAACATTTTGGGCGGTACTGTATCTCTCTCTCTTTCCCACTAATTATCCCTTCGAGACCTTTCTAAACTATCTCTCTCTCTCTCTCTTTCTCTTGCTCACTAACTATCCCTTAGAGACCTTTCTAAACTATCTCTCTCTCTCTCTCTTTCTCTTGCTCACTAACTATCCCTTCGAGACCTTTCTAAACTCTCTCTCTTTCTCTTGCTCACTAACTATCCCTTCGAGGCCTTTCTAAACTATCTCTCTTTCTCTTGCTCACTAACTATCCCTTCGAGGCCTTTCTAAACTATCTCTCTTTCTCTTGCTCACTAACTATCCCTTAGAGACCTTTCTAAACTATCTCTCTCTCTTTCCCACTAATTATCCCTTCGAGACCTTTCTAAACTATCTCTCTCTCTCTCTTTCTCTTGCTCACTAACTATCCCTTAGAGACCTTTCTAAACTATCTCTCTCTCTCTCTCTTTCTCTTGCTCACTAACTATCCCTTCGAGACCTTTCTAAACTATCTCTCTCTCTTTCTCTTGCTCACTAACTATCCCTTCGAGGCCTTTCTAAACTATCTCTCTCTCTCTCTCTCTTTCTCTTGCTCACTAACTATCCCTTCGAGACCTTTCTAAACTATCTCTCTCTCTTGCTCACTAACTATCCCTTCGAGACCTTTCTAAACTATCTCACTCTCTTTCCCACTAATTATCCCTTCGAGACCTTTCTAAACTATCTCTCTCTCTCTCTTTCTCTTGCTCACTAACTATCCGCTCGCCAACGGAGTCGCCTACACGATGGTGCGAGTGTCGACAGACGTCCCGGACGTTCTGGACGCAAAGGACTCCAAACTATACCTATCCCAAAGTGGTTTTTCTCCCGCAAGGGACACATCGAACAGCTCTCCCCCCAGCTGTCCAATCCTCTCGTTTTTTTCTATTAAGGATCAGGGCCTTCCAGCGGCTCTGATCCTCGCCCTCCTCTTAATTGCTGGAATAGAAAGCAACCCGGGTCCTTTGCGATGGCCGTGTACTGTATGTCACAAAAGTGCTTCCAGCAATAGCGTTCGCTGTCAGAAGTGTCAGAAATGGACACATCTTAAATGTTCTGGTCTCTCCTCCTTCGGTGCCTGGAACCCATCCTGGAGATGTCATAGCTGTGTCAGACCTCCCCCAAGAAGCTCACAAACTAAGATAGACACCCTCAAAATCATCCATTGGAATGCTAATGGAATTCGGGGCAGAATCGTAGAGCTTGAGGACTTACTCCACGAGGAAAATATCCACATAGCCTTAATCCAGGAGACCAAACTAGATGCCACAGCCGTATCGCCATCGATTAAAGGGTACTCACTAATAAGACAGGACCGAACCAGATCAGGAGGTGGCCTCGCAATGATCATAAGAGAGGACATCCAATATGTGCTAGCAGACTCAACTCACGGTGATAAGGCAATAGAGACAATGACTATCGAGATCCCCTCTACACTCGGTAATCTAAGAATAACTAATCTCTATATCCCTCCACGCTCCTCATGTCCACCGGGTTACACCACAGACTTTGCCCACTTCCTCAAACATACAAAGACATGCGTTGTAGCTGGTGACGTGAACGCCCACAATGAGCTCTGGAGCACTGGAACCGAAGATGCCAGAGGAACTGCACTCTGTGAAGCTATCGAGCAGAGCAATTACATAGTCTTGAACTCTCCTCAGCAACACACACGTAAGGAAGCCTCTCCGGACATTACGTCAGTCACAAACGACATTGCGACCAACTGTTCCTGGAGAACTCTCGGAAAGCTAAATTCTGACCACCTACCAGTCCTACTCGAGATAGAACTGAGAATCCCAACGATTGGTAAACGAAGATGCTACATGAACTTCAGAAAAGCAAAATGGCACGAATACGAAATAGAAGTGAACAAGAGACTCGGCAATTTTCCGTACGAAGGAAGCCCTCACAACATGCATTCCTTCCTGGTTGAAACTCTCAGAGAGGCGGCAAGAAAACATATACCACAAGGAAGATGCCCAGACTTCATACCCCGCCTGAGCGAAGAAGCCAAAGCACTCATCCGAAAAAGAGATCAGATGCGTAGAGCAAACCCGGCAGACCCATGTCTCCCTGAACTGATGACAAGGATTTCATATAAGATCAATGACGATAAGCGCATTGCATGGGAAGATTTCGTGAACAACCTCAGACCCAACGAACCCACAAATCGTTTGTGGAACACAATCAAATCACTTGATGGTCGAGCACACAAACCCTCCCACGCCGCTATTGTTCATAAGGGTTCACCTCTATCCAGCCTGGAAGCTACCAACCTCTTCGCCAAACAAGCCGTCAAGACCCCTGATCGATCTAACAGGAGAACTCACCGCTGGACCTCGAACCTTGAGCGTTCCGACGTCCCAGTCGTCACAGTTGACGAAGTGAAGACAGCAATGAAGAAAATGAGAAGCTCCAAGGCTATGGATCTCGACGAAATCTGTCCTCTTATGGTTAAAAAGGCTGGCGAACAGTGTGCAAGATGCTTTGCAATACTCTTTAATTGCTCACTCAGCACCGGCATCATACCTTCGGCCTGGAAGACGGCCAGAGTTATCACGATTCCGAAGCCAGGGAAGGACCTCACGTCGGTAAAAGGCTACAGACCGATCTCAATTCTATCCCCTGTGGTCAAACTCCTCGAGAGAATCATCCTCCCCCACATCACAGAAGAAGTTGAGTTGGAAAACTGGCAACATGGCTTCAGAAAAGGACGCTCGACCACGACAGCCTTGATGGAGATAACGGGCCACATAACCAACGGTATCAACCAACGGCTCCCTCCACATCGCACAGTGATGGTTGCGCTCGACCTCACCTCGGCATATGATCTGGTCAACATTTCTCGCCTTTGTCACACTCTCGCCGAAACGTCCATCCCCAGAGGCCTCGTTAGATGGCTCTCCAGCTATCTACGAGGTAGAGCCATCCGTGTGGACTTCAGAAACTGCCTCAGCCGCCAGCAAACCTGCTACGCAGGAGTTCCTCAGGGGGGAGTACTCAGCCCTTCCTTGTTCAACATATACTTGAATGGGCTGCCGAAGCCTCCCGAGACGATTAAACTGGTCGGGTATGCGGATGATCTGACAGTACTGGCCTCTCACCCTGACTGGAGAGTTGGAGCCGATAGACTGAACTCCTACCTCCCAGCCCTCACCAGCCATCTTGGGGAACTAAAGATGGACATCTCGGCAGCTAAATCCAGTGTAACGCTCTTCACCACCAACACAAAGGAATGTCGTGAAGTACCAGAAGTTGTGGTCAACGGTGAGCCACTCCCTCTAAGTAGAGCCCCCAAAATCCTTGGTGTCACCTTGGACCAGATGGGAACCTACCGTCAACACGCCGAAGGACTAAAGACAAGGGCAACAAAAAGATTGAATGTCCTCCGAGCAATCGCGGGAAGAAGGTGGGGACAGAAGACCGAGACAATGCTGAACACCTACAAAGCAACCACTAGAGCAGTCTTGTCTTACGCAGCACCCATCTACTCGCCTCAACTTGCCGAATCACATTGGACTTCCTTGCAAGCAGCACAAAACAAAGCCATTCGAATCGCAACAGGAAACCTTGCAATTGCGGACACTCAGCACCTGGCATACGAGAGCAAACTTCTTCCAGTCAAAGAACACAACCTCATGCTCAGCAAACAATTCACCGCCAAGGCCAGGCTTCAACCCAACCATCCTTCTCACCGCATCTGCACTGAAGCAAAACCTCCCAGGGCAATAAGAAAGCATGCCAAAGACATAGACATAGTACTAGGTGATACGGACTATAAAGTGGCCCTCAGAAAAATACACACGGAGACAGTCAGAGACTTTCTCAGAAATAGTCGACCCAACCCAGTTCTGGGAACTAAACCTCCTAGAATACACAAGTCCACGTCCCAACTATCCAGAGAAAATCAGATAACTCTGTCTCAATTGCGAAGCGGCCACTCTAGTTTCCTTAACAGTTATCTCCACCGAATAGGGGCCAATGAATCTCCCCTCTGCCCACTGTGTAGGATAGAGCCGCATACTTCGAGACATATTTTTTCGTGTCGCTGTAACCCCACTTCACTTAGCCCTATCGACCTTTGGAATAGGCCGCACTCGGTTGTTGATTTCTTGTTCAATTAAATCTCTCCAAAAAAAAAAAAAAAAAAAAAAAAGTGAAAGAGAAAAAAAAAATAAATAAATAAATAAATAAATAAATAAAGGAGAGTAAAATAAATAAAAACAAAAAAAAACAAAAAAAAATAAGAGAGAGGAAAGAGAGTGTGGGCTTATAACGCTGGAGGGTCGAGAGCTTTGACGACTTCCTCCAGTGTCTCGCGAAGGAAGATCTACCCGTTGGGCAAGACAACAACAACAACACTAACTATCCCTTAGAGACCTTTCTAAACTATCTCTCTCTCTTTCTCTTGCTCACTAACTATCCCTTCGAGACCTTTCTAAACTCTCTCTCTTTCTCTTGCTCACTAACTATCCCTTCGAGGCCTTTCTAAACTATCTCTCTTTCTCTTGCTCACTAACTATCCCTTCGAGGCCTTTCTAAACTATCTCTCTCTCTCTCTTTCTCTTGCTCACTAACTATCCCTTCGAGACCTTTCTATACTATCTCTCTCTCTTTCCCACTAATTATCCCTTCGAGACCTTTCTAAAATATCTCTCTCTCTCTTTCTCTTGCTCACTAACAATCCCTTAGAGACCTTTCTAAACTATCTCTCTCTCTCTCTTCTCTTGCTCACTAACTATCCCTTCGAGACCTCTCTAAACTATCTCTCTCTCTTTCTCTTGCTCACTAACTATCCCTTCGAGACCTTTCTAACTATCTCTCTCTCTTTCCCACTAATTATCCTTCGAGACCTTTCTAAACTATCTCTCTCTCTCTCTTTCTCTTGCTCACTAACTATCCCTTAGAGACCTTTCTAAACTATCTCTCTCTCTCTCTCTCTCTTTCTCTTGCTCACTAACTATCCCTTCGAGACCTTTCTAAACTATCTATCTCCTCTCTCTCTTTCTCTGCCACTTCCATGGACCTCCCTTTCATCGAAAATATTTTCCCACATCCTTGGAGTTTCACTACTTCTCCAATCTCAACCCTGCACCACCTACTCCTCCATCGGTTCCAGCTGACCAATATCTGCAGCTTGAATTGCTCACAAAGAAGCAGCCTTGATATGCCCGCTTTCTCGACATTGATGAGATGGGGCTGAAAAAGAATCTCTGCCGCCTCGAACCTTTCACCGCCCAGATGAACCACACGGCCGTCTGGCAACTGCAACCGTATTCAGAAATTCA
>OZ057406.1:12370972-12478277 GCA_964056735.1 Allodiplogaster pararmata
CCTTACTGAATGTTACGGAAATAATCATCAAAACCATTATAAAAATTATTAGAATAGGTTCTTAAAAATATATCCTCAACTATATTGCAATTCTTCAAAAAAGGGTTGAATAATTTTGACTAAAATTTATAAAATATTTACAATGCGAAGAACCCAAAAAAATTATCAGATTTTAGCACAGAAGTTGGAAGACACGCGATCAAAGGAATTGAAGCAAATTTTTAGAAGTGAATTGATAAAAACAAATAAGATCTTTTTGATGTAAAAAAACAGATTTGAAGGTGAAAGTAACAAAATAAAATTTCTAAGATCTCTTTTAGGTTAGAAAAAAGTGCCAAACAGTACTGAAAATGAGCCATTAACAGTTTGAAAACATCGATTATAACAATTTTGAAGATAAAAATTATTTTACAAATTTATATTTTTTGGAGATTTGTGAGTTTAAGATCAAATCCTTTCGGAATAACCGCACATTCTTGGAAACATTATCAACTACTGATCCACGCTTCGATGGCTTCCTTATCACCTAATCAGAAAAAAATTTCATGTTTGAAATGAAACATTGCCAATATATGGATTTTTTTTAAAGTAAAAAAGTAATAAATTAAAACCAAAACAACCTCAAACAGAAAAAAGTATAAGTTTTAATTATACATTTATGCCCTTTGATATTCAACAGCAACAGTTCATAACTCACTTTAATAGAACATCCCAACATCGAAAATATCTTCCAAAATTCTTCTTCTTCCCTTACCCCGGGAACGACTGCTATCTAAAAAATCAACCATTCATCACTCTTCACTTCTCCGCCTTTTCCTGAATGGTCGCTTTGGAACGACTGTAAATAAAAGCCCCTTATCCTTTCTTCTCATCTTCCCTTACCGCTTCCAGGCTCTTCAACCCGTAGCTCATCAAAATTCTCCTAAATTGAATCTTCCCTAATACCCCATCAAGCTCTATTTTAGCATTGCCTGATAATAAAACTTGGAACTTCAAAAGGATGTGGGACGGATCGAAATTTTCCAATGCTCATAGCAAACTTCCCTCATTCGGCTTTCTATAGACACAAAACCAATCGACTCTGGAGGCTTCAGATTCATCTCTCCAGTGACCAACTAAGGATACACTTGAAAGCTAATCAATAAACAATCCGAACTTGGAAGGAGTCTTTCGGCCGAAGTTCTTTCTATACAGGGCTGCTCTCTCTTGAGACAAACTCTGCAGACAAAAATTCACTTCTGATTCTCCAACCACTGCTTGTGCACTCAGAATCCCAACTTCGCGAGGTGACCCTCTCAAGTCCTTGCTCTTCGTATTCCGCCTTAGAGACCCAGTCTTTCTGCAATAACAACACTGTTCTCCAGACATGCTTCAAGTACTTAATCTCTAATGAGAGACGAAGCTGAGATTTTCAAGGCCTATTCTTGATCTGAGAAGATCGATCAATCGATAATTAACATTGAAACACACTTCTGCGTTCTCATGTCATGTCTTCAGATAAGAAATGCCTCCATCTACATAGTCCCTTCACGAAATGGTTAGAAAGAATGCGTACTTCATTCGTCCCTGAATTAAGTTGGCAAGTACCGCTCCTCCGATGAATACCATGTGCTTACGGCGGGGCGGGAGCTTCGATGCGGATCTTGAACTTCTGGCAACAGAAATTCACCAAAACTTTACCAGGTTTTTTGTTATTCTAGACTTCAGTGTTGAGAAAGCCAACTTTCGGTGATCTATCAAATCAATTCTGTTTTTTTCTCGCTCGATAGCGATTCTAACCATTCTGACTGAATGAGAAACTTTAATATTTTTATTGAACTTGGAGAGGAAATAAAGAATTTGATCTGACTGCTACAAATTCTGGGAAGAGTTCTCTTTGCAAGGAGTTCCGTGAAGGAAACCTTTGCTTTTCTATACCTAATTCCTAAAAAGCTACCTCTATACCTAATTCCCCCTTTTCTATACCTAATTCCTACAAAGCTATAACTATTGTATTCTCCAATCCTTAATATTGAGATAACCTTTTCTAGCTCATCGAAATAAGGAACCTGGAATTTTTGAGTATCTCCTTTGAGTACTCTCTCCAAGTATAACTGCTTCACTTCTCTTTCCAATCTGTAAACGAATTAATGTTATATTTTTTACGCTTCTCTACCCGATCCGTAAACTAAGTATATATGTTAAGTTAACAATGTAAAAAAATTTTTTTAAACTATTTACAAAACCAGGCTGCTCTTTTTTTCGTTTTTTTCCGAAAACAAACTTTTCCGATTTTTCGAAAAAAAAAAGCAAAAAAACTGAAAAAGTGGTAAAGAAAACGTTTTTTATGACTTTTTTTTCGAGAGCTCTTTGTGTGTCAGGACGATTTTTTAAGTAACTCATGAGTATGGAATAGTGAGGGAAAATTTTCAGCCAGAAAAAAGATTTTATTCCGTTTTTTCTTCGTTTTTTTTTTAATTTCCAATTTTGAAATCAAATTTTTTTAAATGCATTTTCATTGACTTGTTTTGAGAATCATTCTAACAAAGTATCTATTGCTTTTTTTATGTCGAAATCTAAAGGAAAACGAAATCAATAGCTCAAGTTTAAAAAATAACTACCTTGGTTTGTCAGCAGATTTCTGTTTCCAAAGTTGGTGAATATATGTTATAAATATTGCAGGTTACAACCCATTCCCTTTTTATTTAGAAAAAAAAAACTTCTTTTTTCGCCACAGCGGGTCGGCGTTCAAAGATCTTGCTTTTTGCGGGCGTGCTGAGTCTTTTTTCAGACAATTTATTGATAAAAGTTCTTTCAACATCATCTTCTTGGATTCTACTTCTTACCAGAGAACGTTAATGACGTATATGGTAGGTAAGTTATAACCTTGAAGGCAGTCCAGGATACATAGTCGATCCCCCAGACAACACGACATGTTTGTAGAGATCGAGTCGGACATCTTCAATTATCTCATCAAAATTTTTTTCTGAATAATCAACATTGTTTCCACCAAGTAAAGCTTGCGAACCAAATTTACGGAGTGTTTTTTTGTGACTCGAGGCGAGACTACGCGCAAGGAAGAAGCCCCCCTTATTCTCTGCTCAGCTAAATATCCCTTCGAGACCTTTCTAAACTCTCCTCTCTTTCTCTTGCTCACTAACCTATCCCTTCGAGGCCTTTTCTAAACTATCTCTCTCTCTTTCTCTTGCTCACTAACGTATCCCCTTCGAGACCTTTCTAAACTATCTCTCTCTCTTTCCCACTAATTATCCCTTCGAGACCTTTCTAAACTATCTCTCTCTCTCTCCTTCTCTTGCTCACTAACTATCCCTTAGAGACCTTTCTACACTATCTCTCTCTCTCTTCTCTTGCTCACTAACTATCCCTTCGAGACCTTTCTAAACATATCTCTCTCTCTCTTTCTCTAGCTCACTAACTATCCCTTCGAGGCCTTTCTAAACTATCTCTCTTTCTCTTGCTCACTAACTATCCCTTAGAGACCTTCTAAACTATCTCTCTCTCTTTCCCACTATTATCCCTTCGAGACCTTTCTAAACTATCTCTCTCTCTCTCTCTTTCTCTTGCTCACTAACTATTCCCTTAGAGACCTTTCTAAAACTATCTCTCTCTCTCTCTTTCTCTTGCTCACTAACTATCCCTTCGAGACCTTTCTAAACTATCTCTCTCTCTCCTCTTTCTCTTTGCTCACTAACTATCCCTTCGAGCCCTTTCTAAACTATCTCTCTCTCTCTCTTTCTCTCTGCTCACTAACTATCCCTTCGAGACCTTTCTAAACTATCTCTCTCTCTTTCCCACTAATTATCCCTTCGAGACCTTTCTAAACTATCTCTCTCTCTCTCTTTCTCTTGCTCACTAACTATCCCTTACAGACCTTTCTAAACTATCTCTCTCTCTTTCTCTTGCTCACTAACTATCCCTTCGAGACCTTTCTAAACTCTCTCTCTTTCTCTTGCTCGCTAACTATCCCTTCGAGGCCTTTCTAAACTATCTCTCTTTCTCTTGCTCACTAACTATCCCTTCGAGGCCTTTCTAAACTCTCTCTCTTTCTCTTGCTCACTAACTATCCCTTCGAGGCCTTTCTAAACTATCTCTCTCTCTCTCTCTCTTTCTCTTGCTCACTAACTATCCCTTCGAGACCTTTCTAAACTATCTCTCTCTCTCTTTCCCACTAATTATTTCTTCGAGACCTTTCTAAACTATATCTCTCTCTCTCTTTCTCTTGCTCACTAACTATCCCTTAGAGACCTTTCTAAACTATCTCTCTCTCTCTCTCTCCCTTTCTCTTGCTCACTAACTATCCCTTCGAGACCTTTCTAAACTATCTCTCTCTCTCTCTTTCTCTTGCTCACTAACTATCCCTTCGAGACCTTTCTAAACTATCTCTCTCTCTTTCCCACTAATTATCCCTTCGAGACCTTTCTAAACTATCTCTCTCTCTCTTTCTCTTGCTCACTAACTATCCCTTAGAGACCTTTCTAAACTATCTCTCTCTCTCTCTCTTTCTCTTGCTCACTAACTATCCCTTCGAGACCTTTCTAAACTATCTCTCTCTCTCTCTTTCTCTTGCTCACTAACTATCCCTTCGAGGCCTTTCTAAACTATCTCTCTTTCTCTTGCTCACTAACTATCCCTTAGAGACCTTTCTAAACTATCTCTCTCTCTTTCCCACTAATTATCCCTTCGAGACCTTTCTAAACTATCTCTCTCTCTCTCTTTCTCTTGCTCACTAACTATCCCTTAGAGACCTTTCTAAACTATCTCTCTCTCTCTCTTTCTCTTGCTCACTAACTATCCCTTCGAGACCTTTCTAAACTATCTCTCTCTCTTTCTCTTGCTCACTAACTATCCCTTCGAGGCCTTTCTAAACTATCTCTCTCTCTCTTTCTCTTGCTCACTAACTATCCCTTCGAGACCTTTCTAAACTATCTCTCTCTCTTTCCCACTAATTATCCCTTCGAGACCTTTCTAAACTATCTCTCTCTCTCTCTCTTTCTCTTGCTCACTAACTATCCCTTAGAGACCTTTCTAAACTATCTCTCTCTCTCTTTCTCTTGCTCACTAACTATCCCTTCGAGACCTTTCTAAACTCTCTCTCTTTCTCTTGCTCACTAACTATCCCTTCGAGGCCTTTCTAAACTATCTCTCTTTCTCTTGCTCACTAACTATCCCTTCGAGGCCTTTCTAAACTATCTCTCTTTCTCTTGCTCACTAACTATCCCTTCGAGGCCTTTCTAAACTATCTCTCTCTCTCTTTCTCACTAACTATCCCTTCGAGGCCTTTCTAATCTATCTCTCTCTCTCTCTTTCTCTTGCTCACTAACTATCCCTTAGAGACCTTTCTAAACTATCTCTCTCTCTTTCCCACTAATTATCCCTTCGAGACCTTTCTAAACTATCTCTCTCTCTCTCTTTCTCTTGCTCACTAACTATCCCTTAGAGACCTTTCTAAACTATCTCTCTCTCTCTCTCTTTCTCTTGCTCACTAACTATCCCTTCGAGACCTTTCTAAACTATCTCTCTCTCTTTCTCTTGCTCACTAACTATCCCTTCGAGGCCTTTCTAAACTATCTCTCTCTCTCTCTCTTTCTCTTGCTCACTAACTATCCCTTCGAGACCTTTCTAAACTATCTCTCTCTCTTGCTCACTAACTATCCCTTCGAGACCTTTCTAAACTATCTCACTCTCTTTCCCACTAATTATCCCTTCGAGACCTTTCTAAACTATCTCTCTCTCTCTCTCTTTCTCTTACTCACTAACTATCCGCTCGCCAACGGAGTCGCCTACACGATGGTGCGAGTGTCGACAGACGTCCCGGACGTTCTGGACGCAAAGGACTCCAAACTATACCTATCCCAAAGTGGTGTTTTCTCCCGCAAGGGACACATCGAACAGCTCTCCCCCCAGCTGTCCAATCCTCTCGTTTTTTTCTATTAAGGATCAGGGCCTTCCAGCGGCTCTGATCCTCGCCCTCCTCTTAATTGCTGGAATAGAAAGCAACCCGGGTCCTTTGCGATGGCCGTGTACTGTATGTCACAAAAGTGCTTCCAGCAATAGCGTTCGCTGTCAGAAGTGTCAGAAATGGACACATCTTAAATGTTCTGGTCTCTCCTCCTTCGGTGCCTGGAACCCATCCTGGAGATGTCATAGCTGTGTCAGACCTCCCCCAAGAAGCTCACAAACTAAGATAGACACCCTCAAAATCATCCATTGGAATGCTAATGGAATTCGGGGCAGAATCGTAGAGCTTGAGGACTTACTCCACGAGGAAAATATCCACATAGCCTTAATCCAGGAGACCAAACTAGATGCCACAGCCGTATCGCCATTGATTAAAGGGTACTCACTAATAAGACAGGACCGAACCAGATCAGGAGGTGGCCTCGCAATGATCATAAGAGAGGACATCCAATATGTGCTAGCAGACTCAACTCACGGTGATAAGACAATAGAGACAATGACTATCGAGATCCCCTCTACACTCGGTAATCTAAGAATAACTAATCTCTATATCCCTCCACGCTCCTCATGTCCACCGGGTTACACCACAGACTTTGCCCACTTCCTCAAACATACAAAGACATGCGTTGTAGCTGGTGACGTGAACGCCCACAATGAGCTCTGGAGCACTGGAACCGAAGATGCCAGAGGAACTGCACTCTGTGAAGCTATCGAGCAGAGCAATTACATAGTCTTGAACTCTCCTCAGCAACACACACGTAAGGAAGCCTCTCCGGACATTACGTCAGTCACAAACGACATTGCGACCAACTGTTCCTGGAGAACTCTCGGAAAGCTAAATTCTGACCACCTACCAGTCCTACTCGAGATAGAACTGAGAATCCCAACGATTGGTAAACGAAGATGCTACATGAACTTCTGAAAAGCAAAATGGCACGAATACGAAATAGAAGTGAACAAGAGACTCGGCAAATTTCCGTACGAAGGAAGCCCTCACAACATGCATTCCTTCCTGGTTGAAACTCTCAGAGAGGCGGCAAGAAAACATATACCACAAGGAAGATGCCCAGACTTCATACCCCGCCTGAGCGAAGAAGCCAAAGCACTCATCCGAAAAAGAGATCAGATGCGTAGAGCAAACCCGGCAGACCCATGTCTCCCTGAACTGATGACAAGGATTTCATATAAGATCAATGACGATAAGCGCATTGCATGGGAAGATTTCGTGAACAACCTCAGACCCAACGAACCCACAAATCGTTTGTGGAACACAATCAAATCACTTGATGGTCGAGCACACAAACCCTCCCACGCCGCTATTGTTCATAAGGGTTCACCTCTATCCAGCCTGGAAGCTACCAACCTCTTCGCCAAACAACTCGCCAAACAAGCCGTCAAGACCCCTGATCGATCTAACAGGAGAACTCACCGCTGGACCTCGAACCTTGAGCGTTCCGACGTCCCAGTCGTCACAGTTGACGAAGTGAAGACAGCAATGAAGAAAATGAGAAGCTCCAAGGCCATGGATCTCGACGAAATCTGTCCTCTTATGGTTAAAAAGGCTGGCGAACAGTGTGCAAGATGCTTTGCAATACTCTTTAATTGCTCACTCAGCACCGGCATCATACCTTCGGCCTGGAAGACGGCCAGAGTTATCACGATTCCGAAGCCAGGGAAGGACCTCACGTCGGTAAAAGGCTACAGACCGATCTCAATTCTATCCCCTGTGGTCAAACTCCTCGAGAGAATCATCCTCCCCCACATCACAGAAGAAGTTGAGTTGGAAAACTGGCAACATGGCTTCAGAAAAGGACGCTCGACCACGACAGCCTTGATGGAGATAACGGGCCACATAACCAACGGTATCAACCAACGGCTCCCTCCACATCGCACAGTGATGGTTGCGCTCGACCTCACCTCGGCATATGATCTGGTCAACATTTCTCGCCTTTGTCACACTCTCGCCGAAACGTCCATCCCCAGAGGCCTCGTTAGATGGCTCTCCAGCTATCTACGAGGTAGAGCCATCCGTGTGGACTTCAGAAACTGCCTCAGCCGCCAGCAAACCTGCTACGCAGGAGTTCCTCAGGGGGGAGTACTCAGCCCTTCCTTGTTCAACATATACTTGAATGGGCTGCCGAAGCCTCCCGAGACGATTAAACTGGTCGGGTATGCGGATGATCTGACAGTACTGGCCTCTCACCCTGACTGGAGAGTTGGAGCCGATAGACTGAACTCCTACCTCCCAGCCCTCACCAGCCATCTTGGGGAACTAAAGATGGACATCTCGGCAGCTAAATCCAGTGTAACGCTCTTCACCACCAACACAAAGGAATGTCGTGAAGTACCAGAAGTTGTGGTCAACGGTGAGCCACTCCCTCTAAGTAGAGCCCCCAAAATCCTTGGTGTCACCTTGGACCAGATGGGAACCTACCGTCAACACGCCGAAGGACTAAAGACAAGGGCAACAAAAAGATTGAATGTCCTCCGAGCAATCGCGGGAAGAAGGTGGGGACAGAAGACCGAGACAATGCTGAACACCTACAAAGCAACCACTAGAGCAGTCTTGTCTTACGCAGCACCCATCTACTCGCCCCAACTTGCCGAATCACATTGGACTTCCTTGCAAGCAGCACAAAACAAAGCCATTCGAATCGCAACAGGAAACCTTGCAATTGCGGACACTCAGCACCTGGCATACGAGAGCAAACTTCTTCCAGTCAAAGAACACAACCTCATGCTCAGCAAACAATTCACCGCCAAGGCCAGGCTTCAACCCAACCATCCTTCTCACCGCACCTGCACTAAAGCAAAACCTCCCAGGGCAATAAGAAAGCATGCCAAAGACATAGACATAGTACTAGGTGATACGGACTATACAGGGTGGTCCATGAATAGTGTTACAAATTGGAATTGTTATACCTTTTTTCAAAACAGAGAAAATCATCTCAAATTAACATATTTTATCAACAACATAAATGTCAACATTCACGCGAAAGTTCAGCTCAAACTATCGTCTTTTGCTCGAACTACAGCTCGAAGTCTCTTTGGGAACGCCTCTACCACTGTACGGAGGTATTCGACTCCGATGTTGTCCCATTCTGCCTGAAGGGCATTCTTCAGGGAATCAATATTTGAGTGGGAGCGAGAGTTGACCTTGGACTCCAAGTAGGCTCAAACGGAATAATCCAGCGGGTTCAGGTCGGGTGATGAGGCCGGCCATTTTGATGTTGTAATGAAGCCGGGAAAACTTTCCTTGCACCACGTTTGGACCTTTTTAGCTTTGTGGGCTGGTGCTGAGTCTTGTTGAAAGGTCCATGTCCTCTGATTGAAATGCGATTGAGACCATGGATGGAGCACGTCTTGCAGAACATGTTCAGGTAGTATTCCGTGTCGATCTTGACGCCTTTCTCGACAAAAACAAGCGGTGTTTTTCCTGTGGCGCAGACCATGACTTGAGTTGGATGTGCACTGCGTTGGACCGTTCTACCCTTGCTATCGGTTTGCTCTGCGTCCTTCGCAAGCACTCTGACGTTTTTTGAGTTGTGGACTTCTTCCACGGTGAACAGCTTTTCGTCAGAGGACACCATATTGAAATGTTCGCCTAGCTGCGTACGGCGAAGACGGTCGCGACATCTTTTGACTCTTCCCGACTTGTTGCGAGCCGACAGAAAAGCGGCCTTCCGTGTACGATACGACCTGAGTCCCAGCTCCTCCGTGACTATTCGTTTCAATGAAGTTCGGCTCATCGGGAGCTGCTGCGCCATCTATCTGATGCTTCGTCGTGAATTTCGGTTGATCCGACTCCGAACGTTTTCGATGAGTGGTGTCGTGCGAACAGTGCGAGGACGACCTCGCCTTGGACGGTCCAAAGATGTGCCAAGCTCCTCGAATCTTTTGATCGCTCGATACACTGTCATGCGAGGCAGGCGAAGCGTTTCAGCAATGCGAGTAGGAGCGTGGCCAAGAGTGTGTAGGCGAATGATCGCAATGCGCAAGCGATTCGACGCTGTCATTACCCTAAACATCGATGGAATCAATCGCAACTCACTTGACACGTACTAAAAAAAACGGGGGATCAGGAAAACGAGAAAAAAAGACCGCTACGTGCGGTCACTTTCCCAGGAAATGTTTTCGAAAATTTGTAACTTTATTTATGGACCACCCTGTAAAGTGGCCCTCAGAAAAATACACACGGAGACAGTCAGAGACTTTCTCAGAAATAGTCGACCCAACCCAGTTCTGGGAACTAAACCTCCTAGAATACACAAGTCCACGTCCCAACTATCCAGAGAAAATCAGATAACTCTGTCTCAATTGCGAAGCGGCCACTCTAGTTTCCTTAACAGTTATCTCCACCGAATAGGGGCCAATGAATCTCCCCTCTGCCCACTGTGTAGGATAGAGCCGCATACTTCGAGACATATTTTTTCGTGTCGCTGTAACCCCACTTCACTTAGCCCTATCGACCTTTGGAATAGGCCGCACTCGGTTGTTGATTTCTTGTTCAATTAAATCTCTCCAAAAAAAAAAAAAAAAAAAGTGAAAGAGAAAAAAAATATAAATAAATAAATAAATAAAGGAGAGTAAAATAAATAAATAAAAAAAAATAAAATAAACAAAATAAGAGAGAGGAAAGAGAGTGTGGGCTTATAACGCTGGAGGGTCGAGAGCTTTGACGACTTCCTCCAGTGTCTCGCGAAGGAAGATCTACCCGTTGGGCAAGACAACAACAACAACACTAACTATCCCTTAGAGACCTTTCTAAACTATCTCTATCTCTCTCTCTTTCTCTTGCTCACTAACTATCCCTTCGAGACCTTTCTAAACTCTCTCTCTTTCTCTTGCTCACTAACTATCCCTTCGAGGCCTTTCTAAACTATCTCTCTTTCTCTTGCTCACTAACTATCCCTTCGAGGCCTTTCTAAACTATCTCTCTCTCTCTCTCTCTCTTTCTCTTGCTCACTAACTATCCCTTCGAGACCTTTCTAAACTATCTCTCTCTCTTTCCCACTAATTATCCCTTCGAGACCTTTCTAAAATATCTCTCTCTCTTTCTCTTGCTCACTAACTATCCCTTAGAGACCTTTCTAAACTATCTCTCTCTCTCTTTCTCACTAACTATCCCTTCGAGACCTCTCTAAACTATCTCTCTCTCTTTCTCTTGCTCACTAACTATCCCTTCGAGACCTTTCTAAACTATCTCTCTCTCTTTCCCACTAATTATCCCTTCGAGACCTTTCTAAACTATCTCTCTCTCTCTCTTTCTCTTGCTCACTAACTATCCCTTAGAGACCTTTCTAAACTATCTCTCTCTCTCTCTCTCTTTCTCTTGCTCACTAACTATCCCTTCGAGACCTTTCTAAACTATCTATCTCTCTCTCTTTCTCTGCCACTTCCATGGACCTCCCTTTCATCGAAAATATTTTCCCACATCCTTGGGAGTTTCACTACTTCTCCAATTCTCAACCCTGTACCACCTACTCCTCCATCGGTTCCAGCTGACCAATATCTGCAGCTTGAATTGCTCCAAAGAGCAGCTCTGATATGCCCGCTTTCTCGACATTGATGAGATGGGGCTGAAAAAGAATCTCTGCCGCCTCGAACCTTTCACCGCCCAGATGAACCACACGGCCGTCTGGCAACTGCAACCGTATTCAGAAATTCAGGACGAATAGAACTTCCCCCAACACTTCTCCAAAACCAATCTAGGGCTCTAAGAAAGACAACAGAACGACGAATGTAAGTTTGCGTTACTTGCCCGAAAAGACCGCCCATTTGAGGTGACTCAATGGTGAAGAACCTTTCGTGTTGCTCTCCACAAATAAACACAAAATACATTTATGCATACGACTACATCGTCTCTTTAATACATTCATGTTTTTTAAATAATTTTTTGAAGAAATTTTTTTATAATGATTTTGATTTTTTTGGACGAGTGTATCCTCTGCATTTCAAGAAAGAATACAGAAAACGGATAAAATATGACTATATATATATATATATATATAAAATATGACTATATATATATATATATATATATATATATATATATATATATATAAAATATGACTATATATATATATATATATATATATATATAAACATCGAGATCAGATCATAATAGTAATCTTTCTCCTTTAAAAAAAACCAATGTGGAGCTCTGTCAATATCATTCTATGTAGTGTGAGAACATTCTTCACGCTCTCATCATTCCAGGCCGTTCACTTAGGGTGTAAATTTGGGGGAGTACGGTAGTCCCAAGGCTCGTCTCTCCCCTTGCTTCACTTACGGTATATGTTTGGGTGAGTACGGTAGTCTCCAGTGCCAATCTCTCTTCTTGCCTCACGTCATACGCGACATAGCAGAGCTTCTCCTTCATCAAGCGAACTGTCTCGAAGTCTGCCGAATGGTTGAAAGAATAGCCTCGAAGAAGAAGCAACTGCACATGGTAATCATCATCGGAATGTTCCCTCATCCGCACTACAGGCAAAATCAAAGCGCTGCTTTTCCAAAAAGGCAATGATTACCGTACCCAATCAACAACAAGAAGGATTACCGTACCCAATCAACAACCTCCGCTGGCTATTTTTCACGTCTTCAATTCTCATGTGCGAACCTTGATGAGATACTTGGTGATATCTCTTCCTGCGATATCCAGTCTCCTCGTCTGATTGTGCAGAGCGTAGCCATGATAAACAGGGCAGATATGGGTCACTCCATCACCTCAAATTGAAGACATTACTTGAAACGCAGTCCGTTAATCACCAGAGAAAAACCGCAGCTTTTCATTTCACACTATGGCAAGAAAATGGAAATTTTCACGAATTGGAAGTGCATCTTCACTTTGGGTAATAGTAAGGAAGACGGCTGGGTTCGATTCCTCTCCGTGAAACAGCCTTTGTCCGTATATTAGTCATTTTTTTAGAAAACGATTGGAAGAGTTTTTTGGCTTTGGGTCATAGGTAAAATATGTCTTGATTTTTCAATAGGTTGATCGATAAAATAGGCTAATAGTTTCACTTTTAACTCTACGAAACCGGTTGAGGCTAAGTTATGGCTAATGAAACGCTCTATGGTGAAAACTGTGATACATTCATTCTGAGCGAGAGGGTCGGTATGTTGGTCGCCATCGAAATTGTTTTTGCCAGTTAGCAGTTTACCTATGGTTTGGGTTGCGCATAGCTCAGCTGTGCTGTCAAAGAAATAAGGCGATACGAACATTTATTTCGGGCAGGGGTTTTTTATTGTGCAAGAAAAAGGCACAGACGCCCGAGGAAAGCGGAAAAAAAATTTTTCACATAAGGGTGCCCTTATGATGAAAAAAACAAAGGCCCGCGAAACGTTTTTTGTTGTTTTACCTAAGGGTCTCTTATTATTTGGAAAAAATATAGGCCCGCCGACAAAAGGTCGGATATCACTATTTAACCTCTGATTTCGAGAAGACTTGGTCGCTAATCATCAATTCAGTCCCCTGTTCGGATAAGTGGTGGTTTTGTAACTTTTGAAAAGTACAGGTAATATATGAGGCAAGAGATTCTGGAATACAAACACGGTAAAATGATGAAGAAAGAAGAAGCAAGTAAAATTGGGAGGTAACTCGTCACCTTCTGATGAGCTATCGCCCAACTTACCTGAATCGATGACAGTTCCCGTCTGCAATCCTTGTGCGTAGAGAGTCAGCACAGCCTGCAAAACTTCAATTTCTTCTTACACTTTTCGGTGTTTAGCAGTATTATAGAAGCCTTAAACAAGAAAGACATTCAGTGAAAAATCTACGTTTTTTTTCAACTTCCAACCAAGAGTAACTGAAAATCTTCTGCGTTTTTCGAATACATGACGATTCATGTGCAGGGGTTATATGGTCATGTGAGACCCTATGTCGGCGGGCATAGCTCACCAGAATGTGTTGAAAAAACATTTTGGCCAACGGGCGACCCGGATGGAGAAGATAGGGGTCAACAAAGAACTTTTTTTGTTTCAATCGATTAAAGCCGGCCCGAAAAAAAGAAGCATTTTGTAAGAATGACACAGACGCGAAGAGAGTTAGCCAGTTTTTATTAACTTGAGTTAAGTAAATGATATTCTTCCTGGGAGTTTTTCGGGCGACCGGGAGAAATTTTACAGGTTTGATGAGCTATATCGGCGGGCCTCTGTTTTTCAATTCATAAGGGGGGGACCCTTGGATCAAATCGACGAAAAAATTTTAGCGGGTCTTTATTTTTTTCGTCATAAGGGGGACCCTTATAAAAATTTTTTCATTTAATCAGTGGCACTGCTTAAAAAAACGAACTCTAGTTTGCTTCGTTAATCGGTTTCTGAGAAGAATGACTTGACGTGAGCTCGAAGATGAAGAAAAACCCCCATAGAAGCGTTTATTAGTCGATTCTTTCAAACAAAATTGTGTGTACATAATTGTACTGTTTTTATATTACTGTCAGAGGTTTTTTTTAGTGTGCAAAAAAGGTACAGAAGCCTGAAATAACCCTTGATTACTGTAATTTAGGTACAGAAGCCTGAAATAACCCTTGATTACTGTAATTTACCATAAAGATCTCCAATTTCTTATGTTATGACATAACAAAAGGAATGGGAGATCTTCGAAAATGACAGAAAAAATCATGCATGTCTAATTTGCAATTCGGATAAAAACAAATTAAAATCTATGGGAATATCTTAGCTCAGCAAAAATTTGCAGATGCTGTTTGTATTGCACTCTTTATTTTTCAGCACACGCACTCATTCTCTTTTTAGAGCGTGACACACTCTCCTAATCAGTCTCGTTTAAACTCATAGGTAAACTGCCAACTTGCAAAAAAAAAGTTCTAGGGCGACCGACCTACACAACTCTCCCGAATTTATTAGAGGTTTCACAGCTAAATTAAAAGAAAAAAATCTTCATTTCTCTACCTAAATATTATGTACTTTTCATTAGCCATAACTCATCCTCAACCGTTTTCGTAAAGTTAAAAGTAAAACTCTCAATTTACTTTAGCGATCGACCTACTGAAAAATCAAGACATTTCTTTAATTTACAGACTTTGTTGGTGATTGGTAACAAAGAGCCCACCCATGAAATGGACAATTAATATAAATAGAGAGTTTTAACCTGTACGGCGACATTGATGGAGTGGAAGCCGTACTGCTCGAACATCACTTGAAAGAGTCGCTCCCTGTTCTTCTTCGGATTCAGCGGAGGCTCCGTCAGAAGCAGCTTGCAATACTCAACACAAATCCTTTTTTAACGGAAAGAAAAATGTTCTTCACGGGAACAAAAAAGAGTTGTCAACAGCGTGTTTCCCTGACCCGCATCGCGGGTGAAAAAAATCTATGCGCTCTCCGAAAACCTTGAAGTCTATGCGCTTGGAAAACTTTTTTTCGTTTTTTAATGAAAGTTGAACAAATCTATGCGCTCGAAAACAGTTGTGAGGGTGCTAAGAAACACCCTGGTTGTCAAGGAAGCTCTAGGAGCTGTGTATCAAGCTTCTTGTTCTCTGATACACCTATCTCATGAGCAGTTCCAAAACAATTTCAAAATGATTTTTCATCCGAGCGTATGCCTCCAATATCGAATCTCTCATTTCATTGCCCTTCCCTTCTCGCTCGCGTCTCATTATTCTAGGTCCGCCGCTCGTCCGAGCGGTCGTTTTTGAAATTTTTGTGCTATTGATATATGTCATTTACTAATCTACCCCTTGAAGAAACTATATGAAGCTCTATTTAAAAGAACTTTTTGTTTTAACGAACGTGTTGAAATAAGACATGGATGAATGTAGAAATGAATTGCAACATTAGTGGGTAGTTTAAATAAAACTGGATAAAAATCATCCTTGATTAACCTTAGGATCAATGTCCAACTTCTCCGGCCCGAAGGTGTAATCCCAGATATGGTTCATATCTTCCCAATTTCTCACGATTCCATTTTGCATTGGATACGAAACATCCAACATCTGTCTCAGTTGCGACGCCTCCTCCCCCACCATCAAGTCCTGCAGAGATAAGATGAATAACCATACCCGCGCTTGTTCCCAGAAGTTAAATGGTAATGTAAGACCCTTTGTAAGCGGGTCTCTGTTCTTTTCAAATCACAAGAAGAACCCTTATGTGGAAAAAGGAAAAATTTTCGCATGTGTCTGTTTTTTGAAAAACATAATATGGGACCCGAGAAACGAAATTTCAGCAACAGTCATAATTTTGCAAAACTTTTTTTCTCCAGTCGCGGGTCTCTGTTTGAAAAATCGTAAGGGGGGAACCTTATGTGAAAATTTTTTCTCGGCTTTAGGCGGGCGTCTGTATCTTGTTCTTGCACACTAAAAAACCCCTGCTTGTTCCAGCCCCGCGGCAGGGTACGCGCGGCAGGGTACTCTGAGATGGCATAAAACCAATACTGGCAGAGCCAGGGGCTTTTCGGGTTAGTTCTAGAGTATGCGTCAATGCAATGGTTGAACCGGATTTGTGTAAGTGAGTAGAGGCCCGCTCAAAAGGGACTTGACATGGGTTTCCAACTTCTGCTGCTAAGATTCAACTTTTCATCACACAAAATTGCTTGAAATGGATTTTTGTTAGCTTTCTTCCAACAAATAGTTGAGCTTACTGCTATACTTTATACATCTTCAGAACAATTCATTAACCTTTATTTCTATGTTTCCGACTTTCTGAGACGATCGAAGAATAGGTCTTCCAACCAGAGATGGAAAGATGTGTGCTGGGAAGTTTGTACCCGCGTAACCACATTTCACGAACTGAACAGAAAACAATATTAAAAAATATAATTTTTTGTTGTCTCATCTTGTACAATATCGTTTTCTCAAGTGACAATTGCTGTAAATTCATCACAATGATATTTCTACTGCATGTTTTCATTTTATTGGAAGCAAAACACTGATTAAAAGGTCTCTGGCATTGAAAACGCTCCTCAACTGGGTGAGGTTGGTCCCCTCCCGGATGAAGTTGATCCCCTCCCACCCTTCCCCCACCCCCGCAAAGTACGGGCCGTCTTATTCAACGCCTGAAAGCGCCCCCTAATGGAACAGAGGACCCGTTTGAAGATTAAAAAAAATTCTCAAACGTTTTCTTCAGTTTTTCTTTTGAGTTCAATTAGAATTATGTTTACAGACTGTCCTATGTCTAGCTTAAAAGTCAGACATGCCCAGCTCTGTGTAGTCATACAAATTTTTCTTAAATTTTGGGCAAACTTAAAATGCGTCCGTGACTGAAAATCAAAAAAAGCAAAGTGGATAGGATACACTGACTCCAGAACCGTTGTCTACCACAATAACTTTTCGTCCTTCAGAGTCCATTTTGGAACGAGAACTCCTAAAATCATGAAAAATTCGTATTAGAAAAGTATCGCAACCAAGAATAGCAGTTTCAGGCCATTTTATTATCTCAATATTCTGCTGCTTGTTAAACTGTTGCGGTATCTCATACCTTTTTTGTCCAAAAAAATAAAATTTGCTCACAACGGAGATGAGTAATAAAGCTTTTTTTCAAATAAGTGGCCACTAAGGCTGCGCACTGTTTTGCTCACCAACCGTTTTTAACCGTAAAAAAGTAAAACTAATTTGCTCACATACAGTCAGATACATACAGGTTTTATTTGAATTCTCCTATCAGGAAACTTCCTGATTAGCAATAAAATGACGTATTGAGTGTCCAAATGGAGCAACTGTTGCAATTTGAAAGGTCATTTTATTGCTAGTCAGGAATTTTCCTAACGGGAGAATTCAAACAAAACCTGTATCTGAATGTATGTGAGCAAATTAGTTTTACTTTTTAACGGTTAAAAACGGCTGGTGAGCAAAACAGTGTGCAGCCTAACAAGTTGTTCTCCCTATCTCTGAAATTTCCTTCGCAGGAAAAATAGTAAATCACAGAAAGTGGTTACTTTCGGTGGTTTTATAAGGGAAGAAAAATTGAGAGATGGGGAACAACTTGTGAAACGCCTGATAACTAGTTACTTTTTGACAGTTTTACTTTTGTGTGACTAACTTACAGTTAGCATGTTTTCCCTACAAGAACCTTTAACATTCAAACTCGAAGTTTTTACAGTCATTCTGTAGTGGTGTTCCTTAGGTACTGTGGATAAGTGCAAAAAAGATAGTGAATCGGAGTCTGCAGAATTGAAACGTCCCACATATCCGTGCACAACATAACAAATCTGAATGAAGACTAGATGGAAGGTGACCTATTTCTCCAGCCGATCCCCCCCCTCCAAGTACATCCCCACAATCATTTGATCCAACTCGGCCGAGCAAAGAGTTCGCAAAGGTTGCAGACCGGTGCTCTAGTTCTTTCTCGATTTCCATTATGCTTTCTATCTTGCTCAGCTGTACACCTAAGTTAACAAATTCTTGAGAACACTTCTCGAAAGCCTGTTTATTATTTCTATTCAAATAACCGTCTAAAAAACGTATTCGGTACATTATTCAATTTGTTCTCAAGGACTGGGCAATTAACAAAGTGAGGCATGAGGCTTAAGGCATGAGGACGCCTAGGAGTGGGGCCGTTTGTTGTTTGTACCAGTCCATAGTGTCCATAGTGTAGTCCGTAGTGTTAAAAAGTGAAAGTGTGTTATGAGTGTGTTGCTTGTTGCTACAAACAACAAACGGCCTCACTCCTCGGCGTCCTCATGCCTCAAGCCTCATGCCTCACTTTGTCAATTGCCCAAGGACTGTGTTTATTTATGCAAATGAACAACGAAGAATCACACTGTGAGTTCATGAGTTTACGCTCCCGTTCTCTGGCCAATCATCATTCTTGCAAATACCTGGAGTTTCTTCTTTCAAAAAAAAAAAAGCTTTAGTAGCCAAACAAATAATGTGAAAGCTTACAGAACTTCACTGAGAACAGCTATATAAAAAAGTCCGTAAAATTTTTTTCGTTGTTTTGTGCATTTTTTCTTTTAATCAAAAGTGTATGATGGTGCTGACACAGATAAACATCTCCTCAACCTTTCTCTACCCAGTCTTCATGTCATCTTTCTTTCTCTCTTTCTCACTTTCTCTCTCACTCCTTCTCTTTCTCTGTCTTTCTTTCTCTCTCTCTCTCTCTCTCTCTCTCTCTCTCTCTCTCTCTCTCTCTCTCTCTCTCTCTCTCTCTCTCTTCGCCCCATTCACGCTACTTTATATTTCCCTGACTTTTTCAAAATATCTCTTTTCTCAATTTTTCTTGCATGCATTCTCAGGTCAACTTTCCCTTTCTGTATATTCCCCAGTGTCTTTTCCATCGACTTCCGTTTGTACTCTCTTCGCTTGCTTAGTGAAAGTTCCCTTTATACTTCCAGTGTACAAACACAAATGGAAACTTGAATTGATGACCGATTCGCTCATATGCATGTGGTGAAAGTTTTGGTATCCCATTTAGAGAGGAAAATCAAATGAAATATCTGTTCAGAAATCTCAGTATTGTGAAAACGGTAAAGGAATATTTATCATTCTCAGAGGAATATTATGAAAACGATACTATTTGTTTTTGTTCTTACAAACTTCATATTGTATAATACTCTAACAACATTGTTTTCATACTCCCAGGTTTATCAAGTCAGCCTTTCAATCATGAAACTTTCCCTTACATTTTAGCAGTGTTCTCTTTCCATCTTTTTCAGAACTTTTTGTAAAATGTCAAACACGATCATTTATTTATATTATGCAATGATTCGCTTAGTTTTCATTCTGACAGCTCTTGAATAGATTCCGCTGCCAAACAAGCACATAGTAATTTCCTTTTTCCAAAAGTTCTTCTAAATCCTGAAAGATTATACATTTATCGACATAAAACCGCTGATCTTTCGCGGATATGTACATATATGGAAAGTTCAGTGAGGCATCTTTCGATGTTCCCTAGATATACATCTGGAGATACTTGTATGTATTCAGTAAAATAGATGTTTAGCATCAGGAATCGAGGTATTGAAACCCATTTAGTATTTTTCATGTTCTTTATGTAGCAGAAAATATAGTTGAAACGAAGAAACAGAGTTTTTGGAATTTCGCAATGGGTTTAAATGGAGTACTGCTCATGTCATATGTTAATCTTTTAGTATCTGCAGATAAAATCAGTTTTTGTATTGCACAGACCACAAATCCATGAAATGAACTAATCTTTCAGAAATATCAGATGATGATTAAACCAAACATCACGGATCATGAAAAAGAACAGATTGAGAAACTTCGGGAGGCGGTCAAAGAGCACGTGAGTTTTACAAGTGAAATTGTGACTTTCATGTTTTTTGAAGTGGAAAAAATATCTTCAAAAGCCCCGATAGTTCAGAATATTGAGTTTTCCCGTGCCCGGATGCCAAATACTCCACAAAAAGTTCTCAATTATCTGCAAAACAAAAGAGTTATGAAAAGAACAAAGTAAGTAAATGATAAATCTTGCTTTCATGAATAGCTCACTGAGTACTATGACACCGACTTCAACTTGCTGAGATGGCTCATAGGACATGATTACAATTTTGAGGTGAGCGAATATCATGAAAACATTCAGGTATTGTTCGTACATATATTTTCGATATTCAATGTATGAAACAGCTGAGTTAACAAATTCAAAAATACTCTTATGAAGTAATTTGGTCTGTATTTTCTTAACAAACGTGATTATGTTGTTTTTTTCGCGTAATAACAACACTGTGGAGAAGTTTATTTGGAGATTGTTGTTTTTGCGATCGATTCCGGCGTTTCACATACATACGTGCGGTTGGTAGCCGTAAACACTACGAAGCAGTTTGTGCATGTTTGTGTTGGGAAATCCATCCAAGACGCACCATGCAATGTACATAATGGACTAGATCATTCAGAAAATTATGTTGTTTTCTGTCGAAAAGAAGTGAGTGAATGAGCCGTTATTCAATCAGTTGCACTGTCAGGAAACGAGGAACTAATTTTCCTAGGTAGAACTACCAAAAAGGATATTAGAAAGCGTTGATTGAGGTTATAAAGCCGAAACTTATCAACCATCTTCATATGCGCCGTTTTGAAGGATGGGACATGGATCGATTGGCTGATAAGCCTCGTGATCATGTCATTCATAAACATTGGATGGTGAGTATCACGTTTTGTCATTTTTTGAGTTTCTCGACATATTCAGAAAATTTTTTTAATCGAACTTTTGAATCGAGACTGGAGAAAAACTTTTCATGTAGCTCTATCGCTCCGTTAAGCAATGCGTCCTCGGCAATGTAGTAGTAACGAACTTCGTCCATGCAAGGAAACGAAAGGCTTGATACTGAACCCTAGACTTCCTTTTGTTTCTGTTACAGTTTACTGCAGTCTACTCTATAGTCGATAGAAATAGCGCGGACGTCCGTCCGTGAGTCCGTGCCACGGACGTCCCTCATCCTAAGTCTTCGCCTTCTCCTTTGGTTGATGGAGAAAGTCATTATCAGCTTTGCTTCAGTCCGGTCTCACCTCCGCTGCAATCAAAACACCAAACGCCATTGTTAACATCGAACAGACTGGCATCAATGATTATTGGGGACTTCTTCAGTCTCATCCAACCAATGAGATTCTCAGAGTCAGCATCTGATAAGTTCCTTTCTTCACCCTTCTCCCCACCCTCCCCCCACAATCTCTTCAACTTCTAACTTTCAATTTTTTGTATTCCAATTATCTTTGTCCTTCGATTAAGTTTCTTTTTCAGGAAATTATTTTCTTTTTTTGAATACAAAGCTTCAGTAGACCTCCAAAAATTAATCTTTTTTCTTAACAATCTATAAAAAAAACCTCCCTTGCCTAATGCTAATGAAAAAAACTATGCGAAAAAAGAAATGTCAGATTTTCCTTTTCTAAGTCTTTTCTATTCGGTTACCGATGACTCTGAACCAAAGGTTGTTAAATCATTTCAAGCTTAAAACTGTAAATGATTTGAAGAAAACGTTTGTAGGCCCGGGTCTATGATCTGGAGTCCATGCTGAGAGCAGTTATGAACATGGAAAGGAAAACCGGTTCGTTTTTCTGAAATGCGAAATTTCCTAGGGATATTTTTATGACAAGTTTGGAAAACCAAAAAAAGAATTCTCCAAATAAAGCTTTTACTTTTTTTTTCACAAAACACTGAACAAGTTTTCGTTTCATTCCCTGAAAGCGTAGTATCAATTGCCGTGTAGTCAGATAAAAATTCTTTTTTTAAGTTTGAAAAAAGAAGTTTTTTTCATCAACTTTTTTTTGGATTTCTCTTGACAAGTTAGGATTGAGCTCGTTAGGCTAAGACTTACCACTTCCTAGGCTTGAGCTAGAATCATGAGGCGTGCGAGTAAATGTAGTGCGCATCATTAATCGTCGCATGATCAAAGAAAACATTTCATGTGTTTGCCAAGTTGAGTAAGTTTTCCATGAATAATTAGGCTTGAGCTTGTAAGGCTTAGGCGTACTACTTTTTAGGCGTGAGCTTGTTACCTATGAAGCTTAAAATAAAGTTCAGAGTGCAGCTCGAATTGTCGCTGAGTCACGGAAGACTTTAACCCTTCGTCAAGTTTCATGAATTTTCAATGACTAATTAGGCTTAAGCTTGTTAAGGCTTTTGAATTTTCCGAGTGAAGCCTATGTTTTGCAAAGACTATTGCGAGACTGCAAAGGCTATCGCGAGAGTCCTCTACTTACTGCCGCATTTTATGATGACTGAATAAATAATAAAAAAAAACAAATAAATTTCTTAAGTCTTTCATGACTGAGTAGACTCAAGCTCAAGAGGTTTTTCATGAGTTCTGAGGGATGCGTTGGAATGAATACCTCAGCACTAATTCACTCGTAGTCAGAAAAAATTTCATGTAGCTTTTGTCATGTTTTTCAAGTATCTCATGAGAAATTATAGGAGAGCAGGCTTCCATACTCTACATCATGGACCTTACTGGTCTGAAGATGGATCGGCAACTAACTTCTCTCGTTACAGGTTTCTGAATTACAACTTACCCTGTCCTTTTCCCATCCGTGTTCAAGTTTTAGTTTAGTCAGTTCGACAGAACTCTTCTTCACCGTTAGAATAGATATTGTATACAGGGTAGCCCATGTTTTCGACAACGCGTTTACAAAGGTGTATCTCAGTGCAAAAGTGAGCGAGAGTGTTCAAATTCGTACATTTATTAGCTCACATTAATAGAAACATCGGTTCAAAAAACCACTCGATTCGGTCTCCTTGGGAACGAACGAAAGCCCGGAGTCGCTTTGGGAATGCTTCGATCACTGGACAAATGTACTTGTCGTTGATCTTCAACCACTCCTCTTGCAGGTTTTTTTTTAGAAATTCCATATTCGAGTGGGGATGAGCATTGACTTTGCTCTCAAGGTAGGATCACATGGAATAGTCTAGCGGATTCAGGTCGGGCGATGAGGAGGGCCATTCTGCGCTGGAGATGAAGTCGGGAAAATGGGCCTTGCACCACGCCTGTGTTCCGATAACCTTGTGAGCAGGAGCAGAATCTTGCTGGAAGACTCAAGGTGTATTACGGTAGTGGGAAGCAGACCAAGAAAGCAATACTTTTTGAAAAATTTGCTGGCGGTAGTAGTGGTCAATTTTGAGTCCTTGTTCGACAAAAACGAGGGGAGGTATGCCGGTGGCGGACACTCCGGTCCAAACCATGACTTGTGGAGGATGGGAAGCTTTATTAACGATTCTAATGGCTTCATTTTTTAGGTCTCTTCCAAAGTGAACAGCTTCACTGCCGAGAAGACTGTCCTAAGGTGAGAAATGTCGCGCGTCCGGAGGATTAGGGCGTGGCACCTTTTGAGTCTTTCCTCCTTGTTCTTCAGAGTTGAGATGGAAACCTTTTTATTACGATATGGGGGGAAACTCAAATTCTCTTCAACGATTCTTTGAAGAGTCTTGGGTGATAATTTGATATCGAAGGCCATTTTGTTCATGCTAAGCCTAGCATTTCGACCGACTCGCTTCCTCACGGCCTCAATCTTGTTAGGGATGCGAACTAATCGAGAACCACCTTTTCGGGACAAGTCAACAAGTGTACCAATCTGTTCAAACTGTTTTATTGCTTTTCAGACAAGATTGCGAGAGACGTAAAGATCCTAGAGATGCGCGTATTTGAACGACCAAGTTTGTGCAATTCCACAATGATAGAGCGTGCTCTATGAGCGGCCATCATTCTTTGAGAATTGATCAAATGAAATGAAATTTCCAACATGTAATAAAACACATGTGAGAAGAACATATGTGAAAATTGGAGCTCAGTGTGCTCTATAAATTTAATTATAAACGCCGAAAGATTGGTTGCCGAATACATGGGCTACCCTGTAAAGATTAAGTAATAAAACACCTCATTTATACTTAAAGGCATGAAAATAAAACAACATCTGGGTTCCGTTACATGAAGTATGTATGTATTGCTGGGAATCATGTATTGAAAGTCTTTCGCAATCAAGCTTGACTGTTTCTGTGAGATAAATTGAAAGAGAAAAGGAAAAAACCATCTAGATTTATAGAGTGTACGAAGAAAGAAACAACGAGATAAAAAGAAATAATGAAAAAATATAAAAAGAGAGAAAAATCGCTGTGAAAGACTGAGCCGTTCGGAAGAATTCGCTGTGTTAATGTGAAAGAAGCAAGTGTTTGTGTTGTTCGCAGGGGCTCTCTCTTCCATATCCGCATTCATGTCGGAACATTATGTAGAACTGATCCACTCCTTCGTCCTGGTCAATGTCCCTTCATTCATCCATTCTCTCTGGTTAGCTCATCCATTCTCTCTGGTTAGCTCATCCATTCTCTCTGGTTAGCTCATCCATTCTCTCTGGTTAGCTCATCCATTCTCTCTGGTTAGCTCATCCATTCTCTCTGGTTAGCTCACAAGATATTGAGACTGCGTTGGTTTAAAGTCATATCATGCACACAGTTATTATCGCTGTGGTTTATCAACTCTGAACTTCGAAATTGGAGACGAAATCATATTCATGAACCCATGAGAAACGGGTATTTTCAAAAGAAAATCTTAGGAGAGAACAACACCGAAGCAAAATGTTGCTGTATAAAATTCGGGAGTTGACTGGAAAGTAAAATTATTGTGAATTGCAGCTAGGTAAACATGGTCATAAGAACTTCTCGAAAGAAAAAGATAAGGGAACGGAAGCTATCGACAAGCCATGACTTATGACAACAGTTAAATTTTCGTAAAACTCCCAGCGTCGTAGTTGCTGACAAGGAGAAGGTGTGAAGTTCGATAAACCACTGTTGCAGGAGCCTTGCACGTCCTCTTCTGCCAGAACGGACGACTAAAAAGGTGAAGATTCTCGGAAGCCACTGGAAGAAGGAAATCCTGGAGCTAGCAGATGCCAGTGTCTTGCCGACCTTCTGGAATGATGAAGACGAACAGGTTTTCGGTTGATATATTATATATACACAAACTTCATTGTCCGGGTGCTGAGAAATCGTATTAAGCGCTTACAAGAGCTTGATAGGTTTCTACATACTTCGACCTCTACCTACGCAGATCCACACAAATCAGAAAGTCAAAAATTTTCACTCGCAAGAACCTTTTAGGTTGTGGTAACATAAAAAACAGAGCTAAATGCTTGAACAGGCCTTCAAAATTTATTATGTGTTAAGACTTTTTTTTAAATAAAATCGTACTTTCACGTAAAACTAAAACCACGAAAAACCTCGAAAATGCATATGGTATAAGATGTTAGGGGCATAGGCCATTATTCCTTAATTTTTGCACGCTAACAAGAGGATACTCATGTGTCTTTGACGGTCAGTCGTGGTTGAACAGCACGACGTACAAAACATTCACACAAAACAGCACACACAAAAATAACTTTGCAGAATGATTTTTACCGCATTTAAACCGCCTGTTGGAGCATTTGTTATGATTTTCGAGTTATATTAGTCTTCCCATGATTCAAGGAGCAGTTACTGCTTGACCATGTTGGGCCTCAACAAGAGCAAACCTGAGTTTCAAGGGAAAAAAAAAGGAAAAAAAGTGATTCAATTGTAACTGAGACCATCAGGCGTGTGTCTTCCGTAACTCTTTGAAGATGTTTTTGGGGGTGCAAAACACATGATATGAAATTCAA
The DNA here is from genome assembly GCA_964056735.1 of Allodiplogaster pararmata. NCBI lineage: Eukaryota > Metazoa > Nematoda > Chromadorea > Rhabditida > Diplogasteridae > Allodiplogaster > Allodiplogaster pararmata. Next base: position 12,396,952 of record OZ057406.1, read on the forward strand.
AGTTCAATAGACAGTCGTAAAATGATTGCGCTTTTCTAATAAACAGAAACTGTGGAAAAAGAGCGATTTTTTTCTTAATGCAAGAAATCGTTTTAGAAAATAATTTTCCAGGTGTTCGGTTACAAGCTTGACAGAGGCCGGCCTTTTCCAAAAGAGCTCTACGGCAAAGGAAAGCTTGCAGATCATACAGAACTATTAACTGTGAAACCAGGAAAAACTGCGGCCATTGAGCGATTTATAGATAAGGTTTGTGATTTGAGCGATGTAACTTTTTGCTCAACGTGAAAACATTTAACCCACAACGAAATTAATGCTTATTTTCCGGCAGCAATGAGTTTTCTGCTGGAAAAGCACATGTTATTGGTTTTTCGTTTATGAGTATCACTTGAGCTCTTAGCTTGTGGTTGTTCGACCAAAAACTTGATAAAACTCATGAAATTTATAAAGAATTTTTTTTATCTCCAGTGGGATTTAACAGAACTTTTTTCAAGAGGCTGATAATCTTCTTGCAAAACAACCGATGCTTGAATGACCTTCCTCCATTTTTTGAGCTCGAGTATCTGTGCTACTTCCACGTATACATGCAGCATCCGAAGTAGAGTAGATGCTCTATTAGTTTACCGCTCTTTTCGCTGCACTTCTCTGCTGCATTTTCGCACCACGTGCAGCTGCGCCCATTGAGCATCATCTCATTCATGCAAACAACATGGGCTAAATGAGCGCACTCCAATAGAGCAATAACAACAAAGACGTCAACGGGACGGGCGCAGATAGCGCAAGGCTGACGATACGATACCAGCCGTCGGTATATCAAAGGAATGACAGCTCGAGAATGCCCATGCATATTTTCGTGGTGTTTTTGGGTAAAAACTGGGAAATATGTAGGCTTCATAGCCCAAGGTCCCGCAGATAATTGATAGCAGTTGTTATGCATTTCGGTCACAACCGGTGTTCGTAATACCTTATTTTTGAGGATTGGATTGACTGAATCAATAGTCGATGAAGGGAGTCCTAATGCTCGCAAGCAATCTTTGTTGCTTGAGTATAAATCAGACCCGTTTTCATCGAGTCTTCCGAAGAGTTCTTTGGGAGAAACGAGTGTTGGGACTGTGAACATAGAGAGGAAAAAGGAATAGAGAAGTCACACCTTGCCAGAAGATTCCTCTGCATTCACTCCGAAGTCCAAATTCTATCCAAGTTCACTCACAACCGACTCCGACCTCTCCTAGCTCAAGCGAAAGAAACTTCTGAGCACCACCCGTTCAGCCTATTTCGAAAGAACAGAGTGAGATCATAAATTTACTTTCAAGGACAGCGACTTGAACCGAAAGGAACTCAATTAAGAACGAATGTTATTGAGGGGGAAAATATTGCAGCAAAATTGTTAGATACTATTGATTTTCAAACCTTTTTGCTTAAAGTATATGTTTTTAGAAAGACCTCCTCAAGTTCGAAATGATGAGCGACGGTCACTTTGGAATTGCTGTTTACTATTCTTATAAGTCATCTCCAGAACAAAAAGCAAAGGATGCCAGTTCTTGGGAAAGGATTTATCCGGTATTCAATGTTAGTTTTGGAATGCTCTAATTCAATTGTTTTATCCGAATAAATCATATTGGACTAATTCAAATATAATACATATTCTTTTATTCTTTTATTCTTTATTCCAGTTGTAATGGTTCAGACATACAACGGATGGTGAGAGATTACAACATAGTAATCAATATTTTAAAATGAACAACAGCCAATAAATGATCAGGATTCTAATTTAAGTACTGGAATAGAAACTTCTTAGCTGACAATGCATTCATATTGAAAAAATAAGAAGGAAGAGAATTCCAATCATTCACAACTCTATTTGTGAAGAATTTCTTGTATCGGTTTGTGCGGCACAAAGGCAACAAAAGCTTCCAATGATGTCCTCTAGTCCTAGTACAGTGAGACATTGGTAAGAAATCTGGACAAGTGATATCTAATCTTTTAAACACTATTCTATGCAAAGTGAACACATCGTTAATAAGTCTGCGTCTTTGAAGACATTCACAGCCAAGCCAATTCAGTCTTCCTTCGTAAGATAAACTAATTCCTGCTCTATTAAAAACACGCTTAGTAAATCTTCTTTGGACAGACTCTACTTTCTTACTTAGCGTTAAGTCAATAGTATTCCAGACTTCACTGGAGTACTCCAGGATAGGTCTAACGTAAGTACAAAATAGCTTCATGAGAATTGCAACATTTTTTGTACGAAAAGATCTCAGAATGAGATAAGAAATAGAAAAAGCCTTATTACAGATATGATTAACATGTTCCTTAAAATAGAGATCGTTGGAGATAGTTACTCCTAAATCACGAAATGATGAAGTGAACGAAATCGGAGAGGAATTGAGATTAAAGTTGACATCTGGATGATCCCTTCCTATTTGCATAGCAATTGTCTTACTGCTCGATATAGTAAGTCCCCATTCATCAGACCACTGAGATACTGAATCCAAAGCTGTCTGGAGTAGACCGGAATTGTTAAGTGTGAAAAGCTTAGCGTCGTCAGCATACAACGTGCAATAAACATCTTTCGGTAAAGCACTGGGTAAATCATTTATATAAAGCAAGAAAAGCAATGGACCCAACACAGATCCCTGCGGGACCCCACATCTAACTGAATAACTACTAGAGAATGAATCGTTAACAACTACACACTGACTCCTGTTAGAAAGATAAGAAAAAATGAATTTATAAAGACAACCAGATATACCATAGGCTGACAACTTCTGCATTAGACGGTTCAAAGGTACTGTATCAAACGCTTTGCTATAGTCGATAAAAACACAAGAAACATAGGCAGAAGAAGTTACATCGAGTGCTTTGTACCAAACAAACAAGGAAGTCAAAAGAGCGGAAGAGCAGGACTTTCTAGAACGGAAACCATGTTGGTGAGGACTTAAGAGAGTATTGGCCTCGAGGTAAGTGTGCAGTGACGTGCTCAATATTCTCTCAAATACTTTGCTGCAGCAACAAGTCAACGAAATAGGTCTATAGTTAGCTGCATCCTGTATGGAACCCTTACGTTTATACAACGGTTTCACGAAAGCCTGCCGCCAAATATCAGGACAATTTCCATGAAGAAGAAAACTATTGAAGAGAATTGAGAGAGGTGTAGCTATAGCTTGGGCCGATCCTTTCAAAAATGAGTACGGAAGATGGTCAGGGGACATAGAATTGACATTTTTGAGCTTAGACAAGACATGATAAACAATCGATGGAGTTATCTCTATATAATCAATAGTGGCTTCGGTGTAGGAGATGGGACTGTTCACTTCCCTATGCGGTTTCTCGGTGAAATAGGATGAGAACATTCTAGCGAGTACTTCGGCATTTTCGAGGTCTGTCTCAACTATCATTCCATTCAATGGGTCTTTTATAGTTCCAACAGAAGATGATGGTTTAAGTTTATTATTCACAAAAGAATAGAATCGCCTTTTGTTCTTCGATAAGGCAATCTCAGATTCTTGTTTGGCTTGAAACTTGCGAATATCATAACGTAACTTGATTGAGTATCTGAAATATGAACGATAACCTATTTTGGAAGCACGTTTATAAAGCTTACGGCATTTACGCAACAATGCAACTATCTCTTGAGAATAACAAGTATTCTTAGATGGAACACAACGTCTAGGCACTGTTTGACCTATAATGTCAAGCATTATTGAAAGGAAGGTATCATAAAGAATGTTAGGGTCGGCGGAAAAGGAGAGAAGTTGGGTCCAATCATAAGATGAAATCAGATAAACAGCAAGCTCAAAGTTTGTTTTCTTATAGTCTAAATAGTAAAGCTTTTTCTTAGGAGCTGAAGCAGATGAAATCGAAAAACGAACTAGGCAGTGATCTAATGTAGGGAGAGGAGGATCAACAATACATGAAGAAATGATGAATGGGTCACTACTGAATACCAGGTCAAGCAGACTCGAACCTCTTGTTGGTTCACTAACTTTCTGGAATAGATCAGCTGATAGAGCAAAAGAAAGAAGAACTGAAGAAGGGTGGGATTCTGACACAGGAACATACAATTTGTTATTCGACCAGTCTATCTCTTTGCAATTGAAATCACCGCATAGGATAAATGGGGAAGACGAGGTAGCGAATGAATCACTAAGAACTGAAAGACATTCGGAAAACGATTCTAAATCACACGAAGGGCTTCTATACACTACCGACAACAAGAAAGGAACTGGCTTACACTTGATTTCACATGTTATCATTTGACAATACGCTGAGAAAGATTGAGAGGAAATGAGCGTGGAAGTAATACGGGAAGAAATCAATACTAAAACACCCCCTCCCGGAAAATCACTAACCCTATCACATAGTATCGACAGGTTGAATAGTGGCTCTCAGAACCAACCAAACCTTTTTAGTGTGCAGGAAGTATCGACAGGTTGAATAGTGGCTCTCAGAACCAACCAAACCTTTTTAGTGTGCAGGAAGTATCGACAGGTTGAATAGTGGCTCTCAGAACCAACCAAACCTTTTTAGTGTGCAGGAAGTATCGACAGGTTGAATAGTGGCTCTCAGAACCAACCAAACCTTTTTAGTGTGCAGGAAGTATCGACAGGTTGAATAGTGGCTCTCAGAACCAACCAAACCTTTTTAGTGTGCAGGAAGTATCGACAGGTTGAATAGTGGCTCTCAGAACCAACCAAACCTTTTTAGTGTGCAGGAAGTATCGACAGGTTGAATAGTGGCTCTCAGAACCAACCAAACCTTTTTAGTGTGCAGGAAGTATCGACAGGTTGAATAGTGGCTCTCAGAACCAACCAAACCTTTTTAGTGTGCAGGAAGTATCGACAGGTTGAATAGTGGCTCTCAGAACCAACCAAACCTTTTTAGTGTGCAGGAAGAAAACCAATTTTTAACGGTTTTACATTCTTTCAAAAAGAGTAGCTTTTTCAAACAAGAAGCAAATATGTTTATTGAATTGATAAGTTGATGAAAAATTTCCTTAAAGATTCCAAAACTGATTTTTCCAGAGTTATTTTTGTTTGTTTCGTATCCTTTGTTAAATAAAGAGCGAGAGTATAGCAAACACCCAGTAAAGTGTCGGAATAACTTACCTATAGCTCTTTAATTCGGAAGAATAAGTTCAAATTGAATGAAGAAAATTAAATTTCTTTGCAGAAAGTTCCGGGTCCCACAACCGTGCCGATGAAAGTGGAAGTACCGTGCAAAAAGCCGGGCACATATCGTGTATGGTTCAGCAACGAACACGCATGGTTCCACACTCTAAAGATAACTTACACTCTAGACGTTGTGTAGCCCAGTCCTTCATGGTTTAAGACGCTCACATGTCTGATACATATTATATTTGTACCGGTTTTTTGTCCTTTACAGAATCTGAAAGGGTTCAAAACAAAGTTAGTGCTCATTGTATAGGGTAGTCACCTCGAAATGCTCAATCAGATTCTTATATTTAAGATTAATGATTCGAATTTGAAGTTTTCAGACTTTCAAAACTTCACATCCGCATACAACACTTGGAGTCATATTTTCATTACATGATTCATTTCGTCTGCCAAAATAACGGTTGCATGTTGTATAACTATGTTTAACATTGGTTTTTTTTGTTTAAAAATATGGAATATATGTCATTCCAATACCGTAGATCTTTAAACATATTATTTTGTTTGTTCTAAAGAAATTTGTATACATTTTTATTTTCGTGATAAAAAATTTTCTAAGAAATAAATTTCTGAGGTGAGGCAGAAAAAACAATAGAAGTCTTTGAAGCAAACACTGTTTGTAAGCCTAAACAACTCAAGGAGTCTGATTTATTAAAATGGTATCAGTTTTCTCCTCAAGAATGTACTCGACTAGTTTCATTTCTAAAAGTTCTAAAATTGAGCTGAGTTATACAACTCAATTTGGAATTTGAACCGTTCAAGCTCCACAAAAAAATGTTTGTATTATGCATTATTCACATCATATATGAACTTTAACAAAGAAGCGGATTGTCAATGGACTCTAGGAAGGCTCATTTCAATTCCACAAGTCCATGAGGCGCTTGAGGACATCTTCCTTAGTCTCGTGTTTTCATCCATTACCCTCATTTACTCAGATTCTTTTCACACTTTATCGTATAGAACAGATTAACAAAAAGAACAGAAGAACCTGAGGACATACATTCAAAAAACAACAACCTTCACTTCCACGTTGATTACAACCTCGTTGCCGCATACTCTTCAGAAGCGATACATACCATCCTAGGCTGAAACGACTCGTTGCAGCATACTCTTCGAATGTGATACATACCAGCCTAGGCTGAAACGATTCGTTGCAGCATACTCTTCGAATGTGATACATACCAGCCTATGCTGAAACGACTCGTTGCAGCATACTCTTCGAATGTGATACATACCAGCCTAGGCTGAAACGATTCGTTGCAGCATACTCTTCGAATGTGATGCATACCAGCCTATGCTGAAACGACTCGTTGCAGCATACTCTTCGAATGTGATACATACCAGCCTAGGCTGAAACGATTCGTTGCAGCATACTCTTCGAATGTGATACATACCAGCCTATGCTGAAACGACTCGTTGCAGCATACTCTTCGAATGTGATACATACCAGCCTAGGCTGAAACGATTCGTTGCAGCATACTCTTCGAATGTGATACATACCAGCCTATGCTGAAACGACTCGTTGCAGCAAACCCTTCGAATGTGATACATACCAGCCTATGCTGAAACGACTCGTTGCAGCATACTCTTCGAATGTGATACATACCAGCCTAGGCTGAAACGATTCGTTGCAGCATACTCTTCGAATGTGATACATACCAGCCTATGCTGAAACGACTCGTTGCAGCAAACCCTTCGAATGTGATGCATACCAGCCTATGCTGAAACGACTCGTTGCAGCATACTCTTCGAATGTGATACATACCAGCCTATGCTGAAACGACTCGTTGCAGCATACTCTTCGAATGTGATGCATACCAGCCTATGCTGAAACGACTCGTTGCAGCATACTCTTCGAATGTGATACATACCAGCCTAGGCTGAAACGATTCGTTGCAGCATACTCTTCGAATGTGATACATACCAGCCTATGCTGAAACGACTCGTTGCAGCATACTCTTCGAATGTGATACATACCAGCCTAGGCTGAAACGATTCGTTGCAGCATACTCTTCGAATGTGATACATACCAGCCTATGCTGAAACGACTCGTTGCAGCAAACCCTTAGAATGTGATACATACCAGCCTATGCTGAAACGACTCGTTGCAGAATACTCTTCGAATGTGATACATACCAGCCTAGGCTGAAACGAATCGTTGCAGCATACTCTTCGAATGTGATACATACCAGCCTATGCTGAAACGACTCGTTGCAGCAAACCCTTCGAATGTGATACATACCAGCCTAGGCTGAAACGATTCGTTGCAGCATACTCTTCGAATGTGATACATACCAGCCTATGCTGAAACGACTCGTTGAAGCATACTCTTCGAATGTGATACATACCAACCTAGGCTGAAACGACTCGTTGCAGCATACTCTTCGAATGTGATACATACCAGCCTATGCTGAAACGACTCGTTGCAGCATACCCTTTGAAAGTGATACACACCTGCCTAGTCTGAAACAACTTGTTTCAGCATGCTCTTCGAATGTGATACATACCAGCCTAGGCTGAAACGACTCGTTGCAGCACACCCTTCGAATGTGATACATACCAGCCTTGGCTGAAACGACTCGTTGCACCATACCCTTCGAGTTTAAAACATACCAGCCTAGACTGAAACGACTCGTTGCAGCATACCCTTCGAATGTGATACATACCAGCCTATGCTGAAACGACTCGTTGCAGCATACCTTTCGAATGTGATACATACCAGCCTAGGCTAAAACTACTTGTTGCAGCACACCCTTCGAATGTGATACATACCAGCCCAGGCTGAAACGACTCGTTGCAGCATACCCTTCGAATGTGATACATACCAGCCCAGGCTGAAACGACTCGTTGCAGCATACCCTTCGAATGTGATACATACCAGCCTAGGCTGAAACGACTTGTTGCAGCATACCCTTTGAAAGTGATACATACCAGCCTAGGCTGAAACGACTCGTTGCAGCACACCCTTCGAATGTGATACATACCAGCCCAGGCTGAAACGACTCGTTGCAGCATACCCTTCGAATGTGATACATACCAGCCCAGGCTGAAACGACTCGTCGCAGCATACCCTTCGAATGTGATACATACCAGCCTAGGCTGAAACGACTCGTTGCAGCATACCCTTCGAATGTGATACATACCAGCCTAGGCTGAAACGACTCGTTGCAGCACACCCTTCGAATGTGATACATATCAGCCTAGGCTGAAACGACTCTTTGCAGCAAACCCTTCGAATGTGATACATACAAGCCTAGGCTGAAACGACTCGTTGCAGCACACCCTTCGAATGTGATACATACCAGCCTAGGCTGAAACGATTCGTTGCAGCATACTCTTCGAATGTGATACATACCAGCCTATGCTGAAACGACTCGTTGCAGCAAACCCTTCGAATGTGATGCATACCAGCCTATGCTGAAACGACTCGTTGCAGCATACTCTTCGAATGTGATACATACCAGCCTATGCTGAAACGACTCGTTGCAGCATACTCTTCGAATGTGATGCATACCAGCCTATGCTGAAACGACTCGTTGCAGCATACTCTTCGAATGTGATACATACCAGCCTAGGCTGAAACGATTCGTTGCAGCATACTCTTCGAATGTGATACATACCAGCCTATGCTGAAACGACTCGTTGCAGCATACTCTTCGAATGTGATACATACCAGCCTAGGCTGAAACGATTCGTTGCAGCATACTCTTCGAATGTGATACATACCAGCCTATGCTGAAACGACTCGTTGCAGCAAACCCTTCGAATGTGATACATACCAGCCTATGCTGAAACGACTCGTTGCAGCATACTCTTCGAATGTGATACATACCAGCCTAGGCTGAAACGATTCGTTGCAGCATACTCTTCGAATGTGATGCATACCAGCCTATGCTGAAACGACTCGTTGCAGCATACTCTTCGAATGTGATACATACCAGCCTAGGCTGAAACGATTCGTTGCAGCATACTCTTCGAATGTGATACATACCAGCCTATGCTGAAACGACTCGTTGAAGCATACTCTTCGAATGTGATACATACCAACCTAGGCTGAAACGACTCGCTGCAGCATACTCTTCGAATGTGATACATACCAGCCTATGCTGAAACGACTCGTTGCAGCATACCCTTTGAAAGTGATACACACCTGCCTAGTCTGAAACAACTTGTTTCAGCATGCTCTTCGAATGTGATACATACCAGCCTAGGCTGAAACGACTCGTTGCAGCACACCCTTCGAATGTGATACATACCAGCCTTGGCTGAAACGACTCGTTGCACCATACCCTTCGAGTTTAAAACATACCAGCCTAGACTGAAACGACTCGTTGCAGCATACCCTTCGAATGTGATACATACCAGCCTATGCTGAAACGACTCGTTGCAGCATACCTTTCGAATGTGATACATACCAGCCTAGGCTAAAACTACTTGTTGCAGCACACCCTTCGAATGTGATACATACCAGCCCAGGCTGAAACGACTCGTTGCAGCATACCCTTCGAATGTGATACATACCAGCCCAGGCTGAAACGACTCGTTGCAGCATACCCTTCGAATGTGATACATACCAGCCTAGGCTGAAACGACTTGTTGCAGCATACCCTTTGAAAGTGAAACATACCAGCCTAGGCTGAAACGACTCGTTGCAGCACACCCTTCGAATGTGATACATACCAGCCCAGGCTGAAACGACTCGTTGCAGCATACCCTTCGAATGTGATACATACCAGCCCAGGCTGAAACGACTCGTTGCAGCATACCCTTCGAATGTGATACATACCAGCCTAGGCTGAAACGACTCGTTGCAGCATACCCTTCGAATGTGATACATACCAGCCTAGGCTGAAACGACTCGTTGCAGCACACCCTTCGAATGTGATACATATCAGCCTAGGCTGAAACGACTCTTTGCAGCAAACCCTTCGAATGTGATACATACAAGCCTAGGCTGAAACGACTCGTTGCAGCACACCCTTCGAATGTGATACATACCAGCCTAGGCTGAAACGACTCGTTGCAGCAAACCCTTCGAATGTGATACATACCAGCCTAGGCTGAAACGACTTGTTGCAGCATACCCTTCGAATGTGATACATACCAGCCCAGGCTGAAACGACTCGTTGCAGCAAACCCTTCGAATGTGATACATACCAGCCTAGGCTGAAACTACTTATTGCAGCATACCCTTCGAATGTGATACATACCAGCCTATGCTGAAACGACTCGTTGCAGCATACTCTTCGAATGTGATACATACCAGCCTAGGCTGAAACGATTCGTTGCAGCATACTCTTCGAATGTGATGCATACCAGCCTATGCTGAAACGACTCGTTGCAGCATACTCTTCGAATGTGATACATACCAGCCTAGGCTGAAACGATTCGTTGCAGCATACTCTTCGAATGTGATACATACCAGCCTATGCTGAAACGACTCGTTGCAGCATACTCTTCGAATGTGATACATACCAGCCTATGCTGAAACGACTCGTTGCAGCAAACCCTTCGAATGTGATACATACCAGCCTATGCTGAAACGACTCGTTGCAGCATACTCTTCGAATGTGATACATACCAGCCTAGGCTGAAACGATTCGTTGCAGCATACTCTTCGAATGTGATACATACCAGCCTATGCTGAAACAACTCGTTGCAGCATACTCTTCGAATGTGATACAAACCAGCCTAGGCTGAAACGATTCGTTGCAGCATACTCTTCGAATGTGATGCATACCAGCCTATGCTGAAACGACTCGTTGCAGCATACTCTTCGAATGTGATACATACCAGCCTAGGCTGAAACGATTCGTTGCAGCATACTCTTCGAATGTGATACATACCAGCCTATGCTGAAACGACTCGTTGCAGCATACTCTTCGAATGTGATACATACCAGCCTATGCTGAAACGACTCGTTGCAGCAAACCCTTCGAATGTGATACATACCAGCCTATGCTGAAACTACTCGTTGCAGCATACTCTTCGAATGTGATACATACCAGCCTAGGCTGAAACGATTCGTTGCAGCATACTCTTCGAATGTGATACATACCAGCCTATGCTGAAACGACTCGTTGCAGCAAACCCTTCGAATGTGATACATACCAGCCTAGGCTGAAACGACTTGTTGCAGCATACCCTTCGAATGTGATACATACCAGCCCAGGCTGAAACGACTCGTTGCAGCAAACCCTTCGAATGTGATACATACCAGCCTAGGCTGAAACTACTTGTTGCAGCATACCCTTCGAATGTGATACATACCAGCCTATGCTGAAACGACTCGTTGCAGCATACTCTTCGAATGTGATACATACCAGCCTAGGCTGAAACGATTCGTTGCAGCATACTCTTCGAATGTGATGCATACCAGCCTATGCTGAAACGACTCGTTGCAGCATACTCTTCGAATGTGATACATACCAGCCTAGGCTGAAACGATTCGTTGCAGCATACTCTTCGAATGTGATACATACCAGCCTATGCTGAAACGACTCGTTGCAGCATACTCTTCGAATGTGATACATACCAGCCTATGCTGAAACGACTCGTTGCAGCATACTCTTCGAATGTGATACATACCAGCCTAGGCTGAAACGATTCGTTGCAGCATACTCTTCGAATGTGATACATACCAGCCTATGCTGAAACGACTCGTTGCAGCATACTCTTCGAATGTGATACATACCAGCCTAGGCTGAAACGATTCGTTGCAGCATACTCTTCGAATGTGATGCATACCAGCCTATGCTGAAACTACTTGTTGCAGCATACCCTTCGAATGTGATACATACCAGCCTATGCTGAAACGACTCGTTGCAGCATACTCTTCGAATGTGATACATACCAGCCTAGGCTGAAACGATTCGTTGCAGCATACTCTTCGAATGTGATACATACCAGCCTATGCTGAAACGACTCGTTGCACCATACCCTTCGAGTTTAAAACATACCAGCCTAGACTGAAACGACTCGTTGCAGCATACCCTTCGAATGTGATACATACCAGCCTATGCTGAAACGACTCGTTGCAGCAAACCCTTCGAATGTGATACATACCAGCCTAGGCTGAAACGATTCGTTGCAGCATACTCTTCGAATGTGATGCATACCAGCCTATGCTGAAACGACTCGTTGCAGCATACTCTTCGAATGTGATACATACCAGCCTAGGCTGAAACGATTCGTTGCAGCATACTCTTCGAATGTGATACATACCAGCCTAGGCTGAAACGATTCGTTGCAGCATACTCTTCGAATGTGATACATACCAGCCTATGCTGAAACGACTCGTTGCACCATACCCTTCGAGTTTAAAACATACCAGCCTAGACTGAAACGACTCGTTGCAGCATACCCTTCGAATGTGATACATACCAGCCTATGCTGAAACGACTCGTTGCAGCAAACCCTTCGAATGTGATACATACCAGCCTAGGCTGAAACGACTTGTTGCAGCATACCCTTCGAATGTGATACATACCAGCCCAGGCTGAAACGACTCGTTGCAGCAAACCCTTCGAATGTGATACATACCAGCCTAGGCTGAAACTACTTGTTGCAGCATACCCTTCGAATGTGATACATACCAGCCTATGCTGAAACGACTCGTTGCAGCATACTCTTCGAATGTGATACATACCAGCCTAGGCTGAAACGATTCGTTGCAGCATACTCTTCGAATGTGATGCATACCAGCCTATGCTGAAACGACTCGTTGCAGCATACTCTTCGAATGTGATACATACCAGCCTAGGCTGAAACGATTCGTTGCAGCATACTCTTCGAATGTGATACATACCAGCCTATGCTGAAACGACTCGTTGCAGCATACTCTTCGAATGTGATACATACCAGCCTATGCTGAAACGACTCGTTGCAGCAAACCCTTCGAATGTGATACATACCAGCCTTTGCTGAAACGACTCGTTGCAGCATACTCTTCGAATGTGATACATACCAGCCTAGGCTGAAACGATTCGTTGCAGCATACTCTTCGAATGTGATACATACCAGCCTATGCTGAAACGACTCGTTGCAGCATACTCTTCGAATGTGATACATACCAGCCTAGGCTGAAACGATTCGTTGCAGCATACTCTTCGAATGTGATGCATACCAGCCTATGCTGAAACGACTCGTTGCAGCATACTCTTCGAATGTGATACATACCAGCCTAGGCTGAAACGATTCGTTGCAGCATACTCTTCGAATGTGATACATACCAGCCTATGCTGAAACGACTCGTTGAAGCATACTCTTCGAATGTGATACATACCAACCTAGGCTGAAACGACTCGTTGCAGCATACTCTTCGAATGTGATACATACCAGCCTATGCTGAAACGACTCGTTGCACCATACCCTTCGAGTTTAAAACATACCAGCCTAGACTGAAACGACTCGTTGCAGCATACCCTTCGAATGTGATACATACCAGCCTATGCTGAAACGACTCGTTGCAGCAAACCCTTCGAATGTGATACATACCAGCCTAGGCTGAAACGACTTGTTGCAGCATACCCTTCGAATGTGATACACACCAGCCCAGGCTGAAACGACTCGTTGCAGCAAACCCTTCGAATGTGATACATACCAGCCTAGGATGAAACTACTTGTTGCAGCATACCCTTCGAATGTGATACATACCAGCCTATGCTGAAACGACTCGTTGCAGCATACTCTTCGAATGTGATACATACCAGCCTAGGCTGAAACGATTCGTTGCAGCATACTCTTCGAATGTGATGCATACCAGCCTATGCTGAAACGACTCGTTGCAGCATACTCTTCGAATGTGATACATACCAGCCTAGGCTGAAACGATTCGTTGCAGCATACTCTTCGAATGTGATACATACCAGCCTATGCTGAAACGACTCGTTGCAGCATACTCTTCGAATGTGATACATACCAGCCTATGCTGAAACGACTCGTTGCAGCAAACCCTTCGAATGTGATACATACCAGCCTATGCTGAAACGACTCGTTGCAGCATACTCTTCGAATGTGATACATACCAGCCTAGGCTGAAACGATTCGTTGCAGCATACTCTTCGAATGTGATACATACCAGCCTATGCTGAAACGACTCGTTGCAGCATACTCTTCGAATGTGATACATACCAGCCTAGGCTGAAACGATTCGTTGCAGCATACTCTTCGAATGTGATACATACCAGCCTAGGCTGAAACGATTCGTTGCAGCATACTCTTCGAATGTGATACATACCAGCCTATGCTGAAACGACTCGTTGCAGCATACTCTTCGAATGTGATACATACCAGCCTATGCTGAAACGACTCGTTGCAGCATACTCTTCGAATGTGATACATACCAGCCTAGGCTGAAACGATTCGTTGCAGCATACTCTTCGAATGTGATACATACCAGCCTATGCTGAAACGACTCGTTGCAGCATACTCTTCGAATGTGATACATACCAGCCTATGCTGAAACGACTCGTTGCAGCAAACCCTTCGAATGTGATACATACCAGCCTATGCTGAAACGACTCGTTGCAGCATACTCTTCGAATGTGATACATACCAGCCTAGGCTGAAACGATTCGTTGCAGCATACTCTTCGAATGTGATACATACCAGCCTATGCTGAAACGACTCGTTGCAGCAAACCCTTCGAATGTGATACATACCAGCCTAGGCTGAAACGATTCGTTGCAGCATACTCTTCGAATGTGATACATACCAGCCTATGCTGAAACGACTCGTTGAAGCATACTCTTCGAATGTGATACATACCAACCTAGGCTGAAACGACTCGTTGCAGCATACTCTTCGAATGTGATACATACCAGCCTATGCTGAAACGAGTCGTTGCAGCATACCCTTTGAAAGTGATACACACCTGCCTAGTCTGAAACAACTTGTTTCAGCATGCTCTTCGAATGTGATACATACCAGCCTAGGCTGAAACGACTCGTTGCAGCATACTCTTCGAATGTGATACATACCAGCCTATGCTGAAACGACTCGTTGCACCATACCCTTCGAGTTTAAAACATACCAGCCTAGACTGAAACGACTCGTTGCAGCATACCCTTCGAATGTGATACATACCAGCCTATGCTGAAACGACTCGTTGCAGCATACCTTTCGAATGTGATACATACCAGCCTAGGCTAAAACTACTTGTTGCAGCACACCCTTCGAATGTGATACATACCAGCCCAGGCTGAAACGACTCGTTGCAGCATACCCTTCGAATGTGATACATACCAGCCCAGGCTGAAACGACTCGTTGCAGCATACCCTTCGAATGTGATACATACCAGCCTAGGCTGAAACGACTCGTTGCAGCACACCCTTCGAATGTGATACATACCAGCCCAGGCTGAAACGACTCGTTGCAGCATACCCTTCGAATGTGATACATACCAGCCCAGGCTGAAACGACTCGTTGCAGCATACCCTTCGAATGTGATACATACCAGCCTAGGCTGAAACGACTCGTTGCAGCATACCCTTCGAATGTGATACATACCAGCCTAGGCTGAAACGACTCGTTGCAGCACACCCTTCGAATGTGATACATATCAGCCTAGGCTGAAACGACTCTTTGCAGCAAACCCTTCGAATGTGATACATACAAGCCTAGGCTGAAACGACTCGTTGCAGCATACCCTTCGAATGTGATACATACCAGCCCAGGCTGAAACGACTCGTTGCAGCATACCCTTCGAATGTGATACATACCAGCCTAGGCTGAAACGACTTGTTGCAGCATACCCTTCGAATGTGATACATACCAGCCCAGGCTGAAACGACTCGTTGCAGCAAACCCTTCGAATGTGATACATACCAGCCTAGGCTGAAACTACTTGTTGCAGCATACCCTTCGAATGTGATACATACCAGCCCAGGCTGAAACGACTCGTTACAGCATACCCTTCGAATGTGATACATACCAGCCTAGGCTGAAACGACTTGTTGCAGCATACCCTTTGAAAGTGATACATACCAGCCTAGGCTGAAACGACTTGTTGCAGCATACCCTTCGAATGTGATACATACCAGCCTAGGCTGAAACGACTCGTTGCAGCACACCCTTCGAATGTGATACATACCAGCCTAGGCTGAAACGACTCTTTGCAGCATACCCTTCGAATGTGATACATACCAGCCTAGGCTGAAACGACTTGTTGCAGCATACCCTTCGAATGTGATACATACCAGCCCAGGCTGAAACGACTCGTTGCAGCAAACCCTTTGAAAGTGATACATACCAGCCTAGGCTGAAACGACTCGTTGCAGCACACCCTTCGAATGTGATACATACCAGCCTTGGCTGAAACGACTCGTTGCAGCATACCCTTCGAATGTGATACATACCAGCCTTGGCTGAAACGACTCGTTGCAGCATACCCTTCGAATGTGATACATACCAGCCTTGGCTGAAACGACTCGTTGCAGCATACCCTTCGAGTGTAATACATACCAGCCTAGGCTGAAACGACTCGTTGCAGCACACCCTTCGAATGTGATACATACCAGCCTTGGCTGAAACGACTCGTTGCACCATACCCTTCGAGTTTAAAACATACCAGCCTAGACTGAAACGACTCGTTGCAGCATACCCTTCGAATGTGATACATACTAGCCTATGCTGAAACGACTCGTTGCAGCATACCTTTCGAATGTGATATATACCAGCCTAGGCTAAAACTACTTGTTGCAGCACACCCTTCGAATGTGATACATACCAGCCCAGGCTGAAACGACTCGTTGCAGCAAACCCTTCGAATGTGATACATACCAGCCTAGGCTGAAACGACTCGTTGCAGCATACCTTTCGAATGTGATACATACCAGCCTAGGCTGAAACGACTTGTTGCAGCATACCCTTCGAATGTGATACATACCAGCCCAGGCTGAAACGACTCGTTGCAGCACACCCTTCGAATGTGATACATACCAGCCTACATAGGCTGAAACGACTTGTTGCAGCATACCCTTTGAAAGTGATACATACCAGCCTAGGCTGAAACGACTCGTTGCAGCATACCCTTCGAATGTGATACATACCAGCCTTGGCTGAAACGACTCGTTGCAGCATACCCTTCGAGTGTAATACATACCAGCTCAGGCTGAAACTACTCGTTGCAGCATACCCTTCGAATGTGATACATACCAGCCTAGGCTGAAACGACTCGTTGCAGCATACCTTTCGAATGTGATACATACCAGCCTAGGCTGAAACGACTTGTTGCAGCATACCCTTCGAATGTGATACATACCGGCCCAGGCTGAAACGACTCGTTGCAGCAAACCCTTCGAATTTGATACATACCAGCCTAGGCTGAAACGACTTGTTTCAGCATACCCTTTGAATGTGATACATACCAGCCTAGGCTGAAACGACTCGTTGCAGCAAACCCTTCGAATGTGATACATACCAGCCTAGGCTGAAACGACTCGTTGCAGCACACCCTTCGAATGTGATACATACCAGCCTATGCTGAAACGACTCGTTGCAGCATACCCTTCGAATGTGATACATACCGGCCTAGGCTGAAACGACTTGTTTCAGCATACCCTTTGAATGTGATACATACCAGCCTAGGCTGAAACGACTTGTTGCAGCATACCCTTCGAATGTGATACATACCGGCCCAGGCTGAAACGACTCGTTGCAGCAAACCCTTCGAATTTGATACATACCAGCCTAGGCTGAAACGACTTGTTTCAGCATACCCTTTGAATGTGATATATACCAGCCTAGGCTGAAACGACTCGTTGCAGCAAACCCTTCGAATGTGATACATACCAGCCTAGGCTGAAACGACTCGTTGCAGCACACCCTTCGAATGTGATACATACCAGCCTATGCTGGAACGACTCGTTGCAGCACACCCTTCGAATGTGATACATACCAGCCTATGCTGAAACGACTCGTTGCAGCATACTCTTCGAATGTGATACATACCAGCCTAGGCTGAAACGACTCGTTGCAGCACACCCTTCGAATGTGATACATACCAGCCTATGCTGAAACGACTCGTTGCAGCATACTCTTCGAATGTGATACATACCAGCCTAGGCTGAAACGATTCGTTGCAGCATACTCTTCGAATGTGATACATACCAGCCTATGCTGAAACGACTCGTTGCAGCATACTCTTCGAATGTGATACATACCAGCCTAGGCTGAAACGATTCGTTGCAGCATACTCTTCGAATGTGATGCATACCAGCCTATGCTGAAACGACTCGTTGCAGCATACTCTTCGAATGTGATACATACCAGCCTAGGCTGAAACGATTCGTTGCAGCATACTCTTCGAATGTGATACATACCAGCCTATGCTGAAACGACTCGTTGAAGCATACTCTTCGAATGTGATACATACCAACCTAGGCTGAAACGACTCGTTGCAGCATACTCTTCGAATGTGATACATACCAGCCTATGCTGAAACGACTCGTTGCACCATACCCTTCGAGTTTAAAACATACCAGCCTAGACTGAAACGACTCGTTGCAGCATACCCTTCGAATGTGATACATACCAGCCTATGCTGAAACGACTCGTTGCAGCAAACCCTTCGAATGTGATACATACCAGCCTAGGCTGAAACGACTTGTTGCAGCATACCCTTCGAATGTGATACATACCAGCCCAGGCTGAAACGACTCGTTGCAGCAAACCCTTCGAATGTGATACATACCAGCCTAGGCTGAAACTACTTGTTGCAGCATACCCTTCGAATGTGATACATACCAGCCTATGCTGAAACGACTCGTTGCAGCATACTCTTCGAATGTGATACATACCAGCCTAGGCTGAAACGATTCGTTGCAGCATACTCTTCGAATGTGATGCATACCAGCCTATGCTGAAACGACTCGTTGCAGCATACTCTTCGAATGTGATACATACCAGCCTAGGCTGAAACGATTCGTTGCAGCATACTCTTCGAATGTGATACATACCAGCCTATGCTGAAACGACTCGTTGCAGCATACTCTTCGAATGTGATACATACCAGCCTATGCTGAAACGACTCGTTGCAGCAAACCCTTCGAATGTGATACATACCAGCCTATGCTGAAACGACTCGTTGCAGCATACTCTTCGAATGTGATACATACCAGCCTAGGCTGAAACGATTCGTTGCAGCATACTCTTCGAATGTGATGCATACCAGCCTATGCTGAAACGACTCGTTGCAGCATACTCTTCGAATGTGATACATACCAGCCTATGCTGAAACGACTCGTTGCAGCATACTCTTCGAATGTGATACATACCAGCCTAGGCTGAAACGATTCGTTGCAGCATACTCTTCGAATGTGATGCATACCAGCCTATGCTGAAACGACTCGTTGCAGCATACTCTTCGAATGTGATACATACCAGCCTAGGCTGAAACGATTCGTTGCAGCATACTCTTCGAATGTGATACATACCAGCCTATGCTGAAACGACTCGTTGAAGCATACTCTTCGAATGTGATACATACCAACCTAGGCTGAAACGACTCGTTGCAGCATACTCTTCGAATGTGATACATACCAGCCTATGCTGAAACGACTCGTTGCACCATACCCTTCGAGTTTAAAACATACCAGCCTAGACTGAAACGACTCGTTGCAGCATACCCTTCGAATGTGATACATACCAGCCTATGCTGAAACGACTCGTTGCAGCAAACCCTTCGAATGTGATACATACCAGCCTAGGCTGAAACGACTTGTTGCAGCATACCCTTCGAATGTGATACATACCAGCCCAGGCTGAAACGACTCGTTGCAGCAAACCCTTCGAATGTGATACATACCAGCCTAGGCTGAAACTACTTGTTGCAGCATACCCTTCGAATGTGATACATACCAGCCTATGCTGAAACGACTCGTTGCAGCATACTCTTCGAATGTGATACATACCAGCCTAGGCTGAAACGATTCGTTGCAGCATACTCTTCGAATGTGATGCATACCAGCCTATGCTGAAACGACTCGTTGCAGCATACTCTTCGAATGTGATACATACCAGCCTAGGCTGAAACGATTCGTTGCAGCATACTCTTCGAATGTGATACATACCAGCCTATGCTGAAACGACTCGTTGCAGCATACTCTTCGAATGTGATACATACCAGCCTATGCTGAAACGACTCGTTGCAGCAAACCCTTCGAATGTGATACATACCAGCCTATGCTGAAACGACTCGTTGCAGCATACTCTTCGAATGTGATACATACCAGCCTAGGCTGAAACGATTCGTTGCAGCATACTCTTCGAATGTGATACATACCAGCCTATGCTGAAACGACTCGTTGCAGCATACTCTTCGAATGTGATACATACCAGCCTAGGCTGAAACGATTCGTTGCAGCATACTCTTCGAATGTGATGCATACCAGCCTATGCTGAAACGACTCGTTGCAGCATACTCTTCGAATGTGATACATACCAGCCTAGGCTGAAACGATTCGTTGCAGCATACTCTTCGAATGTGATACATACCAGCCTATGCTGAAACGACTCGTTGCAGCATACTCTTCGAATGTGATACATACCAGCCTATGCTGAAACGACTCGTTGCAGCAAACCCTTCGAATGTGATACATACCAGCCTATGCTGAAACGACTCGTTGCAGCATACTCTTCGAATGTGATACATACCAGCCTAGGCTGAAACGATTCGTTGCAGCATACTCTTCGAATGTGATACATACCAGCCTATGCTGAAACGACTCGTTGCAGCAAACCCTTCGAATGTGATACATACCAGCCTAGGCTGAAACGATTCGTTGCAGCATACTCTTCGAATGTGATACATACCAGCCTATGCTGAAACGACTCGTTGAAGCATACTCTTCGAATGTGATACATACCAACCTAGGCTGAAACGACTCGTTGCAGCATACTCTTCGAATGTGATACATACCAGCCTATGCTGAAACGACTCGTTGCAGCATACCCTTTGAAAGTGATACACACCTGCCTAGTCTGAAACAACTTGTTTCAGCATGCTCTTCGAATGTGATACATACCAGCCTAGGCTGAAACGACTCGTTGCAGCATACTCTTCGAATGTGATACATACCAGCCTATGCTGAAACGACTCGTTGCACCATACCCTTCGAGTTTAAAACATACCAGCCTAGACTGAAACGACTCGTTGCAGCATACCCTTCGAATGTGATACATACCAGCCTATGCTGAAACGACTCGTTGCAGCATACCTTTCGAATGTGATACATACCAGCCTAGGCTAAAACTACTTGTTGCAGCACACCCTTCGAATGTGATACATACCAGCCCAGTCTGAAACGACTCGTTGCAGCATACCCTTCGAATGTGATACATACCAGCCCAGGCTGAAACGACTCGTTGCAGCATACCCTTCGAATGTGATACATACCAGCCTAGGCTGAAACGACTCGTTGCAGCACACCCTTCGAATGTGATACATACCAGCCCAGGCTGAAACGACTCGTTGCAGCATACCCTTCGAATGTGATACATACCAGCCCAGGCTGAAACGACTCGTTGCAGCATACCCTTCGAATGTGATACATACCAGCCTAGGCTGAAACGACTCGTTGCAGCATACCCTTCGAATGTGATACATACCAGCCTAGGCTGAAACGACTCGTTGCAGCACACCCTTCGAATGTGATACATATCAGCCTAGGCTGAAACGACTCTTTGCAGCAAACCCTTCGAATGTGATACATACAAGCCTAGGCTGAAACGACTCGTTGCAGCATACCCTTCGAATGTGATACATACCAGCCCAGGCTGAAACGACTCGTTGCAGCATACCCTTCGAATGTGATACATACCAGCCTAGGCTGAAACGACTTGTTGCAGCATACCCTTCGAATGTGATACATACCAGCCCAGGCTGAAACGACTCGTTGCAGCAAACCCTTCGAATGTGATACATACCAGCCTAGGCTGAAACTACTTGTTGCAGCATACCCTTCGAATGTGATACATACCAGCCCAGGCTGAAACGACTCGTTACAGCATACCCTTCGAATGTGATACATACCAGCCTAGGCTGAAACGACTTGTTGCAGCATACCCTTTGAAAGTGATACATACCAGCCTAGGCTGAAACGACTTGTTGCAGCATACCCTTTGAAAGTGATACATACCAGCCTAGGCTGAAACGACTCGTTGCAGCACACCCTTCGAATGTGATACATACCAGCCCAGGCTGAAACGACTCGTTGCAGCATACCCTTCGAATGTGATACATACCAGCCTAGGCTGAAACGACTTGTTGCAGCATACCCTTCGAATGTGATACATACCAGCCTAGGCTGAAACGACTCGTTGCAGCACACCCTTCGAATGTGATACATACCAGCCTAGGCTGAAACGACTCTTTGCAGCATACCCTTCGAATGTGATACATACCAGCCTAGGCTGAAACGACTTGTTGCAGCATACCCTTCGAATGTGATACATACCAGCCCAGGCTGAAACGACTCGTTGCAGCAAACCCTTTGAAAGTGATACATACCAGCCTAGGCTGAAACGACTCGTTGCAGCACACCCTTCGAATGTGATACATACCAGCCTTGGCTGAAACGACTCGTTGCAGCATACCCTTCGAATGTGATACATACCAGCCTTGGCTGAAACGACTCGTTGCAGCATACCCTTCGAATGTGATACATACCAGCCTTGGCTGAAACGACTCGTTGCAGCATACCCTTCGAGTGTAATACATACCAGCCTAGGCTGAAACGACTCGTTGCAGCACACCCTTCGAATGTGATACATACCAGCCTTGGCTGAAACGACTCGTTGCACCATACCCTTCGAGTTTAAAACATACCAGCCTACATAGACTGAAACGACTCGTTGCAGCATACCCTTCGAATGTGATACATACTAGCCTATGCTGAAACGACTCGTTGCAGCATACCTTTCGAATGTGATATATACCAGCCTAGGCTAAAACTACTTGTTGCAGCACACCCTTCGAATGTGATACATACCAGCCCAGGCTGAAACGACTCGTTGCAGCAAACCCTGCGAATGTGATACATACCAGCCTAGGCTGAAACGACTCGTTGCAGCATACCTTTCGAATGTGATACATACCAGCCTAGGCTGAAACGACTTGTTGCAGCATACCCTTCGAATGTGATACATACCAGCCTTGGCTGAAACGACTCGTTGCACCATACCCTTCGAGTTTAAAACATACCAGCCTAGACTGAAACGACTCGTTGCAGCATACCCTTCGAATGTGATACATACTAGCCTATGCTGAAACGACTCGTTGCAGCATACCTTTCGAATGTGATATATACCAGCCTAGGCTAAAACTACTTGTTGCAGCACACCCTTCGAATGTGATACATACCAGCCTTGGCTGAAACGACTCGTTGCACCATACCCTTCGAGTTTAAAACATACCAGCCTACATAGACTGAAACGACTCGTTGCAGCATACCCTTCGAATGTGATACATACTAGCCTATGCTGAAACGACTCGTTGCAGCATACCTTTCGAATGTGATATATACCAGCCTAGGCTAAAACTACTTGTTGCAGCACACCCTTCGAATGTGATACATACCAGCCCAGGCTGAAACGACTCGTTGCAGCATACCTTTCGAATGTGATACATACCAGCCTAGGCTGAAACGACTTGTTGCAGCATACCCTTCGAATGTGATACATACCAGCCCAGGCTGAAACGACTCGTTGCAGCACACCCTTCGAATGTGATACATACCAGCCTACATAGGCTGAAACGACTTGTTGCAGCATACCCTTTGAAAGTGATACATACCAGCCTAGGCTGAAACGACTCGTTGCAGCATACCCTTCGAATGTGATACATACCAGCCTTGGCTGAAACGACTCGTTGCAGCATACCCTTCGAGTGTAATACATACCAGCTCAGGCTGAAACTACTCGTTGCAGCATACCCTTCGAATGTGATACATACCAGCCTAGGCTGAAACGACTCGTTGCAGCATACCTTTCGAATGTGATACATACCAGCCTAGGCTGAAACGACTTGTTGCAGCATACCCTTCGAATGTGATACATACCGGCCCAGGCTGAAACGACTCGTTGCAGCAAACCCTTCGAATTTGATACATACCAGCCTAGGCTGAAACGACTTGTTTCAGCATACCCTTTGAATGTGATACATACCAGCCTAGGCTGAAACGACTCGTTGCAGCAAATTCTTCGAATGTGATACATACCAGCCTAGGCTGAAACGACTCGTTGCAGCACACCCTTCGAATGTGATACATACCAGCCTATGCTGAAACGACTCGTTGCAGCATACCCTTCGAATGTGATACATACCGGCCTAGGCTGAAACGACTTGTTTCAGCATACCCTTTGAATGTGATACATACCAGCCTAGGCTGAAACGACTTGTTGCAGCATACCCTTCGAATGTGATACATACCGGCCCAGGCTGAAACGACTCGTTGCAGCAAACCCTTCGAATTTGATACATACCAGCCTAGGCTGAAACGACTTGTTTCAGCATACCCTTTGAATGTGATATATACCAGCCTAGGCTGAAACGACTCGTTGCAGCAAACCCTTCGAATGTGATACATACCAGCCTAGGCTGAAACGACTCGTTGCAGCACACCCTTCGAATGTGATACATACCAGCCTATGCTGGAACGACTCGTTGCAGCACACCCTTCGAATGTGATACATACCAGCCTATGCTGAAACGACTCGTTGCAGCATACTCTTCGAATGTGATACATACCAGCCTAGGCTGAAACGACTCGTTGCAGCACACCCTTCGAATGTGATACATACCAGCCTATGCTGAAACGACTCGTTGCAGCATACCCTTCGAATGTGATACATACCAGCCTATGCTGAAACGACTCGTTGCAGCATACTCTTCGAATGTGATACATACCAGCCTAGGCTGAAACGACTCGTTGCAGCACACCCTTCGAATGTGATACATACTAGCCTATGCTGAAACGACTCGTTGCAGCATACCCTTCGAATGTGATACATACCAGCCTATGCTGAAACGACTCGTTGCAGCATACCCTTCGAATGTGATACATACCAGCCTATGCTGGAACGACTCGTTGCAGCACACCCTTCGAATGTGATACATACCAGCCTATGCTGAAACGACTCGTTGCAGCAAACCCTTCGAATGTGATACATACCAGCCTAGGCTGAAACTACTTGTTGCAGCATACCCTTCGAATGTGATACATTCCAGCCCAGGCTGAAACGACTCGTTACAGCATACCCTTCGAATGTGATACATACCAGCCTAGGCTGAAACGACTTGTTGCAGCATACCCTTTGAAAGTGATACATACCAGCCTAGGCTGAAACGACTTGTTGCAGCATACCCTTTGAAAGTGATACATACCAGCCTAGGCTGAAACGACTCGTTGCAGCACACCCTTCGAATGTGATACATACCAGCCCAGGCTGAAACGACTCGTTGCAGCATACCCTTCGAATGTGATACATACCAGCCTAGGCTGAAACGACTTGTTGCAGCATACCCTTCGAATGTGATACATACCAGCCTAGGCTGAAACGACTCGTTGCAGCACACCCTTCGAATGTGATACATACCAGCCTAGGCTGAAACGACTCTTTGCAGCATACCCTTCGAATGTGATACATACCAGCCTAGGCTGAAACGACTTGTTGCAGCATACCCTTCGAATGTGATACATACCAGCCCAGACTGAAACGACTCGTTGCAGCAAACCCTTTGAAAGTGATACATACCAGCCTAGGCTGAAACGACTCGTTGCAGCACACCCTTCGAATGTGATACATACCAGCCTTGGCTGAAACGACTCGTTGCAGCATACCCTTCGAGTGTAATACATACCAGCCTAGGCTGAAACTACTCGTTGCAGCACACCCTTCGAATGTGATACATACCAGCCCAGGCTGAAACGACTCGTTGCAGCACACCCTTCGAATGTGATACATACCAGCCTTGGCTGAAACGACTCGTTGCAGCATACCCTTCGAGTGTAATACATACCAGCCTAGGCTGAAACTACTCGTTGCAGCACACCCTTCGAATGTGATACATACCAGCCCAGGCTGAAACGACTCGTTGCAGCACACCCTTCGAATGTGATACATACCAGCCCAGGCTGAAACGACTCGTTGCAGCACACCCTTCGAATGTGATACATACTAGCCTATGCTGAAACGACTCGTTGCAGCATACCTTTCGAATGTGATATATAGCAGCCTAGGCTAAAACTACTTGTTGCAGCACACCCTTCGAATGTGATACATACCAGCCCAGGCTGAAACAACTCGTTGCAGCAAACCCTTCGAATGTGATACATACCAGCCTAGGCTGAAACGACTCGTTGCAGCATACCTTTCGAATGTGATACATACCAGCCTAGGCTGAAACGACTTGTTGCAGCATACCCTTCGAATGTGATACATACCAGCCTTGGCTGAAACGACTCGTTGCACCATACCCTTCGAGTTTAAAACATACCAGCCTAGACTGAAACGACTCGTTGCAGCATACCCTTCGAATGTGATACATACTAGCCTATGCTGAAACGACTCGTTGCAGCATACCTTTCGAATGTGATATATACCAGCCTAGGCTAAAACTACTTGTTGCAGCACACCCTTCGAATGTGATACATACCAGCCCAGGCTGAAACGACTCGTTGCAGCAAACCCTTCGAATGTGATACATACCAGCCTAGGCTGAAACGACTCGTTGCAGCATACCTTTCGAATGTGATACATACCAGCCTAGGCTGAAACGACTCGTTGCAGCATACCCTTCGAATGTGATACATACCAGCCTATGCTGGAACGACTCGTTGCAGCACACCCTTCGAATGTGATACATACCAGCCTAGGCTGAAACGACTTGTTGCAGCATACCCTTCGAATGTGATACATACCAGCCCAGACTGAAACGACTCGTTGCAGCAAACCCTTTGAAAGTGATACATACCAGCCTAGGCTGAAACGACTCGTTGCAGCACACCCTTCGAATGTGATACATACCAGCCTTGGCTGAAACGACTCGTTGCAGCATACCCTTCGAGTGTAATACATACCAGCCTAGGCTGAAACTACTCGTTGCACCATACCCTCCGAGTTTAAAACATACCAGCCTAGACTGAATCGACTCATTGCAGCATACCCTTCGAATGTGATACATACTAGCCTATGCTGAAACGACTCGTTGCAGCATACCTTTCGAATGTGATATATAGCAGCCTAGGCTAAAACTACTTGTTGCAGCACACCCTTCGAATGTGATACATACCAGCCCAGGCTGAAACGACTCGTTGCAGCAAACCCTTCGAATGTGATACATACCAGCCTAGGCTGAAACGACTCGTTGCAGCATACCTTTCGAATGTGATACATACCAGCCTAGGCTGAAACGACTTGTTGCAGCATACCCTTCGAATGTGATACATACCAGCCTTGGCTGAAACGACTCGTTGCACCATACCCTTCGAGTTTAAAACATACCAGCCTAGACTGAAACGACTCGTTGCAGCATACCCTTCGAATGTGATACATACTAGCCTATGCTGAAACGACTCGTTGCAGCATACCTTTCGAATGTGATATATACCAGCCTAGGCTAAAACTACTTGTTGCAGCACACCCTTCGAATGTGATATATACCAGCCCAGGCTGAAACGACTCGTTGCAGCAAACCCTTCGAATGTGATACATACCAGCCTAGGCTGAAACGACTCGTTGCAGCATACCTTTCGAATGTGATACATACCAGCCTAGGCTGAAACGACTTGTTGCAGCATACCCTTCGAATGTGATACATACCAGCCCAGGCTGAAACGACTCGTTGCAGCACACCCTTCGAATGTGATACATACCAGCCTACATAGGCTGAAACGACTTGTTGCAGCATACCCTTTGAAAGTGATACATACCAGCCTAGGCTGAAACGACTCGTTGCAGCATACCCTTCGAATGCGATACATACCAGCCTTGGCTGAAACGACTCGTTGCAGCATACCCTTCGAGTGTAATACATACCAGCTCAGGCTGAAACTACTCGTTGCAGCATACCCTTCGAATGTGATACATACCAGCCTAGGCTGAAACGACTCGTTGCAGCATACCTTTCGAATGTGATACATACCAGCCTAGGCTGAAACGACTTGTTGCAGCATACCCTTCGAATGTGATACATACCGGCCCAGGCTGAAACGACTCGTTGCAGCAAACCCTTCGAATTTGATACATACCAGCCTAGGCTGAAACGACTTGTTTCAGCATACCCTTTGAATGTGATACATACCAGCCTAGGCTGAAACGACTCGTTGCAGCAAACCCTTCGAATGTGATACATACCAGCCTAGGCTGAAACGACTCGTTGTAGCACACCCTTCGAATGTGATACATACCAGCCTATGCTGAAACGACTCGTTGCAGCATACCCTTCGAATGTGATACATACCGGCCTAGGCTGAAACGAGTTGTTTCAGCATACCCTTTGAATGTGATACATACCAGCCTAGGCTGAAACGACTTGTTGCAGCATACCCTTCGAATGTGATACATACCGGCCCAGGCTGACACGACTCGTTGCAGCAAACCCTTCGAATTTGATACATACCAGCCTAGGCTGAAACGACTTGTTTCAGCATACCCTTTGAATGTGATATATACCAGCCTAGGCTGAAACGACTCGTTGCAGCAAACCCTTCGAATGTGATACATACCAGCCTAGGCTGAAACGACTCGTTGCAGCACACCCTTCGAATGTGATACATACCAGCCTATGCTGGAACGACTCGTTGCAGCACACCCTTCGAATGTGATACATACCAGCCTATGCTGAAACGACTCGTTGCAGCATACTCTTCGAAAGTGATACATACCAGCCTAGGCTGAAACGACTCGTTGCAGCACACCCTTCGAATGTGATTCATACCAGCCTATGCTGAAACGACTCGTTGCAGCATACCCTTCGAATGTGATACATACCAGCCTATGCTGAAACGACTCGTTGCAGCATACTCTTCGAATGTGATACATACCAGCCTAGGCTGAAACGACTCGTTGCAGCACACACTTCGAATGTGATACATACTAGCCTATGCTGAAACGACTCGTTGCAGCATACCCTTCGAATGTGATACATACCAGCCTATGCTGAAACGACTCGTTGCAGCATACCCTTCGAATGTGATACATACCAGCCTATGCTGAAACGACTCGTTGCAGCACACCCTTCGAATGTGATACATACCAGCCTATGCTGAAACGACTCGTTGCAGCATACCCTTCGAATGTGATACATACCAGCCTAGGCTGAAACGACTCGTTGCAGCACACCCTTCGAATGTGATACATACCAGCCTATGCTGGAACGACTCGTTGCAGCACACCCTTCGAATGTGATACATACCAGCCTATGCTGAAACGACTCGTTGCAGCATACCCTTCGAATGTGATACATACCAGCCTAGGCTGAAACGACTCGTTGCAGCAAACCCTTCGAATGTGATACATACCAGCCTATGCTGAAACGACTCGTTGCAGCACACCCTTCGAATGTGATACATACCAGCCTATGCTGAAACGACTCGTTGCAGCAAACCCTTCGAATGTGATACATACCAGCCTATGCTGGAACGACTCGTTGCAGCACACCCTTCGAATGTGATACATACCAGCCTATGCTGAAACGACTCGTCGCAGCACACCCTTCAAATGTGATACATACCGGCCTAGGCTGAAACGAACAACTTTTTATAATAACGACAGTGACGATTTGACGATTATTTTTGTCTGGAAGCCGTCCGGTTTTTTTAAGGTTTTGGACCTTTCTGCGCAGTCTCGGCTGGAGCAGCACCTGTTGTTTACTGTGGAAACCTGTGTACTGTCTGTGATGGCTTGGCTTTTTCAAGAGCCATCTCTTCCTGATTGGCTTTTCATTCTTCATCGTTTTTTCAATCGTCATCTTCAGGTTTCGGTTCCCGTCACACCACACGATTTTTGCACAAGTTTCTAGGAACAATCCGCTTCTCTGCTTGGTAAAACAATTCGTTGCTTGAAATCAACGAGGAGTAGGGCATACTCTTTTTCACATCTTACCCTTATGTGTTCTTCTCTCGATCTCTCTTTTTGTACTCTCTTACCCTTATTTGTTCTTCCCTAGATCTCTCTTTTTGTACTCTCTTACCCTTGAGTGTTCTTCCCTAGGTCTCTCTTTTTGTACTCTCTTACCCTTAAGTGTTCTCTTCCAGTTGAACAAAATTCGGTATTCAATTACCCAGAAAAATCGGTGTGTTCTGTTTGTTTAGAGATTGCCTGAGCAATTGTTCCGAAATTTGTCTTTTCCAATGGAATTTTTATATCGGTTTCCGTTAGCTGAAAAATTGATACATTACTAGAGGGACAGATAAGGAAAACAACTTTAAAAAAACAATAATTAGCATCGTATGTAACATGTTCACTGATAATAAGTTCGTAAACATACATAGCTCAAAGTACTTACTATTATTCTTATTTTAAACTTTTTATTCGAAGAATATCTCGAACGAGTTTCTTATGAAATTTAAGGTAACACCGGCTTAAGCTTTTTCATTTGTCCAATGTAACTTCCTATGCGAATCGTTCAAGTATTACACAAATTAAGTATTTTTCGCAGTTTTTTCAGCAAAAAAAGTAGAATTTCAACACTAAAACCCCCCTTCAAGTGAGCGTATCTTCTCCGACAAGCCTATTATGAATTCTCAGTTCAAGCCATTTACATAATCTCAAAAAAACTTGAACTACAATTCTTCAATATGCATATTATTTCATTCTTTCTCTTTCCCTGCCCTCGAGGTGGTCGCATCTGCTCCTCTCTCTTTCTGTATTTCCACGTGAAACTATTAATCCCCTCCCCTCTACATCATGAACTCACTTCACTCTACTCAAGTTTTCAACTCCTCTTCCTTCTGCTCCTTCTACACAGTTTCTTAAGAACTCGTGTAGGCTCCCAAGCTCCCGCATCAAATCAACTTCTGCTCGTCAGAGAAAAAACCGTCCTTTTTATCTGGTATAACTGAACTCGCACATGCGACAGTCTTCCTTTGTAAATAATCAAGATCTGTTTGCAAGGAATAAAATTTATCTACATATCTATAATGAAAACTTTTTTTTGTTGTAAGCGGATTGTACTCCGACCTGGGCCGGCGCGGGACAGGGCTCAGAAGAAGAAGATTTGAAAGCTTTTTGACAAATTCTTCAGTTCCCCTTCAGGATTATCCAGTCCTCAAACACTTGTTCCTGTGAGATTCCTCCAACTATTTCTTCGCTTCAATGCATTCGCAGAAGGACTCCAGGTGCTGAGTTTCCAAGTTGTTAGTAAAAAAAGAGCTCAATATGGAAAGTCAATTTCTATTCTTTCAAGAGTGAAAAGGTAACAATAAAGCAAAATACAAAAATCCTCATCCAATATTTCTTTGAGACCGTTTACTTTCTAACTTCAGTTTTTTTAATATTTCAGCTTGAATTTTTCGCCAGATCTCTCACTTCTGCTACTTTCAGACGTAGATGGACGATGGAAGGAGAATAATACATTGGAGATTTAAAAAAAATCACAAGATGATGGTGAGGACGTATGCTTGAATAAGACACAACTGCGAAAAAAGAAAAAAATTTGGAATGAACCTTGATGCGACCGCATCTTCCGTGGCTGGAGCTAATCAGGGGCGAATAAGGCATTTCGTGAACGACGCCCTGAACATGTGCATGTGTTAATGATGTTCATGTTGAAGCTGAAATGCTACGCAGTCCTTCAAATACAAAGCAAATAAAATACATAGTATACTCTTACGAATTCCACACCTGCATGGAAGTCTCTAAAAAAGTCTGGAAGGCTTTGCAAGAATTTTATTTAGTTACCCAGTAAACGCTACATATTACTTTCTCCTTAACTTAGAAAATTTGATAAGAATTTAATTATCGATCTCAAAGTTTAAAAAAATTTTTTTTTAGAAGTTTTTTTAAGGAAAACGAAATAAAAAAGGTTCCTTTATATGAATAACTAAGAAATCGAATACACTCCAGCAAACAATCTCAAATATTATAACAAGATGATGATACTTCGAGTGCTTTTTTTTATTCAATTACGTTGTTTCGTTAGATGAAAAAAAGGTGTCCACAAACTTTGCGGTCCACTCGCAGTTGTGCGATTATCTCCAGGTTGCTTTTTGAATGTGTGCGAACTGTACAAAGACTTTCCATAAAAAGTCCCTAAAGTTAACATTTTCCGTGGCCAGCTTAAGTTGGTCTAAGAACATTATTTATTTTTTCTGCTTTGTTAATTCTCTATAGGATGTAAAAAAAAATAGAAAGTTTTACAGCAGACATTGTTAAAATCAAAAACTGACTACATATATCAACAACTAAAAAACAAAACTAAAATATCTTTTCCACGGCGGGGGATCAAACCTGCATACACAGCTGTCTTCTACTTACCCGAAGCGAATGACCGTTTTAATGAGAGAAAAAATGCACCTCACTAATCAGTGCAGTAGCGTTATTCGAAAAGCTCGACGGCCTTTTTACACTATAACGGATTTTCTTTAGTTATTGATTGTCTACGATCATTAACTTCATGAATACAAAAAATTAGACTGAAAAATTTTTTTAACGTGTAAATGCCTATAAAGGCTTGATTTTCTTTGAAACAAAAAGTTGTAGGGGTAAAACTAACATTGGGCTTTGAACGTTTTTTCTTAGGAGCTTGATTCTTGTTCCGGAACCCTTCGCGTACCATCTGATTGGAGAAGACTTAGTTCTTGGCTCAATTCAATTTCAATTGCGTGCTATTCGTAGGATCAAATCAATTTCTTCCGCCCCATGGTGTCCGCTCTATGGATCGTTTTAAGAAATTTATATAATAACTAGGACAAACTTTGCATTGGTGGTTGATTCATTAATTATTTCATTTGTTTTTCGAGCTTCATCAGTCTAGGCGTTGAGTAGTTGTAGTATATTGTGAAAAAAGGTTTTACCCATCAAGGCAGATCCACGCAAAACCAAGTCGTTAAAAAATGTGGGTTGTGCTCTTGCACAAAATGATTCTTTCAACTGCTGCAACACAAACTAGTCATCGAGAAGCCACTGTTTTTACCAGAATAGAGATATGTTATAAATTTTAGGAGAGCACGTACCAACTCAAGAGGTGAGAACAAGCGCGAGAAAGATGAAATACATACAAACCTTCATCAGGAGCTTTTACTTTTCCTCGTGTCTGTTCTAACATATGAGCTCGTGACTAGGCTTTTAATACTTTCAAAAAGACTATTTCTGATGTCTTTTCATTCTGAAGTCTCATAGTTCATATGATTTATTTGTTGTTACCGATCGTTCAGCTCTCTTTTTTCTGATTGCCTCATAAACAAGAAGAAACCCAGCTTTTAGAAGAAATTTATTAATTTGAAGTGGTATCATTCTATAAACATTATCAAGTTTACCAAACTCTTACAACTTGGACAATGTATATTCTTGGCTTTCCAAGCTGCATGAAGCTGGCTTCATATAGCTGAAGTCAATATAAAGGGCTGAATTGAACTGAAAAAATCTACATCAGTTGGGTTTAGACCGAGGACTGACCCAATTCGTAGTGAGGAGTGTATTGTTCTCCGAGCAAGTGAGAGTTGACACGTCGAGGCAGGATGAGAGAGAGTCAAGAAGCTCAGCCAGAGATGAAGAAACATTCGCTTCCTTCACAATAAATCGAGTATTTCCTACAACATCCGGTTGCAAACGTGCAACTTTTTATTTACTTTTTTCCGCTCTTCAACAACCTGAATGCCTATCAACATTGTTAATGTCTTTTGCGTAGTTAAATTCCTAGTTGGTAACGAACTGACCATCCACCTTTTTTTCTCGATTTGAGATGTTAAAAAGAAGAGAGCAGATCTCACCTGTCTGTGAATCTATTTCATTTCGGTCGGATGTCATACACAAGCAGAAATTGTGTGGTATCCCTGCTTCCAGGCATGTTCGACCCTCGGAAATGTGAGAGAAAAGAGAAATCCCTCAAAGACAAAAGATGAGACATTCACTTCCTAATATAATAATTGTAATAACGTCGTTTTTAATCTTTGTAAATCGTTTAAGCAACGATGGGCTGAGACTATAATGAATCACACGGGCAAAAATGGCACTAGGCCTGAACCGAACCTTCGCTGCCTAGCCGGGTCTTGTAGAGCTTTACCAATACACAAACAGAGCACACATTGTGTCATGCGATTTCTCGCTAAGTCTAAGGCACAATGACCGTTCGTTCTAGTCACGCATGCTCATATATATATATATATATATATATATATATATATATATATATATATATATATATATATATATATATATATATATATATATTGTGAAGAATCTTTAAAATTACGAATAAGGATTTTTGGAAGATAGTCGGGAGAAGTGTTACTGAAAGTTTTTCATTTACTAAAGGTCTTCAAAGTGCCAGGATTTTTCATATCAGCAGAATTGTGGGAGCATTTGTTGGACAACCAAGCGCGCGGGTTAATACATACATATACCCCTATACAGGGTGTACAGAAAGTCCAGGTGTCTGACTTTGTCACTTTGTATCTTTTTTGTTTGGTGTAGCGGTACTGTGATTTTCTGCGTGTATCTCAGGCATAACGTTAACATCACACCCTGAAAAAATCAGAGTGATGTTTTTTTTTTTCGTTCTTAGATATGGTCTCTGACATTGACCGAGGGTGTATTCTGCGCTTTAGCGAGTCCGGGCACACTCAGAAGCAAAGCGCCAGAATCACCGGATTCTCGCGCAGGACCATTCAAAACACAATACGTCGCTTCCGTGAGACTGGTACAACGACTGACCGTCCCAGGAGTGGCAGACCAGTGACCGCGAACACTTCCTTCAACGTGAGAAGCATCCGAGACAAGATTCGATATAACCCCAAGCGGAGTCTCAGGAAACTCGCGAAGGAGCTGAATATCTCGGCGAGTTCTGTTCAGACGATCGTCAAATCTCGCATGGGACTTCGCCCCATCAAGCTGCAGAAGACTCACGCTGACAACAAAGTCGTTGCTAACTCGGATATACATTGTTCGTAGTTTAGTAATTCATGGAATAATTTATTGTTGGAATTTCGAAGTTGGTTTTATTGTAGTTGAAGTCCTTTTTTGTTTTGTTTTGTTTGTTCAAAATAAATCGTTCAATCGATTCCGAGTCATTACACCTTACTTCAAAGAGGCTTGACCTCAATATACCTTACCACTGAACCACCACTAATCAAACTTTTCAGGAAGTAAGTTGTGTAAATGGTGCATCGGCACTATTAAGACCCGAAGAGCAGCTAAAAATTTCCTTCACGTAAGGTCGACACACACAATACCCCATTCCTCTCTTGAAGAGTCGACGATATTGTGCTGTTATTCCCTTATCGTTGAAGTCGACATACAGAACAACCAGTCCTCTAGACGAGTCGACGTTGTTCTGCGATAAATCCTTTCTGTTGAAAGTCGACGCTTGTGAAAAAACTCAACTTAGGAGTAAGAGTTGAGATCGCCCTCAAAGAGAGTGATAAAAACAAGAAGGAGCATGGACACCGCAAGAGTGCCAGAAACTGCGAATCCGGAGAACCCTTCCTGGAACATGGAAGAAAAAAGGGAATCAATTTCAACAAAAAAACACTCAAGACAGAAGGAAGACACAGAGAGAACTGCGAAACCAGACATAAACTACACCAGAGCTCAGCAAGGTCTGAGTGACCTCAAACGACAAACGAAATTTGTCGCAACTTCACTGAAAGATGCGAAAGCAACACTGTAAAGCTTCAACAGCTCAAACTCGAATTCCTTTGATAAGGAAACCCTCATAAATATGAAGCAAATGCTGCTGAATCAAGAGAAAGCTGTAAATACAGACTGCTTGGCAATGACCAAAATAAAAAACAGTTTTATCACAGCAAGCAACAAAATCAAAGAGAACGACAATTATGAAGAAGTTATCCAGCACAGCAACCAATGGATCAGCGAAGACGAGTCCGCACGATGCCCACTCTTTCTCAAAAGAGAAGCGGGCAAGACACAGAGGAACCTAGAAACTGCAATCATGACTCTTGAACGAAAAATCAATCAAAAAGAAAATCAGATCATGGCATCTTCACCGATAAGCTTCGAGGATAATCCAAGGTCCCCACAAAATTCACCCTATGCTCAACATGGACTCAACGAATCAGGAGAAACGGAGAGAACGAGAAGCCAGCCTATTATGGAAGGGATCACGAACGAATTTTCCAGAATGAATCCCCAATTCCATGACGACCAAAGACAACCTCCAACACAGACATGGACAACTCGAAATTTTCAACCACAGCAATACAACCTGCCCAAAGTGGAAGTCCGATTACCAGAGTTCCACGGCGTTCATGCGGGCTACAGGTCATTCGTGGAGCATTTCGCACTCTTGGTGGACAAAAGACAGGACATCTCGAACCTGGAAAAAATGCTCCACCTCAAATCCTGCCTGAAAGGACAAGCTCTCGAACTGATCCAATCTCTCCCAACACTCGGAGAGTATTACGAGGAAGCCAAACGCATGCTTGACGTGGTTTATGACAGAAAACATGCGGAGCTTCCACTTCTACTGGACCAGTGGGAGAAGTATTGTCTACCAGGAGAAAGTATCCCTTTTCAAACCAAGGGACTGAACGAGCTGAGATGCCTCATAATCAGAATAAACCAACTGTCGTCCATCGAGAACGATATATCAATGGCGAGGTCATTGGTGGGAAAATTTCCTAGTCGAACAAAGCGACATATCGCAGAATGGGAATTCACAATGAAAGACACCAGTGGATTGCGTAACATTCCATTGTCTCACTACATCAATGAAATCGGAAACTTCTTAGTGAAGGAGGAGTACACGGCGGTTGCATTCCCTGAGTCTGGAGGAACAAGATGGTTAAAACATGAGCCTGAAAGACAGCGACAACCGAATATCCACGTAGTGATGCCGAAGACCCCTAAAGAACATAATATACAGGTAGTAATACCAGAACAGACTCTAGCCAGAGAATCTCCACGCTCTCAAAAGAGAGAATACCGGCGGCCGAGAGCGGAAAATTCGCACAGCGAAATAACCAAGTCTAGCTCAGCAGAAGTTACTGCATGTGTCTTTTGTGGTAAACACGCCAAATCTACACTGTGCTTCACAGTTAAAACAGGCAAAGAAAGAACTAATCTAGCACTAAAGCAAGGCCGTTGTGTACGGTGCCTACAAAAGGGTCATGGAGCAAAGGAGTGCAGCGTGTGTTGCACAATATGCGATGGTCCACATAACATCGCCCTATGCTACCACCTGAAACCTCCACGCCGATTATCAGGAAGAGTTGGAGCAGTAAACACTTTCCATCAAGAAAAAGATGCTCAGCAAAATGATGTTTATCCTGACGAATTGCAGAATACTGTCAATCAACTAGAAGCTACAAACTCATCAGACTCAGAAAACATTACAACCGCTAACACTGGTTCATCAAGATTGCTCACAGGAGACGTCAATATACAACTGCCAAAAGGACAACTATTGCGAACGCCGTTTTTAATTGATACTGGAGCATCGATTACCCTGATCTCCAAACAATATGCACTGGAGCACAATTTAAGAAAGATCGGAACGCGGAGATGCCAAGTCAATGGTTTTGGAGGAAAAACCGATGGAGCGGAGCTATATAATGAATTCGAAATCACCCTCGTATCCAAGAATTACACTATCAAGGGAATAGCACTGGCTCATGAGGAACCTATCACCAGCCCGATTTCAGTAACGCGCATTTCTGACTCGGACATTGAGTATATAAAGCGCAATAACATTCTACTCGCTGACAGCTATGAAAAGGACAAAAAGGTTGTGCCCAAGATCATAATTGGCATGAATCTACTATGGGAAATCTTACAAATTAGTAGACCCATGAAAACTCTACCAAGTGGTTTGAAACTAATGAACACAAAGTTTGGCCACATTGTGATTGGTAATCAGGAGTGTGAGAAAAACAAAGAAACCGCCAACCTACATATGAAGAACGCTGTTCTTTCCGTTCATATGGAACGCTCTCATAAAAAAGGCGGCGAAACTGAAAAAGATATTAGAGAAATTGAAAGAAAACAGGCTGTCTTTGAGCAAAAGACTGAAGAAAGATTTGAAGTAATGAGAACTCGGTTCTCGTCTCCGAAGAAAGAGTCTGATGAACTCCACAAACTTGAAGATAACGAGCCAGAAGGACAGATCGAGAAGTCATCTTGGGAAGAAGAATTGGAGCGGAAGAAAGAGGATAGAAGAAGAGAGCACAGGAATTCCCCCGTGTTACGATCATCGCCACGACAACAGAAGAGGATTCTACGGACGAGGAACTTTCCGAGGTCACTCACAGCCCGTCAGAAGAGATGAAGAAAGAAAAGTCTGCCGCATCTGCCGAAGAGACCAACATGATGAAGTTATTTGCCCCTTATCATTGCCGGATCGTAGAGTCACAATTGAGAAGTTCAACATGTGCCATAAATGTCTGTCCCATAACAATGATAATCATCACTGTGTAAATATGGCTTTCTGTCCCCTTTGTGGGATCAAGGGCGGTCATCACGCGTCTCTTTGCAGTGATGGCCACACGCCACCTTAAATATTTTGACTCAAGTTAAAATGTAGTTTGACCATATATATATATATCTCAAACTTTCTCAAGTTTATTATCTTCTTTATTTAACACAGCATTCTTAAATGCTCGCTTATTTTAAAATTAAGCATTTCATGCTTCCGGCTTTTTAGCAATAATTTATGTTTTTTCTTGTGGGGGGAGTGACAACAAAGTCGTTGCTAACTCGGATATACATTGTTCGTAGTTTAGTAATTCATGGAATAATTTATTGTTGGAATTTCGAAGTTGGTTTTATTGTAGTTGAAGTCCTTTTTTGTTTTGTTTTGTTTGTTCAAAATAAATCGTTCAATCGATTCCGAGTCATTACACCTTACTTCAAAGAGGCTTGACCTCAATATACCTTACCACTGAACCACCACTAATCAAACTTTTCAGGAAGTAAGTTGTGTAAACACGCATTGACGTACCAGATGAAGGCGACCCGTCTTCGGAGATGTCGTGAACTGTCAAAGCGGTTCAAGCCGGTGGACTGTTTGGATATTCTCTTCACCGATGAGAAGTTGTTCAATATTGAGCAGTCCTTCAACCACCAGAACGATAGGATTTGGTCGAAATCGGTCAAAGGTGCCAATAAGAGTGGCCGTTACGTCTCGAGAAAGGGATATCCTGCTTCTGTCATGGTCTGGGCCGGGATTTGCGCGACTGGCAAGACTCCACTCGTTTTCGTCGAGCAGGGAGTCAAAGTGAATGCCAATAACTACCTGAACGACATTCTCATGAAGGAAGTACTTCCCTGGAGCCAGGCTCACTTCGCGGGACGCAAATGGACGTTCCAGCAGAACTCTGCGCCCGCCCACAAGGCTAAAGTGGTGCAAGACTGGTGCAAGAGCAATTTCCCCTCCATGGTCACATCCGCCAAATGGCCTCCGTACTCACCTGATTTGAATCCGCTGGACTTCTCTGTGTGGTCGGTCCTTGAGAGCAAGGCCTGTGCTTCTCAACACAAGAATTTGGAAAGTTTGAAGCGCGCCCTACAGAAGGCGTGGGATGATCTTGACGTCGCTTACCTGTCCACCACGTTGGGTGCCTTCCACAAGCGACTCTGCGCCTGTGTCAAGGAGAAAGGAGGGCTGTTTGAAAGTTGAAAAAAGCAGTTTTATCCCAAACTATTTGAATAAACTTTGATGAAAATTTTGTTTGATTTGCTCAATCCGTTAAGTTTTTATCGGAAAAATACTACACACCTGAACTTTCTGTACACCCTGTAGCTATAAAAACATTCCTGGAGAAACATCACTATTCCATGCACTAATGTCAGAAAATAGCTTTTATAACCTCTTAACTGGGAAGGAAGATGATTGCTATTCAGTCGTCGCATGTCAATAACATCCAACAAAGTCTCATGGAGGTCGTGATTGCTGGCAAGAAAACGTTTTACACTCCAAACAAAATATATAAAAACAAGCAGTCTTAATAAATTCAAAATTTTTTTTTTCAAGAAAAAAAATTTTGCTGATAAAAAAAACGCTGATATTCAAGAATTTTTTTTATATATATTCAGAAGCGAGTTGATTTGAAGAT
This sequence comes from Allodiplogaster pararmata, assembly GCA_964056735.1. Taxonomy (NCBI): domain Eukaryota; kingdom Metazoa; phylum Nematoda; class Chromadorea; order Rhabditida; family Diplogasteridae; genus Allodiplogaster; species Allodiplogaster pararmata. The sequence goes on from OZ057406.1 coordinate 12,437,355, forward strand.
GTGTGAATGAGCTTAACTTTCGAGAAACACATAAATAAATTCTCACTACGGAGACGTGAATTCTCAAACGCTTGTTCGGGTTCCAGTCGTGCGTGATACCGCGTATGTACGTAAACATTGAGGTCTCTCTTTTTATGTTCTTCAGATCCCTATCAAAAACAAGTTTGTAGATAAAAAAAGCTTTTTTTATTCTAGTTCCCGACTTTTTGTTTTTTTTTCTCTTTTTTTTTCTTAGAGCAGCGAGGATGAACCCGATAAGTTGACCTAATAAGTCTGTTGACATTTTCTGCCAAGCTTTTGTAGACCAGAGGAAATTGTAGTCGGAATGCAAAAGGCGTGTAGATAGACAGCAGCGGAGCCCTTTCTTCAATGCGGCCCGCGAACGAAGTCTGCCAAGGCAGTGGTTACAAGCAAAATACTGCACGGTCTGGTTCATGCGGCGACATCCAAGTCCGAGAGTATCACTCTCTTTTTTCTTCCTCTCTCTTTCTCTCTTTCTTTATATCTCTCGCTCTCTTTCTCTCTCTGTCTCTCTTTTAATATTTTTCGAGTCGCTAACCATAATGATGTTACTGGTTCTTGATTCAATTTTTTGAAATAAAATTTTTTTATGAACACAGAACAAGAGTACAATAGTAAACAATGTTAAAAGTAAAATGCGATTGAAATATTTCTACACCAAAGCTAGTCCGGGGTAAGATCGAACCCAATCAATTTTTTTACCGATAATGAACACCACAGCACAAAAGTTTGATTGCATGAAAGTTCAATAAGATTCATACTTGCGTGAAGTGAATTCGTTGTCCATGATCCCCCATGATAATCAATACAGTATTCTCCAGAGCACCTTAATCATTGGCATCTTTCATGAAAGCGCCTTAAAAAGCAGATAATAGCTCTACAAATTGTCATCCTCCGAGAAAAAAAAACGTAAACTCGTGCAAGAGCTCTTTCAACTCGTCATGCTAACCTTTTTCGTAAATAGTGCGCAAGTGACGAGAAAGCCAGTCATCTAGATATTCCAGTGAATTGGGGTTATCATGAGTCAGATGAGTGATGAAATTAAAGGAGAAGGAGCACTTGGAGTCTTCTTAAGTCAGAGAAGTCATGAAAGCCATAAGAGAGTTTAACCTTAGACTTGTTGAATTGAATTATCTTTATCATCAAAGGATAGCTTGTTATGACTATCGCTGACATGGATGATGGGGAACTTGAGAGGGAATTTTGGAACTGTGGTTTTCTTGGACGCTTTCTCGAAATGTCAAGTCAAGTATGAAGGTGTATTGGGTCAGCGGGGAGTCTTCTAGGATCTTGACGAAGGCTTCGACTTCTTTGATCTCAGAATTATCATCGGTTATCATTAGAACAATTATCATTAGAGCATCGAATTATCATCGATCAAAATTGTTGAAGTAAGATTGTTCATAAAAGTAGCAGCAAATAACTGAGAGTGACTGAGAAATTTTTGAAGTTGAAAGTACATAATCACGTAAACCTGAGACTCATCAGAACCGAGAAGAAAAGTTTTAACAGCAGGGTTTATACTCAGAAGACTTGTGATTCTCAACTCAGACTCAATTACAAATAGTTTCTGCACGCACTTGCTATAACTGGCTGATATAAATACTGCAACCAAGCTGTCAAAAACTCTGTAGCCAGAAGCTCACCGTCCAGGCAATAAGAGGGCTTCTCCTTCAGTTTCTGAAAAGCAAAACGGCCTTTTTGAGGGAATTTTTGAGAAAAAGGTAATCTGGTTGGTTTTTCGCACTTCTCATCAACTTCTTTGTTCTTCATAATTTATCGAATGACTGGATCGAGTCTGACCATAACGATGGAATGACTCATTTTATGACTTGTTCACAGTTCAATTTGTTTTAAAATTCATCTTGATTCCCCTGATCTTTGACACATGAGGAGCTGAAGAATCAATAAATTTTCACTTTCTGTTTGTTTTTATATGGGGTAATAATGAATCGAATACTTTTCTCATATTGAGGTTAAACCTTGTAAATGTGTATGAAGTAGGGTCGGTAGAAATGATCCGTAGGCGGTGATGAGAATCCGGCGCGGAACTGACTGGGCGGATAGTGGAAAAGGCCGCGATGTGTGTGCATCGGATCGTCCGCTAGAAACGTCTCACAGCCACGCTCTGAAATTTTATTTTTCAGAAAACTCTCATTATTCTATCTTTTTATAAAATACAAGAATCTCTAATTATTTCGAGAGTGAATTGCTCATTCAGAAAGCTCTCAGGCAAAACTCAGGGATCCCTGATGAAGTTCCACCTCGCAGACATCAACAACATATATGTGTACTCTCTGGGCACTCACTGATGAGCCCCACCCAGAAAGCACAGAAGTCTGTCTGAGCGGAGGCGAAACAGACTTTTGTGACTAGCGTCATCACAGTGATCGATAGTGATAGTGCTTGTACATTCTATCCTTTCATTCTTAAACATTCATAATATTATGAATCATACTACTTTCCACAGCTTGTTTCCGTCGTGTTGTAAGCGAAAACATACAGAACTTAATCACAGGAATGTAGATATTATATAAGTAGAACTGTAGGATAACCAGGTCTTCGTACCCTGCTGAAAAGTAATTTCATATAAAGTGGAGCAAAAACTATGAAAAGATATTCTTACCTTTCATTTTCCGCCAAATGAAAGGGATAGCATCGGGGTTGAGACGAAATTCGTGAGGCAGGAGCTTCTCGATGTTGATGTCTCCCTCGTCGTCAAGTTCGGGGTGATCTTCCGTCTCTGAGAGTTGCCCAGCCAAGATCGGCAGCAAGTTCACCGCACTGTTGTCCCCTACCTGCCAATCACATCCACCCCTAAACGAGATTAGCATTCTATTTATGTTTGCTGAAATCATAAATGTTTTTTTTCTATAATTCCTTCTACCTAAACGCTTTTAGATACACTTTGTTTTATACTTCATATTGGTAAATCAACATTGAAGACCTTTAGAATAAGAAAAGTTAACTCTCGTAGGTTTTGGGTCTTTTAAAAGAGCTCCAAAACACGGGCCTACAATACCGACTTATCTTTCAAAATCATTTCTTTTCTGTTTTCTACAAATTTTTCCAGGAACCGACTAAGTTGAAATTCTTCTGCTATTTGGGAAATTCTAGTGCCTCATGTCTCTAAAACTGAATATTAAGCGATTAAACGACGGAAAAACTGTTTTGAAAAATTGCATGAAAAACTGGATCGATGTAAGTGATTTCCATGAAATCTGTCATTCATTATCACTTATGAATCACAGTTCAGGCGTTTTCCATGAAAAAAGACAAGATATTTCATTTTCAGAGATGTAATGCTCGTATTAATTAAGGCTTGAATTTAAATGAAAATTAAGGCTTTTCATCTAAAAAATGAAACTCCATTGTTTTATTAAATAACTGACCTTGTTGTACATGTTCATTGTGACAAAGCCCATCTGATCCATCATTTGTTTTGTGGCCTTCATATGACGTAGAAACTGAGTTCGTGAGGTGGAATCCAGGATGAGAATTGAGAGGGAGATGGAAGACGAGTTGTAGACTGTGACTCGGAGGGGTCTTCGCGAGGGGCTCCCTGCAAGTGCTTTTGTTGTTGCTCAGGGCTTCATTGTTTGTAAACATCCGAACAAATCGTTTTATTTTTTATGATCTTCCGTTTTCTCATTTTCTTTCTATTTGGTCCTCTTTCTTTTGCTTTTGTCATTCTAGATACAGTTTTCACATAACTAAGCCACAGAAAACATTGTATTCTGTACCTATAAAAAATTACAGTCGCAAGAAAAAAGGAAAAACTCTTCTGAGTTCTCATTTACCTGAAATTAACGATTCAAACAACTTCTCAAACAGTTACTGTAACTCTTTTTTTCTTATTGAATTATAAGCTTGGACTAAAATTCTCACGTAAACTCTCCGGAATTTAGAATTCAAGATAATAAACTATCTATTATATGAGATTGCTCACAGCAGCGCTAAAGTTGCTTATTCAATTTTCCTATCCATGTTATACGAAATTTTTCATGAAATCGATGACACAGAACTAATAGTTTAATAGTTGCTCTTCGTTGCCGAGCAACTTTCTCTTCTTACTTACCTCGGTGTTGCCAGTTCTATATAAGATCAATTTTTTTTCGGAGGTTCGGTCCCAGCCGAGTGCGAATTTTTGCCCGTGTGATGGATTTCATTCATTATAGTTCTATATAGGCATATAATCCTCTAGTGTAAGTTCACATTTTCATTGAACTTCTGAAAGCGTTTCAACAATAACAAAAAAAATTCTTATTCAACTTTTTCAATTAAAACTATTCTTATCGGTTCTTGATTGAGTAATGAATGGTATTCTCACAGAAAAAGAAGAATTTTTTCTTGAAAAAAAAAGTTCACTAGTGAATTGGTTTTTTTAATGAATCTAACCTGCTATAACGAGATCGGAAACAGTAGAATCCAACACTCCCATGTAAGCATGCTCGAACAGTAACTGTTGCAAAGATTATTTATTCATGTCTTTAGTTTTATAATTGCTCACAAATTGTCAATAGTATTTGTTTTCGATTCTGAACAACAAGAAACTTGTCTTCAAGTCTAATCCTGTCTAATATATTAAGCTAATCTCATTAGTGCAGTTACTCTCATGTAGTTTCTTTTATTCCACGTACACGAATTCAAGCTAACGATACATTAAAAAAAGATACATAGACTTTCTCAAAAGTGGAGGGTCGGTTGTGGCAAATGCAAAATCTAAGTTTCAGGAATTAAACATGTAAGCGTAATGAGATTAGTCCATAACAAGAAATTTACATGGGTACAACTGTTGCCTTAGGAAGGAAATTGTTTCTTGGAGAAAAACATATTTTGTATACTGACAACTTCGACAGGCAATAAGTTATAATAATAAGTTATAATAATTTTATTGCCATCGTTACATGATTATACAATTGAGTGCACAGTGGAAGTCAAAAACAAATACAATTTACAACGGCAAAAGAAGAATTAGCAAATGGGCTACTAATAATTGAACAACTGACGAGCAAAAAAATCAAAATTCAATTAATTTAAGAACTTCATGCCGCACGTTCTATCTCTAAATCTCTAACTTCATGCCGCACGTTCTATCTCTAATTTAGCTAGGTGATTGGTCGTGGACCAGCCACCCAGATCGTTGTCTGACACATGAACTTTTGTTTTACTCAGTGTTAATAACATAGAAAAAGTTTGAAGGTCACACAAGTGAGCGTGAGCTCATTGTTTTCTTCACGAGATTTCTTCAAAACTGGCGTTTAACAAATCGCACTCAATCGCACTCAATCGCACATCACTCACTAAAACACGGCCTCGACTCTGGCCTTTTACAAATCGCACTCAGAGACTCACTAAAACACGGCCTCAACTTATTCATTAAAACTCCCTTCCCTTCTTTCTCCTTAGGGCTCCCCTTCCCTCTTTAGGGCCCCCCTTCCCCCTCCCCCTCCCCTTTAGGGCCCAACCCCTCCCCCCCTTTGCTTAGGTAGGGCCCTCTTCCTCCCCCCTTCCCCCTTTAGGGCCCCCCTCCCTTCCCTGCTTAGGTAAACCCCCCCCTCCCCCTCCCCCCTTTCCTTTCCCCAAAATTTATAAAGATAATTTTTTTTAAATGAAAAGAAAAGAAAGAGTAAGAAAAAAGAAAGAGAAAAAAAAAGAAAGAAAGAGAACAAGAAAGAAAAAATTGAGCCAGGCAGTTTCCAAGTTTGAGTGCGATTGAGTGCGATTTGTAAAAGGCCAGAGTCGAGGCCGTGTTTTAGTGAGTGATGTGCGATTTGTTAAAGGCCTTAAAACTACGACGTAAACAACGAGCGGTACGAGAGAATGAAAATAGACAATAAAGCCGGAGAAGTAGAGATTTCATATGCTAGCCTACTTTTATAACGATTAATGTAATTAACATTCCGTAATTTGTAGCATCTCGTACTATGGTAAGACAAGTCAAAAGGCCGTTTGTTTTTTGTACCAAACAAGCAACGCACTTATAGCACAGTAATTTTCAATATAACTGCCCTTTACACTCAAGGTGTTGTCCATAGTGTTAAATACTAAAAGTGTTTTATGAGTGTGTTTCTTGTTTAGTACAAATAACAAACGGCCTTTCGGCCTCACAGCCTTCAGACTTCTTTCTTTGTCCTCCCTTTGACACTTGCCGATTTTTGAGAGAACATCTAATGCTCTCTGCAGCAAAAATGCGTCATTCATAGTTAATAGTTTGACATCTTCGGCATAAAGAGTGCAATTTTACGCCTGCTGGAAGTGACTGAGGAAGATCTTTTATAGAAAAGTAGAAACAATGAGGGCCCTAGGACAGATCCTTGAGGAACCCCCGAGAGAACAGGATATGAGCCTGAGAAAGATAAAGCTACCATCACAGCTTGCGTTCTTTGAGTTAGGAAAGCTTTGAAGAAATTAAGCTATAAAAGAGTATGAAATGTTGTATGGAGAAGTAGAGTTAACATTCTTCTATTTAGAAAGACAATTGAACACGATTGGATCACTTACATCTATAAAGTCAACTTGTTGGTCAGTAAGTGGCAAGACTGTGCGTAATGAAGGATCAGGGCCAGTTGCCGTAAAAGATGCTGAGAACGCTACAGCTAAAATTTCAGCTATTTCGGCATTTGAAGTTACAGTACTTCCTGTTTTAGGGTCCTTAAGAAAACCAACCAGAGAAGGCGATTTTAAACGCTTGCTGAAAAAGAGAAGAACTGCTTTCTAATCTTAGAAGTAGCAACTTGTGCTTCTTGGTCAGCTTGAAACTTTCGAATTGCTCTGCGCAGCTCAATCGATCTTCTGAGGTAGGGTTGAGAGCCTATCCGCCTTGCTTGTTTGTATAGGTGGCTACAAGAACGTAGAAGACTCAGGATCTGCTTAGGTTAGCGAGTCTGCTTATGAGAAACTACTCTCAGAGGAACTGTTCTAGAAATCACATCCTGAACAACTGAATGAAAAGAATCATAAAGAGAATCTGGATCAGAGGAAAAACAGAGTGTGGAGGTCCAGTCATACGAAGATAGAATAGAATTGGCGAGATCAAAGTTACAGTGTTTGAAATCTAAGTAGTTCTTCTTGTGTTTAATTTTTCTAGGGACACGGAGCTCGAATTTAACAAGTTTATGGTCCAGTGTAGGTAGAGGTGGAAGAACGAGACACTCTGGGATGAGTGCACTGTCACTAGTGAAGACAAGGTCCAGAACACTGTTACCTCTGGTTGGAACATCAACTTTCTGCGTTAGTCCCAGAGAATTGGAGAAGTAGAGAATAGAGTCGGAATGTTTTGTATGAGGAGTAGACAGAGAATGGGTATACCATTCAATTTCTTTGCAATCGAAGTCACCACAGACAAGAAGAGGATAATTTGAAGCAGACATAACTGAAGAGATTTCTGAAAGGCATTCATCGAAGCAATCGATAGAATAAGAAGGACTACGGTAAACCAAACAGAGAAGAAAAATGAAATCTCCACATTTAACTTCATATATGAGGAGTTGACATAAAACGGAATAGGAGCGAGAAGATATGAGCGATGTCAAGTGAGAACCCAGTAGTAGAAGTACTCCACCCTCAGGGAAGGTATCGATCCAATCACTACGGAAGACAGAGTAATTACATCCTTGAGATAAAGAACAATAATGAAGTCTCTCAGGAGAAGCCCAACTCTCGGTAATGTCAAGACGGTTCGTTGAGAAGAAGAAGTCTAGAATATCTAGTATAATAATATCTAGTATTAAGTTACATTTACATAATTGGCGAGAGACGCAAGTAAAAATAGGAAATTCACGTGTCAAGAAAATTAAAGAGTCGAATCTTTAAACAGCAAAGATTCTTGGCAGGCACGACGCCTCAAGCTCAAAATTTTTGTAAACATATTTATGGGTGAAGAAGAAGTCCGATCTGGGTGCTGATGAGCTGATGGTGTAGAAGACATACGAATTGGAAGACAGTAGAAAAGGTTTTCAACAAATTTTCAAGTCTCGAAATCTTTTCTATCCGTTTTCTAAGTTCTTCTAATATTTTAGGCACTGGTTGTACGGGGAGAAGAGACGAGAATGCGCTTCTTTCACGTTTTTTCATAACCCTATATCGCGCCAAATAGTAATAATTCAAAATCCAATAGATGATAATGAAAGCCTGGGGCCGTATTCAGAGACAAATATTTATACTAAAATTTATGGTTAACTTCATACTAAGTTTTAGTTTCGCCAAAATGGAATTCAGAGAGTAGACTTTAAGTGAAACTTTATACTAAAGTTTAGTAGGAAAGCTGAGACGCTTTCACCCGTCTTGTCTCTGAATACAGAACTGAGTTGAACTTAGGTCTACAATATACATATTAGGGTAAAATTTACCCCTGAGTTCAACTTAGATCTCTGAATACGTCCCCATGACTTAGTAACGACTACGTGCTGACTTCCGCTTTTCTGATTTCGAATTTGCACTGTGCGAAGAATTATCAAACCTTGAAATGAAGTTGTAGCACAAGTTTTGCGTCCCATTTTATTTCTTTGCTCTTTTAACATTTGAATTTTTATATCAATTTTCATTGACTTTGGGGCATTTTTTGAGTGAAAGTAAGAAAAGTGAAGCAACCTAATAGATTGAGTTTATAGAGCTCAGCGATATTATAGTGAAACTCAGGAACGAAAAAACATTACGGACTTCAGGCAGAACTATTCGTTTAGATGTTCAAGTAGTCGTTGAAAAAGACTGCTGCATCTCTTAAGTTGTACAGCTAAAACCGTGTGTGTGTGTGTGTGTCTGTGTGCTGTCTGTCTAGAGCGCACGCTGCTCTCCAAAACAAACCAAACCCGAAGACGAAACCTTTTTTTTATAAATTGTACGGATTTACATCTTCACCAGTATCATGAAACTCTGCATGCATGAATTCGCTTCTAAACTTTGTCTCTGTTTACATATGTATGTCTTGCATGTTTAGTTTCAGGACAAAAACCTCAGAATTATTGCCGATCGAGAAACATTGGATGATGAAATTGTCTGCATTTACGTAAAATTCTCCGGAGGAAGGAACCTGTAAATCATGTAAAGTTGAAAATTCTATGAAGTCTTTTTCAGGCTGGTCGAAATTTTTTGGTTGTTTTTTTTGGTTGATAATGATGTTTATTCGCCATTCAAAACTAGCTGCTTTGCAGCACCACTGGTCCCGTACCGGTGTTACTAGCTGCTCTGCAGCACCACTGGTCTCCCACCAGTGTAATAGCTGCTCTGCAGCACCACATAACTAACTAATTTTCATTATATTTAATTATTTTCATTATATTTAATTATTACTAATTAACGACTTCATATAAACATCTACCTTTATACACATTACATTAACACAACTAGTTCCTAATTAACTCAACTAGAATCCTCTTAAAACAATTATTAAAACTACCTACCTTTCTAACTACAATAATCCCTTCAATACACACTCTTCTTTAAAACAAAAAATATTTTTCTTACCATAATCACTTCTCTATTCTATTATACCTTTAAAATTCCCTCCATTCTTATACACATTTCAATCTCTTCATAAAACCACCATATAACACGGCTTCATTACTTACACTGAATTCAAACAATTTTACCTACATACACATCAACCATTAGATGCCTTTTTGCATCAAAATTTATTCTTTCTCTTCATATTTACATTTTTCATTTTAATACTACCCACTACTAATATCACCCTTCCAGTATTTGTTTCATATCTCACTTCCCTATTCCAATAATAGGCATTTTCCAACAATTATTAATTTACCATATCACATGAGATCGGATGACGTTATTTATTCACATAATACAATCACAGACGTGATACCACCCCCTCAGGAATTTGGCGCTTAACCTGAGGGTGAGAATTGGATCACGTCAAATGACAGAGTCCAAGAGGACAACAACCGCTTCTGTTAAATGCGGAGTAGCGCCCGGTGGCCACTGGTCGGGCAGCCAGCGCCATCGTACATTTTGCTCAAAAACCCCCCAAAGAACTTAAAAAATTCACAAAATACTAACACTCCTACTTACCACAGTAAGGTTGATGGTCAACACATCTTTAAGCCGGAAAATTTCTCAGAAATCATAGGATCGAAGTGTAACAATACCCGATGCACTATATGTACTTTAATAAACTTTAAAAATTATGTCACCAGCTGCACTACGAAAAAAGGTTATTGTACTAATAAACCCTCTAATCTAACCTGTACAACCAAAAATGTGATTTATCTTATAACTTGTAAAAGATGTCAATTACAATATGTAGGAGAAACAACTCAAACCCTCAAAAAACGAATTTCACAACATAAATACCACTTCACTAAGAACTATCTGAACACGTTTCTCTGTAAACATTACAAAGAAATAAATCATTCACCTACTGACATAGAAGTCGACGTTTTAGATTATGCTGATAATAAAACGGAACTAAGAAACAAAGAATCCTACTGGATTAGAATTCTACTTACTGCATTCCCATTCGGACTCAATGATCAGATACAAAATTATGGAATCATTTCAGAAAACCTTGAACCACTTGAAAAGATAAAACACCCATATCATAACTTTCCAGTAAACATCCCTAAACACCCTAAAAGTAGACATAAAAATCGTAAAAGAACGTGTCCAACATACCAAGCTAGAGATTTAGCAACTATCGTTCAAGACATAATAAATGCCAAATACGGCAGAAATCTATACATGCAATATCAAAAACTTAAAAACAAAGAAAAAGACAAACTTATCGTTTACACTCTCTCAAAAGACTTTCAATCACTCCACAACTACCATAAAATTAGAATTTCTAGCACAATATGCGACTACTTCTGGAGAAAACAAGAACGAAAATTCCAACAGAATAATATCACTAAATTCAACATTAGATTAACTTATCATGGCAAATACTTGGACAACATACCACTCAACCGTATTTTTAATGAAGCCTCAAAAAATCTCAACGAACTTGATAACCAACCAACCAAACCATTCAAATTTCGAACAGTCTACTCTCTCACAAAACCCTTTAGCATTAACATATTTAATTATAACAAATTCCTTAAAAATCTAAATCAGAAAAAACGCAACCTGATACTCGACAATGACTGTACATGCCTTAAATACTCTGATATCATCGATGTAAATCTAGGACACGTTTGCTCAGGTAGTACAAACATAACTTCCAATCACCACTTACGTACAATTCTAAATAAAGGTACTAAATACAGAATCAATCAGAATATACCCATTGATACAATACTACAAGAAATAATAAATGCTTTTCTAGAAACCACTAATCGAATCACCAAGGCCTATATCCCAAACAACACTAGTCGTTCAATTATATTAAACAAATTCCATTCACACTGCATTCCCAAAATAAAATCCTATATGGAAAGATTCCACTATATTGATTATACAAACTACCAGGACATCTACAATAGCATAGCTGAGATTCAAAAACACTTCATTATAACACCTATAGACAAAGCGAACAATAATTACGCTTTCATATGTAAGAAAATCTACCTCAAATTCATGGACGCAGAAATGAATACAAATGAAAATGATATAAGAACATATGAACCCACTACACTCAATATCCTAGAGATCATCAACAACCACCTCCAACGAACCAAAGAATATAAAATCAACACATCAAACTACAGCACCTTCCAAATTCCACAAGTATATGGTATACCTAAAATGCATAAAACCCCAATCAAATTTCGCTTTATCACAGGCGCAGCTAATAGCAGCCTAAAGCCACTATCTAAAGAACTTCAATTAATCCTAAAACATTTATCAAAACATTTTAAAAATTACTGTAAACAAACATCAGAGAGAAATGGCACCAATCATCTCTTCTCTATACTCAATACAACTCCTGTCATACATAAAATTAAACTATTAGATAATAAACCTAGACAAATATATTGCGCAGATTTCACATCCCTTTTCACCAATCTCCCCCACGATGTTATCAAAAACTTCATGAGCAAAGTCATAAAACTTTGTTTTAATAACTGCGGCTCCCGTGCCATAACCTTAAAAGGTATTAACACTTACTACACTAACGACACTTCTCAAAAAAGGACTTACCTTCCTTATGAAATCTATAAGATGCTAACTTATATACTAGATAACAGTTATGCACTATATAACAAAACTATATTTAAACAAAATAAAGGCATACCACAAGGAAACAATGCTTCACCACAAATCGCTGATCTCACACTAGCTATGATGGAATTCTCTTATATAAACAAAAATATTACCAATACTCATATTCTTAAAAACTCTTTAAACTGTACTTTCAGATATATAGATGACCTATTTCACATATCGGATAGAGTCGATCAATTCTACTCCATCACTAAAGAGATTTATGACATTTCACTCACACTTGAACAAACAAATAATGAACCAACTTCCGCTGAATTTCTAGATCTTCTTATCAAAATTGAACATGACGGAAATATTAAATTCAATCTATATAATAAAACTGATTTTTACAGCTTTAAAGTACTCAAATATCCACACTACTCCTCAAACATACCCACTAACATAAGACTCAATACTATATTCAGCGAGATATTGCGGTTCGCTGGGAACTGCTCAGAATTACACGACTTCATAAATAGAGCTCACATTCTAATAACTAGATATAGAGAAAACAATTATCCTAAACATATTATACTCTCACGCTTAATCAAAACTCTCTCACTAAATCCTAAAATATCTCTTAAATACAATACTAATAATAACATTCTAATACACAACATGATACACACATTAACACCTTTTTAAATAATTTTAATGTATTTTCACAGATTTCAATACCCTTTCTCTTTGTATATGTATTTCTCTCAAATGTTCATGTGTCTGTGTATATGTGTTTTCTCCCACATGTTCATAAATTTGTATGTATTTTCACAAATTTCAATATCCTTTCTCTTTGTATATGTGTTTCTCTTACATGCTCATGTGTCTTTCCTTTCATCGGCCACTTTGGTGTCACTTCTTAGGTCACCTTCATTTTATATCTTCATGGATATTACACTCTGAAATCACATACCCTATAATGACATGTTCTCACACATATTTATCAATATTTCTTCCTCTCTTACATTCTCTGTCATCTCACATCTTATTGTTGACATCCACATATGTTGACATCCGTTTTTGTGTTCATTATCACACATTTCAATGAGTTCTCTTTATATCGTGTTCTCACACATGTCCATTCATCTTCCCTATCTTCGGTCATTCCGATCGATGCAACTTCCTATATCGCTCCCCTTTCATTGTCTACTATTGGATACTTTTCTCTAAATTCACATGTCTTCTTATCTCAATAACTAGACTCTTCTTCTCTCACACTTTGAAAATTTCCTTCCCAACTATTCCAATAATTGAACATTTTCTCACACACGTCAATATTTCTTCTTCTCCTACACAGGTCACTTCATAGTCTATTATCCCATATCTTATTTTAACATTTCGCTCACTAACCTTATTATTTACTTCCTTTTCTCTAGTTTCCCTCTTCACTATCCCATTCGTCTTTTATTTTCTTCCCTTTTATTTTCTTCCCTTTTAATTTTTCCTTATTTTACATATTTGTTACTCCATAGTTAGCTTATTATTCTATTCTATTAACTCATCTTTCAACTCATTATTCACATAATTTTTTATAATTTGTTTAATTCTCGTTAGTTTTTAGTTAGTCTTTAACATTCTAAGTTAGTTTTAATAGTTTTAACATTTTTATTTTTATTTTTATTTTTTAATCTATATTTTCATTACCTTCATTTATTATATTGTCGCTCTCTGGGCACTCACTGATGAGCCCCACCCAGAGAGCACCAAAGTCTGTCTGAGCAGGGGCGAAACAGACTTTGGTACTTCCTCTTAGCAGGTATTTTCTTTTTCTATTAGAATAGTGAAAACCATCCAAAACAATTTTTATAAACGTTGATCTCTCGTTCTAATTGAATCCTTATAACATGCCGATAACTAAAACATAGATAACAGGGAAAACTAAAATAGTAGTTGAGACTAAGACAACATTCAAGACTGAGCCTCTGGAGCAATGTCGACAAAAAGACTTTTTGCGTTTCCATTCAAGTTTTTTTTTGTTGTTGATAAAAGCTATGAAAGTAAAGATCCTCAACAAAATGCCAGGAATGTTCAGGGAAAAGGTTAAAATAATAACGAAATGAGATAATCTGACTGGAGTAGGTGGAGACAAATTGACGAGATGAGCTCTAGGAAATAAAGCCCCGCTGAGCACTCGAACATGGCAACGAAGGAAGTGGCGAGGTAGAGGAAGTAGATAGAGACGAGGCTCGAGGGAAGGCGAGACACTCGCAGAGAACTTCCATTGGAAGTGACCTAAAAATGTTCTTGTTGTCAGCCGAAAAGCGGAGATTGACCATTATCTTTTAGGCAAAACATTCTCAAGGAAAATAAACCATTTTCTGTTAATTTCACCTCTCAAAATTTCACAATCTTACACACTGTTCATTTTCACGGACTTTTGACTTCTAGTTGAGAGATTTTTACTTTTAACCTAAACCTTTAAAAAAAATTTCACAATGTTTGAAAAACATAAACATTATATAAGAGAACATGTATGGATAATTTGTTACAATGTACTCCGATGCCACCAATTTCGATGAAGCTATTGCACGTACAAAATATAATCCATGTAGTGGAATCGAACCCTGTCGTCATCTTTTACCGGGAACAAGCGTTACCACGTAAGCTCTAAATTAACGAGAGGCTTTCGAAAACTCCAACGAGTAAATAATTAGATTGACATCAGACTAATCAGTTAATTCAATAAAGTTAGTTTATTCTTGCCATAGTGTTAGGTTTGAAAAAAAAGGAAAACCTGTGTAGGCGTCTCTGATGAAGGGACTGCTGATTGCATTTGTCCTCCTGCACTTTCTCATCCATTTCTGATCATGTACAACATGCCGCTGCCACAATTATGTAGTAATAATCTTCTTTGAGCTTACTGCTTCCATTAAAGCAAGGTAAGCATTCCTCTGATTTTCATACCTCCCCGAGTTAGAGCACTGTTAATAATTAGTCTTCTTGTTACTAGAGTTTGTCTTCTGAAAGAGCATAGTCAGATTTGAGGCTCTTCGCGATTCGCGCGATTCCGAGCAACAAAAAAGACAACAAATACTTTTTTTCGTTTTTTAGTTCAGCATCGTTCCTCCACGGCGAGGTTTCCTCTCTAACACTTCTTTTTTTATGCGACCTCAGAAGGAAACTCAACTACTTTTTTTCGATAAAAAAGTTATTCTTAGGAATAAAAAATCATCAAAAATGTTTAAATTTTTTCTTAAAAACCTTATCACGTAAAAAGTTTGTTTTCTACAGTTCCTCTGATTCGTTGGTTAACTTATATTTCGCTCGAGTATAAGCTGGTATTACAATTAAAAAGCAGATGGCATTATCTCGTAATTTATGAAGTTGTTCCGAAGGCCTTTGAGAAGTAGAGTCTATAAAACTCAAAGGTGCTTCTACTGAAGCCACTAGCCGCAATAGAAAGCGTTGAAAAATAGGGTAACTCGACCAGCAGGCAGCAGTTTGACCCTTAACATGACCAAGTGAAACATGATCTCATTAAAAGTTTTAAATATGTTTCATCTTCAAAACCTCTGTTTAGGCTAGGTTACACCACACGGCTTAGGAACCTGGCTCTATTAACAATCAACCATATAAGCATTGTCTCCGCCAAAAAAATCGTATTTTGTCTTTAAAACCATTTTTTGTCTGTTCTTATCATTTTGAGTGAAAACTATCTCAGGCCGCTTCTCTGTGACCCAGAACGTCCGAAAAAAAAGTAAAGTAAAGGTTATTTATTTTAGAATTTCAAAAAACTTTCCCAAACCAACAGCGTCAAATCTGATCGCAATTGATTGTCACCTTAAGAATTATGAAAAGGAGTTACTAGAGCGGTTATCTTTGTTGCACATCCATTCGACTGAAACACTGTCATGTAGAGCAGTCGAACCCTATCAACGAAAGTTTGTGCACTCCCCACACATACTCCAGTTACACGGTTAACATTTCAAAAAAAAACAAACACGAAAACCGCGAACAGAGTTTTAACGGAAGTCAACAGGTAACCAAGAAAATCAATTTTCGTGGTTGATTATGTGAGGCGATCTGAAAATTTTCAATGTCCTGAGGCCAATCAAGTTCGAACTGACTCTAATGACTCTAAAGTTCGAACTGACTCTAATGACTCTAAAGTTCGAACTGACTCTAATGACTCTAAAGTTCGAACTGACTCTAATGCTGAGGTCACATTCAGACAGAATTGGGAACTTGCAAAAGTTCTCAAATGGGTGACTCCTGACGAGCTGATCATCAGAAAAGTCATATTCTTTCATTGCCTCAAAAGAATCAGTTTAAGTTCAAATTAATATGAGAATGTCCATCCATACTTGAAATAATTATGATTGCCCCTATAGCCAAATAAAAGAAAATTTATTTTTTGACGTTGAAGTACTTGCCGAAAAAACTTCATCGTCAAGACGAAACAAATGTTTAATTCAAGCTGCATAGTACTCCATATATACGTTAAACTTCAATAACTTCTTCTGATTTTCTAACAATTAACATTCTACTTGTTTTCATTATTCTAACTTTCATTCTTATTCTTAACTCTCAGCTCCAATGATAACAATCATTTTTGGCGCCATGCAGTTCTTCTGGATGACTCATCTCATACTCTTCTGTTAATACGACAAATCATGTATAAATGGTCGACAGAGTTATTTGAAGTTGAACATTATTTGGCTGTTACACTTTCCATGTTAGCAGATGAGTCTTGAAAACTCATCCTTTGTTGGATAAAGTAATTCGAATTTGAAAAAAAATTATACGATAAACTAATATAATTTAATATGGATGTAAATTAAAGTGTTCCCTACTCCTCGTTGATCTCAAGCAACGGATTTTGATAAAGAGCAGAGTAGCGGAATTTTCGCAGAAACTTGTGCAAAAATCGTGTGGTGTGACGGGAACCGAACCCGCGACCTTTCACATTCCGGGCGAATGCTCTTACCCACAGAGCACAACACACGCACACAATACATATAATGCACATTATAAGGCCCATACAACATGGACTTATTGATATGTGATCACACTAATGTGGTCAAATTATTTTTTTTTTGCACTTTCAAGTTAGTTTTTTATGTGCCTAACAATCCCTATATAATTTTGATTTTTTCCGTTTTAAAAAGTGTTCCTGAACAGTTGAAGTGCAAGCTTTCCCAACAAAGTCACCAATGCATTAATTGTGAAGCTTTATGAGATAATTATCAAAAACAAGTAAAAGTAATAAAAAAAAGTAATTTAAAAAGGGACCTTTGAACAAATGCCGACTCTCCGCTCTCTGCAGGAGTGATATAGAAGAAAAGCAACCACGATCAAAATCCCCTAAACATTAAGAAGAAAAGCAACCACGATCAAAATCCCCTAAACATTAAGAAGAAAAGCAACCACGATCAAAATCCCCTAAACATTAAGAAGAAAAGCAACCACGATCAAAATCCCCTAAACATTAAGAAGAAAAGCAACCACGATCAAAATCCCCTAAACATTAAGAAGAAAAGCAACCACGATCAAAATCCCCTAAACATTAATTATTTCTACATTTTTTCTCAATTTTTTTTCATATTTGCATCATGTTTTTTTATCGAAGCACCAAGATTTGTACGAGTCTCCATAAACGTACAATTTATGTGTTCTTGAACTTGAATTAGTAGAAACTTTGGATTGAGGGGAATGTAGAATATGGAGTGAACGGTACTGTCTCAAACTGTTGGATTCCAGCTAGATTTTAACAATTCCAATGAACAGCGGAGCTCTAAATAGCAACATCAACAACTTCTCTGCCGGACAGAATGGGAACCGAAGCTCTGACTCGAAAGCTGCCATATCTATATTTTTATGCTTTACAAATTTAGTATTACGTCGTCGTTCTAGCTGAAAGCGTGAGAACAAAAGCAAATATGTTTAGCTGACTAAACGTCTTTGTCTTTACCAACTGTGCATTTTCCACTATCTCACGCAAAGAAAAAATTCTTTGTTAAAATTCACCAAAAAGGGCTAAATTTATTTGACGTTGATCACAAAGCGAGTTTTTTTTACTCAAAGAAGTCAGGAAATAAAAAAAGGAATTGAATGATTAGAATTCTAATTTCCGTTAAAAACCTTAAAACTTACAGACTTTACGAGAGTACTGATCCTGAGTCGTGGAAAGTGCATACTTACATTTAGTTGTAACTGTATCGCTTTATTCAAAGAGATGAGCTACTCTCTTCGAGCTCCGCAGATTGCACCATAACGATACATGAAAAAAGGAGAAAAGCGGGAGAGAGAAAGGGAAAAAGAATCAGAAGGGAGGAGAAAAGGTGAAGAGAGAATGAGATACATACATATATAATAATCTAGAATAATCCTACAAACTAGCTCGCTAAATGAAAACTAAACCTACGATTACCAGAATTATACTCTGAGCTTATTCGGTCGAACATGCTGGTTCGAAAACAAATTTCGAAAACATTAATTGTTTCTCCCATGGCCGAAAACAGGTTTACCTCATTTTGTAATTCAAAGTATTCAAAGGTAAAACCTATTTGGCTCCTCAATCAATTTTTAGTCTCAGTGTTAACACCTACTGTAATCGATGACTTAGCTGGTTCATCTATATATGTACCTCGCCTCGATTCCGCAGCTCATTCGATTTTTTGGTGTGAAGTCTGCTTTTGGTCAATTTTTACCTCTGTATATTTAGAGGAAGATCAAGTGTTTGAAGAGTAAATCGATGTTATTGAAAAAAAAAGTTTTTAATTGTTGCGAAAAATTTCAGTTGTTAAAAAAAATGAATTTTCACTTCCAGAAAAATTCAGCCGCTTCACAGCAACCATGCAAATAAAATCTACTATATTCTCCCTTTGTTTTCTCGCTTTTTTGTACAAGTTCACACGCGTGCACAAAAACTATTTTATGCTTTAGGCGAAAAAGGTGTTATCATATTATTCCCTCTCTATTGTATTTGAATTTTTTATTATCACAAACTGAGTAAGAACCACAAAAGGTTCTAGAATGCGGATACATTGTTAACTGTTTCAATGTTTTAATATTTGTCAAAATGTTTCAATGTTTCAATTTTTTTTACTAATTTCTCGTGATGTTCATATGTATTTTATAGTTAAACTTCGCAGTCCTACAAGTGGCCGTGCTGGAGAGAAAGAGAGAGAGAGAGAAGAGAGAGAGGCCGTTTCATTACAGCATTTCGCAACACTTCACGTCTTTTTTTCTCGAAAATGTTCAAGAAGATTAGCTCTTTCATTTTTGTAGGTGATGCCTTATTGTTCTTACTTGTCGGTTTCTTCATCTCTTATTTGTAAATATAATATGTAATTATTGGCAGCTATTTTTTCTAATGCTGTTTCCCATTGTAAAATTACTTACGCTTCAAGTGTTTCGTTTTGGCAGTGAAAGGAGTGCGGGAAGATGGGTGTGAGAGCAACAGAATATAAAAAACCGCTTTTTAGAGCAAGCAAATTCGCATCCCAAAAGTCTAAGAGTACCGCATCAACATCTAGAGACTTACATTCAGATTAAATAATCGGTAGCTCACCTTTCTGCATCTTTTTAAAAAAAACTTTTTGTTGCCTTATTAGAACATTCACAAAACCTAAATAGATACATATATATGTCTTGACTCATTCAAAATCTGTCTCATTCGAGAAATAAAGATTTTGGGAGAAAACTAATGTGCACCCATTTTCTATCCGTTCTCATAAACGAAAAAAACATCAGCTTACACGAGCGAAAAAAGCCTTACGACAGCCAAGGTCAACCTTAGGTTGAAGAGTTCATCGGGTCGGCGACGAAATCTTCAGAATGAGCTCAGTACATATTTGGTCTGGTCTAGAACACTTTCCTGCCCATTTCCTACTTCTCAGAAAGTTTTGCCATTTTTGGACACAGAAAAACAAAAAAAATGTCCCAAAATTTTATAATCTGTCTAGTTTAAAAAAAAAAGGTTTTCAACAAAAGCTTCTGGCGCACGAATTTTCTTAGTTTACCCAAGAAAACTTCTTTTCAAACCACCTATTCTCAAAGGAATGGTCAAATAACACTTGCTTTATAGTGTTAGAATAAAAATTTGTAAATCTAAGATGAAGTAATTTTTGACCTAAAAGTGTTGAAATTTTATTCTCACTGAAAAATTATGAGAATTATGATTTTTCATGATTATGAAAAAAATCATCCTAGTGATTACAATTATAAATTTGAAAATCTATGAACTGAAAATTTATTTTCACTTTTTTGCTCCTCATTCTGCCTCAAGATTTCTTATCTAACTAACAGAAGTCTTATCCAACAGAAATCCCTCAGTAGAAATATGGAGGAAAGCGAGACATAGCCAGAAAGTCCTATACACGGGTGAGTAAAAGGGGGATAGAGGAGAGATTACATCAAGCCGCTTATGTTCATTTCCAGTTACCAAGCGAAGCGTCACCCAGGTTTTGAACTACATAGTGCTTTCATAATTACAAGAATGAAGAAAACTCCTTTTGCGCATGTTCATCACTGACTTCTTCTTCAAACATTACATTAACAAAAAACGGTATGAGAGCCATTTGAAGAAAAAGAATGCAAAAGCTACTTGTTAGAGGTTTCAACCCCCTTTTTCATATTTTCACTCTCATATAATTATTTATTTCTTTATTGAAATACATTTTGCAATGTAACAACACGAGGAAGACTCTGCTGACAAAACTAAAGATAATTTTAAAAAAACTGAAGAAAAAAATACAACGAGAACGAGAATGAACGACTATTATAAACTTAAATCGATGTTTAAGACCTCTGGAACATCCAGCAATGACAAATTTATCCGAAAACTTAGAATGGTTTGATTCCTGAGAAGACTGACCGGTAATTTCATAAAAAATCGAGATGTCCGATAAGCGAAAGAGTGAAAAAGTGAGTTTCTGTTTGTGTGCCCTATATGGAAAGCATAGAAGGAGGTGCGACCGTTACACTGTTTGAAAGTGTAAAATTTACAAACTGGAACGTCAGTGTAACCTTTGAGAATTTTGAAAGCCGAAAGAATATCAGCTTCTAATCTTCTTGCATAGAGAGATGTCAGGTTAAATCTTATCAATTTACTTTCATAATTGCACCATTCCGTAAGTGCAACACAACGTAACTGTAGTAATTTTGTGAACACATGTTGAACATTCTCTAATTTTCTGATCAAGGTAATTTTGTGGGGAGACCAAACAACGGAAGCAAAGTCTAGCACCGGCAGAACATAGGTTTTAAAGCATATAATATATGGTGCTGCTAATTTACGATAGTGATCTTAATAAGGCAAAGACAATTTTCAATGCTCGTCTTGTTACCTGTTCAATATGGAAAACAAATGAGAGCTCATTATCAACATAAACTCCTAAATCACGAATTGGCGATTCTGAGATGATAAATGCAGTTGGAGGTGAGTTCGTAACCAAATAAGGGAATTTTAGGTTCTTTTTACCCATATGGAGAGCATTACATTTGTGTGTGTGGCAATTGAGAGCTGCCATTCATCACAGAATTCATTTATGAGTCTAGTCGCTTTAGTTAATTGAGCATGCGCGTGATCACAATTCTGGTTGTTATAAGACGTGTAAATTTTCAAATCATCTGCAAATAGTTGAGCTGTAACCATCGGCAACACGGAAAGTTTAAGTGAGAGTTCGGAGATATAGAGAGTGAATAAAAGGGGAGCAAGTACTGATCCCTGTGGGACACCGGAAGTCGTAAGAAAATCATGCGAATGCATGTTATGGAGCGTTAGAATTCAACTTTCCTCTTTGCTAACTGATTTTTTTTCCTGCTAACTGATTTTCTGCTATCTGGTTTTTTTTTGTGAACTCTCTCGCTGCAAGAAAAAAAGACATCGCTCCTCATGTCTCGAACGTTATATTTCTCTCACTAATTGTACACATTTTAGGTTCTTTCTTTTTACCGTAGTCATGTTTTCGTGGTGAGACATTGGAGCGTTCAAAAAAAACCAGATAGCAGAAAATCAGTTAGCAGAAAAAAAATCAGTTAGCAAAGTGAAAAGTTGAATTCTAACGCTCCATTATTTACTCTGACCTTAGATGACCTCCAAGTAAGAAAGGATTCAAACCATTTCCAGAGTTCACCTCTTATCCCTATGTTATCGAGAACAAATAGCAACTTTCTGTGCGAGACGGTGTCAAACGCTTTAGCGAAGTCGTAATATAAAACATCAACAGAATTACCCTTATCCAGATCCCTGTGCCAAGAATTGGTGGACTCCTACAAATTTGTTATCACAGAACGATGTCGCCGAAAACCATGCTGGTTTTCAGGAATTAGCGAGAATCTGCTGCACCAGCGAATCAAGTGGCCACAAACAATTCTTTCAAAAACTTTGGACGGTGCTGGACAGATAGTTATTGGTCGGTAATGCTCGGGCATTTTAGGAGCGGATATTTTATTTATGGGGATCACAATACCTTGTTTCCACAACTCCGGAAAGGTGCCCAGTGACAATGAAATGTTAAATAAGTACAACAGTGGTTCACTTAATACCTGCGCACATTTGCGATAAATTATGGCGGGAACGTTATCATTTGGAACAAAACAGGAAGGCTTTAAATTTTTGAGATGAAAAAATACCTGTTGAGGCATAATCAAGCAGTTAGTTGTAGCGTGTTCAATTCTACGGGAAGATAGATTAGGTTGTACACCATTATCACAAATAAAAACAGAGGAGAAGAAGTCAGCTAGGGCCTTTGCCTTAGATGTGTCGGAGACCAGGAAAGTTCCGGATTGAGCTATGCAATCAATCTTCGTAAACTTTTTAAACTTAGAATTTATGAACTTATACAGCTTTTTGTTCGAGCTCAGAAGTAATTTCTCTTTCGAAATATTAAACTTTGTTATTTCTTGGCTCAATCTTTTACAAATCCTCACATACTCATCGAAAACAGGTTTACAATGAAGTTTTTCGAATAGTTCGTTTCTGTGTTTGAGCATCAACCAAGATTCACAAATGAGAAAAACATCGGGTTTAAATACAGATAAATAAGTGTGCAATGCAGGTAATTTGTTTTTAATGGAACGAGCAATAATCAATACACATTTTAGGCTAGACATAAAAGAAAAACTCAAAGAACTTGAAAAGCGACCTGGGTTTACTAGTTTGATGGGCTTGCATTCCTCTTACTCGCTCCGATATCCTTTTTTTCCATAGCTGATCTCCGTATATCACCCAGCCTTCTTCCGGATGACTTTTCTTCAGGTTGGCCAGCTCTGCGCGCATCTTCCGCCATTCCTCTCGCTCAGAAGTAGTCATGCTCTTCCTGATGAAAATGCCGTTCCAGGCGGGAGTTGATCTCAGAGTTGAAGCGGCTTGCAGAGCCTTCAGCAAGTGACCACGAGTAGGGAGAAGGACTTTGAGAAGACGAGGACGATCACTAGGTTTTCCCATGCGGAAGATAGTTTGCGCGCGTACTTCGAGATTTTGTGCGGTCAGGACTGAAGCGACTTTTTTTCGTCATGTTCCATTCTCATAGATGGGTTTAGGTCCGAAGATTCAGGTAAGCCAACGTTTACGATTGATCTGAGCCGATTGTGCTTTTCAATCTCTGATTCAGAGGGATGAAGAGCTTGAGAGTGGTCCTTGATGGGCTTGAGAGGGGAGCATTTGCAAGTTGAGTTAGCCAAAGACAATTGTTCAATAGTAGTTGATAAGTTGATTAAGAGCCGAGAAATCGAGTCCCAAAACCCTTTGGGAACGCCTGGCGGTGGGTCACTGTATAGGCACCTTGAGGCCGTATCGTCCAAACAATCATCGATACTCTAGTCTAAATTCTACTATTTAATCTTCGACATTAAGAACCAGATAATAGGATGGATTCGAATCAATGTCACTTCATATCCCACGAAATTGAGAACTAAGCATTTGAAATAAATTGAATTGAATAACAATCTCAGTTTTTCGTACCTTTTTCTTTCAGAAAAAGGTTTCTTAGAATCTCAGTGTCAATTTGCATGATACATGGCACCTCCATGGTTCGGCTGGGCGTGCGTCCAATGCGCGCGCTAAAATTTCTTTGTTTATAAACTTGCTATTTTCATTTTAAGATAACACTGAATTTAAATGTCATAATAAACGAGTTATCTTCGTTATCAAACAAGTAAGTTATTTTTTTGAGCAACTCGGTTGTTATTACCTAGAAACGTTGAGAACGTCGACCACTAACAGATCGTCGAGTGAGGTAAACTTATAATTCAAAACTCGTAATATAAAAAACTGTATTCAACTCATGCAAAGATTCAAATGAGGTCTATGAGACATTCTCATCTACAATCCATAGAATAATATCAGAATGCGTTCCGCTTATTAATATGTCTAAATTTGTCGGTAAACCTCCTCATATCATATCTCAAGTCAGTCGCCGCGTGGCTAGACTTTATAAAAAATAGAAACTATTCGACTATCCCCCTTTCTCCGTATGAACCGTAAGCTGGAAAAGCCTATGACGCTCATCGAAGAAATAAGGAGAAGGCTCTTCTGAAAAGAAGAAAATCTGTCAAAACTGTATAGCTACACTAATGCGAGCATGAAGGAAGACACAGGGATAGGTCCAATAAATGAAGAAAATGGTGTAGTTATAACCGAAGATTACAGAAAAAGCCTCTTATTTGTGAAGTACTTCCATTATCTACATATATGGAGGTGTTGACGAGTTCAGTGAATCTAGAAGGAGATTATCCAGACTTCCGATTCCGTTCTTTTCTATCGATTTCGTTCAAATACCCGCGCATCTGTTATATTCTTATCTGAACCGACTAACATCGAGAAACAACACATGCCCAGACAATATTCCTTATACATTCATTAAGTGTGCTGCTCTATCGATGTGTGTTCCTCTTTCACTCATGTTTGAACGTTTTCTACTTCATGGGGATTGCCCGTCAGTATGCCTAACGGCTATCGTCAAACCAGTATTCAAAACAAGG
Organism: Allodiplogaster pararmata; assembly: GCA_964056735.1. Taxonomy (NCBI): domain Eukaryota; kingdom Metazoa; phylum Nematoda; class Chromadorea; order Rhabditida; family Diplogasteridae; genus Allodiplogaster; species Allodiplogaster pararmata. The sequence goes on from OZ057406.1 coordinate 12,462,462, forward strand.
TGAGAAAACCGTTGTCAAAAATTACAGACCCATTTGCCTCACTCCTTTTACTTCAAAGATCATGGAGAAAATCATTGACCATAAGCTATTAGAGTACCTCAATGAAAACCAACTTGTTAATCAACATCTGTTTGGTTTCCGACCTAAGCACTCATGTGAACTTGCATCGCTAGAAGCGGTTTGTGATTGACACTCTAAGTTGGACAAGAAACATTTCATTAGCTGTGCCTTGATAGATTTCTTCCGCGTCTTTGATGCGGTACCTATTGAAAATTAGGTCTTTCGGTATAAATAGATGTCTTTCCATATTTTTGGAGAGTTTTCTCCGAAACCTTGTGCGAAGTGTCATAATACGGAATACTCCACTTCGACTGAGATTCCACAAGGGAGCTGCTTGGGCCCCATACTTTTCATTCTGTACAAAAATGATATTGCCGAACTTCTTCCAACTGGGTACCATGTTACTATGTATGCTGAAGACGTTAAACTGCACTCCATCGATGCCCCAGAACGCCTACAGGAGGGAGTAAATCGAGTTTATGAGTGGTCAAAAAAGTGGAGACTTAGTATCTCTACCTCTAAAACAGTTCTGATACGTCTTGGGTCAAATCATCCTGTCTTTCCCTTTACTCTTTCAGGGGAACGTTTGCCGGAATTCAACGCAGTACGTGACTTGGGCGTTGAATATTCCGACTCACTAGATTTCTCAAAACATGGAAACAATGTGTAAGAAAGCGAATGCCAGAAGTGATTAAATTCTGAGGACATTCAAATCTAGAGACCTTAACTTGTATAAAACATTAGTCGTGTCTTATATGAGACCTCTAGTGGAGTACTGTACTGTTTGTAATATGGCCCATCCACCTGAAGAAGTACATTGAAATGGTTGAAAATGTTCAGCGCAAATTCACCGAGTGGGTATTCAAAAGAACGCTAAGTTATGAAGAACGTCTACAATCTCTTGATCTGCAAAAGCTTCAAATAAGAAGAAGAAACGTAGACCTTGTGATGTCCTACAAAATACTTACGGGTAAAACGCCGTTTTCTGCAGACTCAATCTTCTGTTTATCCGCTCATAACTACCTAACTAGATCGAAATATCTACATCTCAGAGTTCCACGTTTCCGTACAAGTTCATCATTTTGATATTATTGCTGCTCGAGTTGTGGAATTATGGAACGCATTACCTTTGGAGGCAAAGAAAGCCGCTAGAACTGAATCATTCAGAAATTTTCTCAGTAGCTTAGATTTAAATCTCGGTAATATTTTCGCTCCTTTTAACGTTTTAAGTTTTACCTTTTCCTGTTCTCACCTTACTTCTGTTTGAGAACGAATTATTTTATTGTTTTTTTCACTTTTCCCGTAAAAAAAGTGACATGCTTGTGACTTAGCTTCATTGTGAAATGTACTTGATGCTATTTAACAGTGCAATAAAGATATATGTCTTAGGCACGATGGTCTACCGAAAGAACTGCAGTCAGAATCAAAAATTGGAAAACTTGACCCTACAATTGACGAGAGTATACACAGGGTTTTGACTTGAATCGCTCAATGTCTATGAAATCGATTGTCAAACGAATAAAATGTAAAACTATGCGAAATCATTTCTGTGGGCCAGAAAATTAGTTTTAAAACACTTTTTTGAATACTTTTTTTTGTTGCGTAAGTCAAAAAAGCATTGGTTTTTTTGGACTTCTTGAAAGAGCATTAATTTGATGGAAAAAAAAGTTTATTGTGCTTATTCAGAAAAAAATTACTTCCGGTAAACCAGACCGGGGATATATTATTACTACGCTAAACCAGACCGGGGATATATTATTACTACGCTAAACCAGACCGGGGATATATTATTACTACGCTAAACCAGACCGGGGATATATTATTACTACGCTAAACCAGACCGGGGATATATTATTACTACGCTAAACCAGACCGGGGATATATTATTACTACGCTAAACCAGACCGGGGATATATTATTACTACTGAGGTGATTTTTAGTTGGAATCCTTTTTCATATAACTTAACATGATGTATAGTGAAGGAGAGCGAAGAAGCCGATATACAATACAGTTTATCCAAAAAAAAAAATCCTTCTCTCTAGAACATTGTTCATAAAGGGAGTAGCAAAACAGAATATACATACATGTAGAAAAAATAAATTGTCATAGATATCTTCGCGGGCTTAGAACCATCCGTTCCAGTTCCTCACTCCCAAAGTAGAAAATGACGAATTTTTTGTGATAAAACTTCAGCTTATTTCAGTCAAATACGAGACATTATATATTAAAGTTTTTAAAATTGATATTGTCTGAACTGAAGGGAAAAAAAAACATTGTTGATGAAAACAAACTTAATGAAATACAGAGCTTAAAGGTACTTTATTATTATGTTCTCAAAAAAATCACCTATGGAGGAGCGAATTTTTTCCAGGTGGCAGCACGTGAAAAAAAACCAAATCTTCAAGGAAATTTTTTTACATACATCAAAAATGAATGAAATAGATGAAACTTTGAAGATTGAATGATAATTAAAACATTATAATAATGTTTGAACTTGTTGACGATAGAACCAAAAATTGATATATCGAAAAAGAGCACGGACAAGTTGTTGAGAAGTAATTTAAGACAGGAGGAATAAATATTCACAAGCTCAGAGCTGTGCAATCGATCCTATTCGTAAGCGTACATTTCAGCATTATTCTAATTTTCATCCACTAGAAGAACGCGTATTCGTACTTCCAGCTTTGGATTCTTCTATAGAACTTAAGGTAGATTTCACATTTTTGTAGTGAGCATATTGAAGTTTTTACTGACAGCTACTGTCTATAACAACTGATATTTCCACTATGGCATGGCTAAGTTCGGCCAAAGTTTCTAGTCTGAGTAACAGAATTGGATTGCTAAGTCTTATTTAGTCTTAGAATTCTACCAGAATAAAGTAATCGGGTTTTGTTACAGATTGAGAAAAATCAAAATCATACAAACTCAAAAGTAATAGACCAGAAAGGTACGATAAATTATATAAAATTCTCTGAAAAGTCAAGCAGAGGATAAAATATCGGAGCTACGAAGCAAGCGAATCCTGCGACAGAGAAAACAAAAAAGCTTTATAATCAAACGAAGTTTGTTGGAAAGGCAAAAACGTGCCGTTTTAAAGGCTTAAAAACTCGAAAGACAGGGAAGGCTCTCACCCGGAAAAACATCGATGTAAACCGAATTTTTCACCGAAATGTCATCGATCTGAATTGAAACATCACATTGACTATGAAAAAAATTACCTCAAAGGAAACATTCGGATAATCCAAATGCGAATGATATGTTCAAAAATATAAACAAAAAATCAAAGAAAAATATTTATATTTAAAAAATTACTTAATCTGTTGAAAGTATGTTTTTCATAGACCTTCCGTTCTACTGCAACAAAGACACTCTTGTAAAAGTTTTTCTTCCGATGCTCGTAATGTATCAGTGCGTCCTAAACAGTATTCGCTTCCATTATGAGAAGATCATATGAGATATAAAAGGAAAAAGAAGTAGTTAGGTTTGAATATACTTGGCAAAACCATGTCGAGATAAAGGTAGTCTACGGTATGGTGAACAACCACTTTATTTAGTTGACTAGAAATACGATCAATGGAAGAGAGAAACTATGAAGTGAGCTTCTGAGACTAAAAAACTCACCAGTTAATTGTCATGAGATGGCAGACCTGAATGCATATCTTACGTTTATTCAGATAGTAACAGGAGAAAAAATGCAGCAAGTAACCATAATCACAGGGAATTGGGATATATTATAATTGAGCTTATACCGAACAAACATTCTGGACAAGGAGTTGAATAACGGTTAAAGAAGGCAAATTCGAATGCAGTTCGCCCGTGATTTAGAAGCCAATGTTTCCACACGTTGCCATGCAATCTGCCATGGAGAGGAAGTTGTTTAAGTTTCCGCCGCAGCCAGTATATTCGAACGGCACACATGTGTTCTGGAACATGCGGGCTTCCTCGTTCATCCTACCAATGTAACCATGATTCAAGCGAAACTCCGTTGTAGCATTTAGCAGAAAAAACTAGTTCCTACCAGGATTTTAACAACTTATAATCCTGGCTGTGGAAATCGTAATCAGTGGAAATGATAGAAATTGTATGATTCGAGACATTTCTAGTCTCTTACGATGACCTTGAAGCGAATAAAAAAGATGAAATAATTTTGCATAGCTTGATGTATAGCTGTTGAAACTTAATAAAAAAATTATGAAACTAATTTCGACCGTTTGTCTGTTGAATGCATATCGAGTCTGTCGACCCCCGCAAGCCCCTCGATCGATTGAAAGCAGACAAAGCATTTCTAAAAGTTTCATTAAAACATTTCTTAAAGTGTTGAAAACAAAGCATTAAAACATTTCTTGAAATTCTTGTCAAGTTTCAATTAATGAAAACTGGAAATCATAAACGAAGCCTGCATTCACTCACAATACACAGTGGATATTAAAGTTCTCATTAGAGTAGATGGTCGAATCTTAGTGAATCGATTTATAAAAGTATTGATTGGAAAGACTGACCGGGGCATGTTCTCATGCACTCTGCTTGGGACTCGAAATTGTTCTGATTGCCTCGGCGTCCGTTGTACGTGAAAGGGACACACTCTCGGTCATCCGGATTGTAATACCACCTTAATGTTTCGTGAACAAACTCCCCATCAAATTGCTCTCTTATCAAATGTATGACAATACATTGCTTTGCTGTGTCTGTTCTATCAGTGTGAATCTAAGGATTTGAGATTACTTACCTATTGAGACCTGCGTTGCCTGTTCCTGGTGCCAATGGCACGGAACATGCATTCGTCGCCCCCGGACAGCATACAGTAGTTTCGGGAGTCGCGCCGATATGACACCAGAAGTTGACTGGGCACGAGTCCTTGTTGGTCACCGAGCAGAAAAGTACCTGGAACCCGCGTCTTGTCTTGCAGAAAATGGAATACTAGACGAAAAATTGGCTTTAAACGCTATGGTTTCGAAAATTTTCTTCATAGGTGATCATTTTGAGCATCAGAGACTCCGGTTCTTGAAAAAAAAATTTACAAAAAAATTATTTTCACATTTCACTTGGGGGGTTCTTTTCGGTGCGTTCAAAAATGTTTTTTAATACAAAAAAATGTAAATTTTCTTATACGGTATCGTTCGCCTAAGCCGTACGTCCTCGTTAGCGTAAACTTTTTACTAAGCCTAAGCGTTTTCTAATGTAAAAATAATGTTTTAAAAAATTGTTTTTAAAAATCCCCTTTCCCCAAAGTGAATTAATTTTACATTAAAAAACGCTTAGGCTTAGGCAAAAATTTACGCTAACGAGGCCGTACGGCTTAAGCTAACGAGACCGTATCAAAAAATTCCTTTCTGCACTGTCTGGCGTCTAGTATGCCCGTGAGTATATGAGAGCCAACATTTGTAGATTCTATTTGATGGTATCAAAAGTACACATAACAGATTTAAGAACACACATGCATTAATATTTTTTCTAGAAAAATGGTGAAAGAGGTGATATATACAATTCATTATTATAATATCACTGCTAAGACTGTAATGTAGCAGAAGACTGTTTCGCCACAACTCAGACCGACCTCTGCTCTCTCTGGGTAGGGCTCATCAGTGAGTGCCCAGAGAGGAAACGATTATAGTTAAAACAAAACAAACAATAAAAACATTTAAAATAAAACCTAAAATGAAAACAGAAAATAGTATCCGCGTGTTTTGTAAAATAATGTGCGGGAACGTATTGAAGGAGAGTAGAGTACCTACTAATTGTAGTTTGTAATAGTGATCTATTTTCTTTTACTTTTTAAACAGTTCAATTATTTTTTTCGTTATTCTATAGTTTACGGTATTATTTTTAAGTTGTATTTTAGGATTTCTAGTTAGAGTTTTAATTATCCTTTAAAGTATATCATTTGGAAATCGATTTTCCTGATATTTGTTTGTCAGACCCCGCATTATAAATTATCATATACTTTCCTTCCAGTCAACTACAATTCAAACCTGTACTCATTCATTAAAAGGAATTTCCTATAATATACCACTACCGTTATTTGTTAGATCGGATGAAGCATTATAATATTCATAGAGATCAATTCACAGGTGAGATATACCACATCCTTGGGAATCCAGTTCTTAACCATTGGATGAGAATTTTAGTAGATTAAATTCTTAGTATTCCAGGTAAAATCAGGTAAAGGAAGTTTGTTGGTGGTGAATCCTTTATTATTATCACAACTCATAACAATATTATCAAAGTTAGTAATCTTGCAAATTACACACATAGCATTATTGCATCGGTTGCCTTTAACCAAGAAGTATTCTTTCATTCATTTTGAAAATTAGTCTACCGTCAACCTTACAATGGTATGTGGGTATATTGGAAAGGATGTTCATTTTGTTTGAGGTTTTGTTAAGCAGTAAATTACGATGAGGCTGGCTGCTTGACCACTCTGTCATATAGTGCTACTCCATATGAACACTACGGTACCGTCTTGTGGTGAAATCCAATTCTCATCTCATCCAAAGCACTGGAATCCCAAGGATGTGGTATATTTCACCTGTGAATTGATCTCTATGAATATTATAATGCTTCATTCGATCTATCAAATAACGTTAGTGGTATATTATAGGAAATTCCTTTTAATGAATGAGTACAGGTTTGAATTGTAGTTGACTGGAAGGGAGGAAAGTATATGATAATTTATAACAGGAAGAATTAAAAGGTAAGGGTATTGGTTTTTATGTTTGATTTTAATAGTGTTTGTGATGCTAATGTAGCATCTAATGGTTGAGGAGACTATGTACTAGTTAGAATTTGGTTCAAATACAAACATATTTTTAGTGTGTATGATTACGTATGGGTGTGAGAATACTGAATAGAGTATTATTAGAATTGAACAAATATTTGATGTGAATGTTACCGTTAATTAGCCCAGCCTTAAAACCCAGCCAATCTTTTTTTTTAATTTTTAGAATTCAAACAAATATTAAATATTCGGTGTGAATGGTACAATACATGAGTGAGACTAAATATTATAAGATGTTAGAACTACATTGAGAAAGTAAGATTACTGAATGGTATTAGTTTACAATCCAAACTAAAAATGTGCGGTGTGTATGAAATCCATAGTACGGGCAAAATTGGCACTCAGCTGGGACCGAACCTCCGCTGCCTAACCATAGAACGATGTGTGCTCGGTTGGTGTATTGGTTAACGCCCCGGTAAGGCAGCGGAGGTTCGGTCCCAGCTGAGTGCCACTTTTTGCCCGTGCGATGGATTTCATTCATTATAGTCTCAGCCCATCGTTTCTTGAAACGATTAACGAAGATCAAAAATTGTGGTATGTATGAATTTTGGTTTAATTCAAACAATATATCGTGAAAAACAAAAAAAGATCGTGAATGAATAAAACATTGAACAGATTGAATAACGAAAAGGTTTTAAGAAAGATAGTGTATAAAAGTTTAAAAAAAATATTATGATAAAGTTATATGTTTTGCTGCAAAGCAGCGAGTTTTTAGCTCTGGTATGAAACCAGAGTTGCTGCAAGCAACTAAGTTGATCCGGTAAACCGGATTTGCTACACTTGGTAGCTAGTGAAAAGGATTTACAACGAAAAGAGCAGTGATTTGTCCGTGATTCTGTGTAGTTTATCGATTAAAAATATAAATAGTATGAATATATGAATATTGAACTTGGTATGTATTAAAAGTGAGAAAATGATTTAATGATCTCGCCTACCTAGAGGAGTGCTACTAAATGTACTCACATCACCCAAAGCGACAATAGAATTGAATGTATTCATCTCTAGGAATATTAAATGTTCAGAAACTCAATTTATAGGCAGGTTCAGACGAAATACATATCATTATTTATTTACAAACGCTTTCTTAAGCAATTGTCTAAACGTTTGTGAACTTGCTTAATGCTTAGGGCAAATTACTTCATGTTCGAATAATTATATTTTTATATTATGCATCGTATTCAAGATCACCTGGCCAGCGGCGGTGGTTGCTGGCTGACCAATGCATGGGTTGTCGAAAGGTTGGCAGGCTAACTGGCAAGTCCGCTGCAATAAAGAGCGTGTTATTAACAACTATTTTTTAACGATAGAAAAACATAGTTAGATCTCTTACCCTCGATTTCTCAACCACATCTCTTCAACTTGTCTGACTAACAATCGAAGCGAAGTTGTTCTGATTGCCTTTGAGACCGTTGTAGATGAAAGGACGACATGTACGCGAGGCCTGAATACTTTCGATTTCTCAATTATATTAGAGAAAAGGAGAGAAGAGAGTAAGAGAGACAGGGAGAGAGAGAAAGAGAGAGAAAAAGAGAGAAGAGAGTAAGAGAGACAGGGAGAGAGAGAAAGAGAGAGAGAAAAAGAGAGAGAGGAAGTGAGAAAAACCTACTTCCTTCTTCTACTTCCTACTAGAAACCTACTTCCCATGTCATAGACAGTAAAAACAAACTGTCCTGTGGTGAATAAAGTAATGATGAGGATAGAAACCCTTTTTCAAAAAAAAAACTTTATTGAAAATGAAGCCAGCGAAGAAGTTAAGGAAAGGGGGGGGGGGCATATGATGTGAGTGTGCCAGACGGTGCCCGGGAATGTAGCAATTTGACCCCGAGTATTGGCGTGCAATAGTTTACTATATGTAATAAATAGAAGATTTCTCGAAACGACTGTCTCAGTATGAGATGAAATGTTCTCACCAAACAATTCATCGTCCTTTTTCGTGATTTAAGTCGATTTCTGATAAAGTTTGTTGTAATTTTTTCTTGTTCAAGTGCTTTGAAGTTTCTCTAAAGAAGCTAATTTGCGAATTTAATTTTATATTTGCATGTATGTATCAAAAGCCCGCTGTGGCTCAATCGGTGTTTCACTAGACTAGCAGTTTGAGTGCTCTTGAACTGCGGGTTCTGTACTAATGCTTACCGGCCAAAGTGCGGTAGTTTCTCAAAATGCTGTTCTCATCTTTCACTCATCAGCATAATTTAACTCAGTCTCTAGCAAAGTTTTGAAACCTTAAGAATGTATCGTCCAAACAATATTCTACATTCTCGTTTCTCTGAGTTCTAAGTGTTCGCCTTCAAAAATAGTGGAAATGCATTGAATTGTGTGAAATATGACGCTTTTTTCTCTCATTCGTCTCCCTCCGTGCACGGTTGCTCCTCGCACCGTCTCTTATCATTCTCTCATTCGTCTCCCTCCGTGCACGGTTGCTCCTCGCACCGTCTCTTCCCTTGTCTGTGAGAGTCCTTTCCCGAGAAGATTTGGCGCTCCGGGATCGTAGCGCCATCATGAGCGACAGAAGAATGAGATGGAAGGACTACGTTGTCAAAGCCGTTAGTCCCCAATTCCTAAGGAAGGCAGAGAACGCTGAGGAGTGGAGTCGTCACATGTCGCAACAGATCCCATAATCAATGATGTTATATTACCGATGTGGCTTGCTGATCTTGATAAAGCGTTTAAATTGAATGACGCTTCATGTTTATGAAATTGCATATAAAGCGGTTAGAAAAATTTTGAAAAAGGACCTGGTCAAAGTAGAACCTCTCGAGATTGGCTGCACCCTCCCCAGTCGACATCGGCAGATTGCAAATGTTCAATGAGGCTGTCACAAAAAAATCGAGAATCGTTCAGCTAATCGGTATCCATTGAAATATTTTCTAACCGCTATATAATCTCTTCAATTTTCATGATTTTCAGTTGATATTTATATGACTGTTCCAGGGAAGAACAAAAAAATCTGGAACTCAGCAAAACAGCACTGAGAATCTTTTTCTCAAACTCTCTACCCCTTTCTCTCTCTCTCTTTCTCTTTTTTTCTCTATTTGCCTCGCGTACATTCTCGTCTTTGACTTTGTCTAACCAGCTGGACAGCAGACAGTCGTCTGAATATCTCCTCCAATATGACACCAGTACGTCGGAGGGCAAGTATTGATGTTGGCAGAAGCAGAACAAGTTTGCACTCGTCCGTCCGGTCCTGCGAACGGTCTCCCTTCGAAGCAAGGGTTCGGTCCACAGCGCTCTTCGCACGCCTGACAAGGGATGATTTCGATCGAAACAATCTTCTTCTCAAGTTAAGCTACTCGTCTACAGAACTAGGAACTGAGAAGAGACTTTCGTTAAATATATTCTTTTAAAAACACTATTTTAATAACCTTTTAACTGACCTGGAAAGATGGAAGTCGTATTAAGAAAAAGTACTCAAAGATGAAAGGTCGAAACCCTTCAAAAGAAACGAAAAATAAATTTTAAATCGCTTTGAATCGCTTTATTCACCAAAGGACAGTTTGTTCTTACCGTCACTGACATGGGAAGGAGAAAAGGAGAATAAGGATCGAAACAAGTTGAGAAGGGTCATTGATGAAGATTATATAACTTATCTCATAATTTCAAAAGCATCGGCGAAGAAACCGTAAACATCTTTGATCTATGAATCTATGTAGAACCAATTCAATTCTCGCACTCGAAGAAGAAAATAATATTGAGAGAAAAAATTCTCCTCTGAGGGTTTTTGTAAAGTTAGTAGCATACCTCCCGTGTCAAAAAGTTATTGGCGTTGCCTCTGAGACCCGTGTAGGTGAACGGTTGACAGTTTCCCGTTTGCGCGTTGTAGAACCATCTGGTAACATCGAAAATTGTAAAATGTTCACTGTCTTATACATATTTCCGCGTATAAATATTCTTCCTCGCGCTTGACAGGGGACGACATATTTCCGCGTATAATCTCCTTAACAGAGATGATTTCTGTAGCTTCTTTCCATTCTATCCAAGCTGTTTTCAATCTTTGGCGCGCTACTGTAATCGTAAATATCTTTGATCTATGCTATTTAAAGTCTTGAGAGAGACGTTCATCAGTTCTTCTTTTATTGTTTATATTATCATCATTATTGAAATTATTTTCACCCCCCCCCCATCAAGCAAGATTCTTTGTAGCCATACATAGTAGTATTTTGACGTTGTATAAAAAGAACTCGAGAAACCGTTAAAGAGAGAGAGAGAGAGAGAGTGAGAGAGAGAGAGAGAGAGAGAGAGAGAGAGAGAGAGAGGAGAGAGTCAGACATGGGGGAATGGCCAACCTGTCTAGCTGAGCTCTGCCGAATCCTCGGGACATTGGCAAGGTACAGACGTCTCCTTCTAGACAAGAAACTATTCTCAATTTTCTCTTTGAATGGGTTCCCATAATTTCAAGACATAGGAGTTGGTTGATCATAAACTTTGAATAACTCGTACTATGTCTTATTTTATTGCCATTTTTGTAGATTATCGATAAAGAATGAGATAATTTACGTTTTGTTGCACTCACGGAGTGGTGCAATTATGAAAGTAGATTGATAAGATTTAACATGACATATCTCTATGCAAGAAGGTTAGAAGCTGATATTCTTTTCGCTTTCAAAATTCTCAAAGGTTACACTGACGTTCCAGTTTGTAAATTTTACACTTTCAAACAGTGTAACGGTCGCACCTCCTTCTATGCTTTCCATATAGGGCACACAAACAGAAACTCACTTTTTCACTCTTTCGCTTATCGGACATCTCGATTTTTTATGAAATTACCGGTCAGTCTTCTCAGGAATCAAACCATTCTAAGTTTTCGGATAAATTTGTCATTGCTGGATGTTCTAGAGTTCTTAAACATCGACTTAAGTTTATAATAGTCGTTCATTCTCGTTCTCGTTGTTTGTTTTTTTTCTGTTTTTTTATTATTATTATTCTTTAGTTTTGTCAACAGAGTCTTCCTCGTGTTGTTACATTGCAAAATGTATTTCAATTAATAAATAAAATAATGAACAACGAGTAGATAGATACTTGCGATTTTAATGCTTTAAAAATGATATAATTCTGACTATAAGTATTCAAAGGAAATTTGAGATTTTTTAAAAGAGCGAGTTGGGCTTGATTTTTAAAATGGACTTCAATAAGATATTACGCTAAGGGTGCAATAAATTGATAAATATTCTCGATGTTCCATTGTAATAGTAATAACTTTTAGTGCTTTTTCCGGTTTTGCGATGATGTCTTCTTTGAGCGAAAACACAAAACTTTTCTGTCCAATCAATTGCTGGTGCCTGGGTCACGACTAGTGTTCTTAGTGAGAGTGAAAAGTTTTTTGCAAGGACAACTAAAAGTTCGGGTGTACGTTTCCCAAGCTGCAATCGAATTTGTGACCAAGTGAACAATATTCAGCGCTCATTACGATTATGACAAAGCTCCCTAAGATCAAATGTTAGTCACCAATTCGGCGTTCGCCAAATCTTACCATTCGGGCAGCAGATGGTGCTTTCGGGGGTGGCCCCAAGATGACACCAACCAGCCGGTGCACAGGTGTCCGCAACGGGGGAACATGCCTGGGGTGGCATGGGTATGGGCACAGGACAGGGATTCTCGAACACTGAAAATGTGGGTTAGAGGTGAATAGCGGAGACGAAATTTCCGAACGGAAGCTGAAGCTAGCCTTTTAAAAAATCCGAAAATATCCTCCTACAGGCACATTCTTTTCTGTTCCACAACTTGAACTTTTGAGAGTAATTGTATAAGTTTCGGTTACGAAGAAACTGATGAAAAATAATTCACCAACATAGGATCTGAAGCAACAACTAAAAATTTGATTCAAAAGCAACAAAAAATTATAATAAATCTGAAATGCAAATAAGTGTTGTTTTTTAAGAATAAATAAGTCTTCTTTCTATTCAAAAACACAATAAAACATGCCTCAAAAAATAAATCACATTCAAATCGGCCTCGCATTAACAGGAGATTTCAATTGTGATTTTCTTTTGAAACTTGGTATTCAGGTTTGTGCATAGTAGAGCAATCGAGTTCAGAAAATTAGGTCTACAATGATCCATTTATTGGAAAAAGCTTCTCCATGTTAAACTCAGTCGTGTACCGCAAATAGCTCCAACGAGTCCAAGATAGTCTACTGGTATTCCCTTCACTCCCAGTGAAAGTGAGACGACTGGGTTCTATCCATAGATCAGCTTTTACCATGCAAAAATTCGATCATTTTTCGTCTTGAGCAGATTTTACTGCCTCTAAAACCACGCTTACGTGCGTAGATCGAACAGAATGAAAGAAAATATGGAGAATACAGGGTAGGGGCCAGAGAAAAAACATAAAATATGCACTTCAAAAACGAATCAAAAATTATGTAAGATTGAGACAGCTGTAGGCGAACAAGGTTACCAAAGAAAGGACACACGTTCAGAAATGTACTTGTTCAAACAATAAACTTCAAATCGTTCAGTCAATGTTGTCTTCAGCGGCAGAGAAGAAAGAGACAGGTGCAGAACCAAATATTATATAACACGTTGAATTTTGGAGATGAACTGGTGCAAAAATCTTCAACAACAACTAGCGTTTTTGTTAATAAGACAGAAAGGAAATTCATAGATTAGTTGAACATGTTATTCTGTAGCTTGATGAATGTTGAACGGGATCAATCAATCAATCAAATCAGAACAGTGTCATAGTTATAGCTGAGGTGACAGGTTAGGTGCACACTGAATGAACACATTCATACTCTCATCAATTACGTGTCATAGTTATAGCTGAGGTGACAGAACAGTGTCATAGTTATAGCTGAGGTGACAGAACACTGTCATAGTTATAGCTGAGGTGACAGGTTAGGTAAACACTGAATGAACACATTCATACTCTCATCAACTACCAAGAAGTCCGTTTTATTTCGAAAAACTCTATGAAATCTAATCAGAATGGCCTCTGATGTTCCTGCTTGCGCCTTCCTTTAAACGAGTGAAACGCCGCAACTTAATTAGTTATTCATTCGATTCGTATCGGATTTAGAGTATTCCAAAAGCGAATCTCCTTGAGCAAATAACCTGCACAGGTTGCCTCGCAGTCTTGCTGACTCAGGAAATTGTTTTGGTTTCCTTTGCGACCGTTGTAGATGAATGGCTTGCAGACCAACTCATTCGCGTCAAAGAACCTTGTTTTTGAAAGGGTAGGGTAAAATGTTAGAAGTCTTCAGAGCGAGTACCAGTTATGGGATCCAATTCGTTTCAAAACAATGAGTATGGATATTGCTTGGGATTTAAATTTAGTATAATTTTTCTCGTTTTGGTTATTCACTCGTTTTAGAGTGAGGTCTTGTTAAAGAAGCACGAAAATTATTGAATTTTTTTGTTGAGTTTGATTAGATGATTAGTTTGTTCATCTAACCATCTCTCCTGTGCTGGGGCGGGTGCCCCAAGTTCTCCCTGTACGGGAGGCAGACCCTGACAGGCTGCTGGCTCAGTCGGGGCTCCAGGGCAGCACTGGAACTCTTCTGCGAGAACGCCGAGATGACACCAGTGACCCGGTCCACATTCGGGTCCAGCGAAGCTGCACAGTCGGGGATGACCGTTCTGATCAAGGAGAGGGTCTCCGGCTGGACACACATTCACGAAGGCTGAAAAAAAGCGGGGAGGGGTTACAATAGTACACTTGATACGCTCTAGGCTCTGGAGGTTACCTGAAAACAGTTAGTTAGAAAAGCTCATTAGTAACCTGGACAGTTTCTTTCGCATTCCTCGATGCTCAAGAAGTTATTCTGATTCCCATAGCGACCCTTGTATTTGAAAGGCACACATCTGCGTGTAGCGGCGTCGAAGTACCATCTGGCAAGTTCCGACTCACCGGATCCCACCACCAAGGGTAAGATGCAAACATCCGGACGAGGCACTTCAATCGATATTTATAAAGGAATGTTTGTTTTAGGAGGGTTGAAGCACACTTTGAGAACGTTAATTCAAATATTTGATCCGATCCAGATTAAACAGAAACTTGAAGACTTTCCTACGAAAATGCAAATCCGAAAACTTATGAATGGAAGTCATAAGATTCAAATAAGCGAGCCCTGAGATCGTGTTAAAGGTGTTAAAGGTCACATGGATGCGTGATGAACCTCGTTTAGGGCAGCAGACTGTTGTGGAAGGACCCGTGCCCACATGACACCAATAGTCTGGGCTGCAGGTAATGTTCTGAGAGTTATGAGATGGCACACACTGAATCGGGCGGCCATCAGGACCCATTTCGGGCTCCTCCATGCACGGATTGTCCAACTCTGTCAGGCGGAAAGTTAGGCTAACTATTTACGAGATATACATATTTAATGGATGCGAACTTTTCTGTTGAGAAATTTTTTTAAATTAGCACAAAGTAGATTTTAGCATAAGGACGCATCATAATTTAACATTAAGTTTTTTTAACCTTTCATACCACACCATGGCCAATACGTAACGCATCTTACTTTTCACATCGACTGTATTACTAATAAAGTCGACAGAAGGATTGGGCTTCTCTGACACGAGTAAATTGTTTGTCGTTGAAGCTATTAGTACCAATAACTACGGGTTAAATTAACAAAGTTGAAGCTGCACTATATAGAAAAGTAAGAGAAGGGTAGTTGAGTTTTTATGCAACTAACTATAAGTCCTCTCTGAAAAAAACAAACAAAATTGAGCAAGAGACTTTTTAATCAAATTGTTCAGCGCTTGGTTGAAATCGAATAGAAAAACCACGTCCATGAATTGATGAATTAAGACAGCCGCCTTCCACTTTTCAAGCAGAATCATTGCTCTCATTACCACTAACGCTGGTCTATGGCAGAAAAAAAGCAACCAATGTCATGCGATACATACAGTAGCAAACATACATAAAATGATTGTTCGACAAAATCGTTATTGTATACAATAATTAGTGAACTGGGCTTTTTTGCACAAAACAAAAAGGTTAAAAGCTCAGCAGTTCAAAAGATTACGTGTTTGTATGT